>VZRW01000533.1:2502-34091 GCA_013398125.1 Aegotheles bennettii | reverse complement strand
CTGGCTCACAGGTTGGTCACAAACAGTGATGGTGAAGGGGGCAACATCTGGCTGGCAATTGGTCACTAGTGGGGTTCCACAGAGCTCCATCCTAGGCCCAGTCCTCTTCAACATCTTCATCAATGACTTGGACACAGGACTCAACGGAATTCTAAGCAAATTTGTAGATGATACTAAATTAGGAGGAGCTGTCGACTCCCTCGAGAGCAGGCAGGCCCTACAGAGAGACCTCAACAAATTAGAGTGATGGGCAATCTCCAACCACATGAAGTTTAACAAGGGCAACTGCCAGATTCTACTCCTGGGATGGGGCAACCCTGGTGGTATGTACAGACTAGGGAACGAGTGGCTGGAGAGCAGTGCACCTGAAAGAGACCTGGTGGTCCTGATTGATGGCAAGCTGAATATGAGCCAGCAGTGTGCCCTGGCAGTCAGGAGGGCCAACTGTGTCCTGGGGTGCATTAAGCATGGCGCTGCCAGCTGGTCGAGGGAGGTGATTGTCCCACTCTACTCTGCACTGGTGTGGTCTCACCTTGAGTACTGTGTGTAGTTCTGGGCTACACAATATAACAAAGACATCAGACTACTAGAGAGCATCCAAAGGAGGGCCACAAGGATGGTGAAGGGTCTGGAGGGGATGCCTTATGGAGTGTCTGAGGTCACTTTGTTTGTTCAGCTTGGAGAATAGGAGGCTGAGGATCGACCTCATTGCAGTCTATGGCTTCCTTACAAGGGGAAGAGAAGGGGCAGGTACCAATCTTTGGCATCTTCAAGCACTTGCTAGGAGAGATCCCATGGGACAAGGTACTAGATGCTTGAAAGACCCCAGAGCAGAGCCACAAAGATGATTAAGGGAGTTGAACATTTCCCTTATGAGGAGAGGCTGAGAGAGCTGGGTCTCTTTAGCTTGGAGGAGACTGAGGAGTGACCTCATTAATGTTCATAAATATGTCAAGAGGATGGAAACAGACTCTTTTCAGTGATGTCCAGTGATAGGACAAGGGGGAATGAGTGCAAGTTGGAACACAGGAGGTTCCAAGTGAACATAAGGAAGAACTTTTTCACTGTAAGAGTGACAGAGCACTGGGACAGGCTGCCCAGAGAGGTTGTGGAGTCTCCTTCTCTGAAGACATTCAAACCCCAACTGGATTCATTCCCGTGTGATCTGCTCTAGGTGGTCCTGCTCTGGTAGGGGCGGTGGACTAGATGATCTTTCGAGGTCCCTTCCAGCTCCTAACATTCTGTGATCTCTTCACTCCTGTGACCAATGACAGGACTCAGGGTAGCAGCAGGAAGTTGAATCAGAGGAGGTTTAGGTTGGATATCAGGAAAAGGTTTTTCAACCAGTGGTCGAGCACTGGAACAGGCTCCCTAGGGCAGTGGTCACAGCACCAAGCCTGACTGAGTTCAAGAAACATTTAGACGATGCTCTCAGGCACATGGTGTGATCCTTGTGGTGTCCTACACAGGGACAGGAGTTGGACTCGATGATCCTAATGGATCCCTTTCAACTCAGCACATTCTATGATTCGTTGATTCTATGATTCTATGATCACTGCCAGGAAATGGTGCCAGGTTAATTTCCAAGGAAATGTGGCACTTTCTTCCCTGAATGTAGCAGGGAAACATCTATATGATTTGGGGCTCCATAGCTGAGAATCAAATAAAGGTATAG
The DNA here is from genome assembly GCA_013398125.1 of Aegotheles bennettii. Lineage (NCBI taxonomy): Eukaryota > Metazoa > Chordata > Aves > Caprimulgiformes > Aegothelidae > Aegotheles > Aegotheles bennettii. The sequence continues at coordinate 32,416 of VZRW01000533.1, read as the reverse complement.
GAAAAATCTCTTATCCTAAGCATACCGGTAATTTGATTAAAAATTTAGTGGAAAGACAGAGATAAGGAAATGAACAGACATTACTCATCAGAACCCAATTTTTTATCATGATCCATTCACTTCTGCCTTCAAACCAGCACAGCTCCCCATAAGCTTGGAAGAGAAGAAAAGGTAGGAGGTCTTCTCTGTTTAGGGAAGATGAAGGAATGGCCCAAACACAGGCAAACAGATCATTTGATATTCTACCCAATGCTCAGGCTGTATTTTCCTCGCCCTTTATTTTCATTCTCTTTTCTAGTCTATCACATGCCCAGCAAACTTTGTTCTTATCAGAACAAAGAAACAATTAGAACAATCATTATTTCTCATTGTTATAGTCGAAATTGCTATGCTGAGACATGCATTTTTCAGATTCCTAGTTAAGAAACAGTGCAGGGCTCTCAAGGTAAGCTGTGGATGACAGGTGATACACTGAAAACACAGGTAATAGGTTTTTAGTCTTAAGAAATACAGAGATAAGTAGCAAGAGCACAAGGAAAAGCTAAATAATAGTCCATGGTGAATAGAGTAGTCCATAGTGATTTCAGGATGTAGGATGGGTTTGCAGTCATTGTTATGAGCTCTGTGTGTCAGAGTCTGTTCTGAAAACCTGTTTCAAAACCTTGGCAACACCTTTTCTTCAAAACTTCTTCAAACTTTCTCTAAGCTATGGCTCAATAGCAACAATGTGAGCTATGGAAAGGAAGAATGACATGGCATGTCCTGTTTCGTCAGTTTTTGCTTAGTTGGTCAAAGGTACTCTTTCCTTTTAGACTGTCTGATTTTGACAAATAGGTAATTGAACATTAACTCACTTAGATGGTTGAAGACTACACTTTTGTCATTATTAATACAGACCTGACTTCAGTAGTCCCTAAAAAGGGAAAATACTTGTGTCCTAAAACCATCTTTGAAGATGTCTATTGTCTACTTTTGTTTAAGGAAGTTATTCATCTGCCCATGAGATATATTTTTCTCAAATCTTCTCAAATTTAAAATATGAACAAGCTGCAAAAAGGCAAATAAATAAGTGTCAAGTGTACAGAATGTCATCTAATTTGCCTCCAGAAACACCCTTAAATACTTCTACCATGAAAGTTCAAGCTCCAAAACATTTTCAAGACCTGTGATGTAAAAATTCTCAGATATCCTCCCACACATGCCTTTTTTTTTCTAATAAAGCAGACAAACACATCCTGTTGTATCAGATGAAGTTAAGGGTTTAGCTGGAATCCACAGAAATTGAGAAAACAGAGTGACTGCAACCTCCCCTGTTTTCATTCTTGTGTCCTCCATGTCTGCAATATTTTCTTATGTCAGATTTATACATTTTTTGGAGACTTCAGTGTTGACCTCAGGGCACTTAAAACAAGTCAGTATGGATGTTCAGAACTCAAGCTCAAAAAAAAAACCTACCTGAAACCTACCACTTATTTTTGCAATGATTTGATAACTCAGAAATATGAAAGGAGAAATATAACAAAAACTGTGTCACTCAAAACATTGTACAAAGCAAACTGAAGACTGTGTATTCCTTTCCTTTTGAAAATGAGTGCATATGGTGGTTCAACATTCAATTGCCACTCATCTAATTCTGTACAGAAATATCTAACAAATGGTTACAGTGAATATCAGATGATTTGCATTGTGATACACTGAAGGACACAGAAAAGAGAAAAAAATTTAAGAGCAAGGACTACAAAGAGAATCTGTCATTAACTGATTGCAAATCAGAAGCCAGTGTAACTTGCAACAAAACAATTTGGGGCAAAGACTTGTCACAAACACAGCTGTTTAATGAATGGCACCAAAACCAAAAGACATCCTTCTCTTCATGCCCAAAGAGCTCACTTGTCCTTCAGTCCCTGATTTCTGAAGGTCTCTTTGAAAGAAAAATGAGTTAACTATGAAGGCAAAAGATGTCAGCAGTAGATTAAGAGATTGTTGTAACTACCGCAACTACGCCTACAGTAATTTCTCTGTCATTTACCTGTAGCATTATCTACATTCCTCTGATGAGCCCATCTGTCTCCAAGCCAGCAACACCTCCAGTGTAGTGAGTGGCCATTTGTCAAAACCTTCCTCAGGGTTACAGACCTGCCTTTTTATTGCTCTTATCAGGTAACTATTATTGCCACTTTTATGACTGTTAAGCTGAGGCAGTGATAAATAAGACATTCCCCTGATCAGAGCTCTTCATTGGAGCTAAAAAACTCCTCTCTAGAAGTCAAACCTGTCACTGACAGCCTCGATGGGCACAGGAACACCTCTGGGGCAATGTGAAAGCAATGAGAACTTAACAGTCCTGAGATCAGAATATTCCTTTTCTGGCTCTGTTTCTCAATAGAATGCTGCAGGCCCCCATCCACAGCCTTTCCTGGACAAGGGGTAACGGCACTGCCTGATCACACACCGCAAGCAGAGCCCAGCTTGGCTTTGCCCTCCACCTGGCTGGCTGCAAGGGCATGAAATCTAGGGGGATGTTCCTGGGCATGTTCTGAGGCTGCTGTGGCAGAGGAAATATTGGTGTCACGTTCATGAGCTTCTGCTATTAAATGGGAACACCAAGCATTTCAGGGAAGGGTTGTTACTTTCTGTAAGGTCCCACTCATGTATAGCTACTTGCCCTCTTGGTGTTGTAGAGAGAGTCATTGCCACTGCTTGGCTCCCAAAACGCTGTCATTAATAGGACTATGGTGCTACTTTGGTAGTCAGTCTGGGCATTTTAGTTTTGAAGCCTGAATTAAGAGATTGGATATGGATTGAGTGGCTGTCACTTGAAGCAAGGATCCAGCCCTCAGTGATGTAGCTTGTCAGTTCATAACAGTAGTGCTACTGAGGTAAGCATTTTCAATTTACCAGAAATACTGTAATTCAAAAACCTATTTCAATGTGGTAATTTATTAGAAGAGAGCAGATCCATGTGGATCTTTTAGATAGCTGGAAGTAACGATTGCAGAAGAGATTTCGTAAGTTTCACTCTATAAATTTAGATGTACATGACTAGGAGCCCTCAACACTTTGTCATCAGAGTTAAGCCCAGTGAATTTACAGCCTCAGGCTTCCTGGGGCACTGTGGCATGTAGCACATGCTACATAACTGGACCATACACAGAAGGAATGATCTTCATTATTTTAGAACTATCCACAAAATTACCCCCAGTCCTAATACAGACCTCAGACTGGATACCTGCGTAGTTTAGCATGTCACCCTGAACCCACCAGAGTGGCATTTTTACAGTACAAAAATTAAGGCTATATGTTACAGTTCTAGCCTAAGTGTCTCTGTTGTCAAATGACAACTCCTGTGCCCCTACTGACTTGTGAAAACTCAACCCACTTCAGGAAGGTCTCCATGCTACAGCATCTTAAATTTCTAGGCGTTTTGCTCAGATATTCAAACTAGGTCAGGCTCTTGGAACAAATTTCCCTTAAGTTGCAGTTAGTTACAACACTGAATATGGGCAACCTTCCAAGAAAAACATCACTTACCCTTAGGAGTAGAGCAATCTGCAACAAAAATGCTACAACAGCAAAATAGTCTCAACGCACACACACTTAAAGCTTAGCATTTCCTGGAGGTTGGTCAGGTCCCATGTACTCCTGCTCCTGCGAGGGCCAGGCTGCAGTGGGACCCTCTGCCACATCAACTCCCGAGCTTCAGCAAGGGGTCCCTCTCACAGAGCCAGCCTTGCCTGTTCACTCAGTGTTTCTAAGTGCTCTCTGGCTTGTTTTTGGTCAAAAATATTGTGCCTGGTTTGGACAGAAACAAAACTTTAAAGAGGTTGATACCTGCATTGCAATTTAAATACTGCCTGCAGAGCTGGCCAACTTCATTATCCCTTGTGTACAAAGTCAGAAAAGTGCTTTAGCACTTAGGTGCCTTTTAGCAAACATTGTCAAGCCAACAGATCAAAGGTCACAGACGAGTCATTGAGCATCATACACCTCCCGTTTTTGCCTTATGTAAATAAAATGTTAGCATTTACAGCTTAAGACTCCCAGATTCTAACTATGGGCCACATTTATTGTGCATATGAATATTCCCATTACTTCTAGGTCTTACACTTTTACATTTACACCTTTTATACAAACAAACTCCTTGCAGTGTGAAGGTCTGCATTTAACATTTTTAACATTTAACATAATATTTAATAGCATTCACTTGAAGGGATAAGGGATATTTCACGTGGAATAACTGTCCAGCCACTGTTACCAGGTATCAAGGATTGGTCCATTTATTTTGCCCACTGGAACTCTTACTGTTTATAAATCCAACTCAGAACCTGATAATGCTGCCAGATCTGTACCAGATGAGCTGTGTGGAGCAGAGAGAAAAAATTAATCTAGTTGCGCACTTTCATGGCCCTAAGAGCAACTAGAAATAAAATGGCTTCTGGCATAACTTAAAAAAAACCCCACAAACTATTCTACATGATGTAGAACATAATCCCAGAGGCCATATCTAAATAAATGGGGCTAGGAGAAAAAGCATTTTTATTATAGTCTTCACCAAAATAGCTTTTATAGAGATATTCATGACCACCAGCTAAAATGTCCATTTCCCCAACTACGTATTGCAAATCTTAAATAACTTGTACTTCCTGTTAGTCAGAATATTAATATTAGTATTAGGAAATTTGAAATACTAACCTTATAGTCACAATTAAACTAGCTGAAGTATTTGATTATTTGGATTACCTTGAAGTTAAAAATTATCAATTCTATAATAGATTTTACCAGTAGCACACCAATAATATTGTAGGTATTTATCAACATCTTATATACAGAATAGAAAACACATTGCTTTGTGTTTTGGCCTCTGGAAATCGAGTAACAGGGAGACTGATCTTTTCTATATTGTTGAAGAACATATAGAAACAGATCTTTTCTGTATAGTTGACTTTGGGGGGCAATTGAAAAGGTAAGAAGAGACATATTCCATCTTTTCCCAGGATTTAAGTGAATCTTTAAGTGCACATGCACACACATGGACCTGAAAGAAGTTTTCAAGGACATCAATGTTTAAACAGCCTTACTTAGAGCAAGGGATGGTACCAAGAGGTATGAAATACTGCAAGAGCACTGTTATGGAAGCAGGTCGTTTCTAGGTATGAAAAGCAGAACTGTGGAAATCTGTTAATGAATTTATATACTTCCAGAAATGGAAATTGAGAAAATTAAAATCTCCACTGAGAACAAGGCCTACAGGAGAACAGTGCACCAAAGTCCACTCTGAATCTTACCCCAGCTATAGAATAGAAGAGAAATGACTGCATGCTTTGCCACAGTAGCCAGCATGTGGTAGGCTCTGGGTTGACCTTCATGGCTGGCTTTACCAAATGTCATTTTCATAAAAAGTTACTGCTCTTAGGAGCAGAGTTGTATGATGTTTATGGATAACCTAAAGTTGTGCACTTGATTTTCCTTATTTCACTCTGGGCTCTGGCTTACTTCTGCATTGTTCCCTTCAAACATATTAAGGACCAAAGCTCAGGTGGCCTCAGCTGGTGACACAGATGTCTACAAAGTGGTTCTTGGAGGCCCACAGCAGGATGGCAGGATCAAGTTTGTCAAAAAGTTCTCCAATCTTGCAACATGAAGCACAGGGACACTTTACAAAAGGAAAGCAGGGGGTTTGCTGTCTTAGCTTGAGATATACAAGTAACAGGAAGGAAAGCAGGGCAGAGAAAAATATGTATTTGTTTTCAGCGTCATAAGAATTTTACATCCTTTTTTAACCAAAGAAAGGAACTCCTGAGGACACTCTTAATTCTCTAGAGTTACTAAAACACAGGATATCAAAACCAGTCTTGACCGGAGGAGGGGTTTTCCATGCTTTAACTTACCTTGTGGTCTTCACAAATGCCGCTGTTATGACTCCCACCATTTCTGCAGAATGCCACTATTCTGGTTTCCAAGAGTGTCGGGAGGTCCAAATTGAACAAAACATCTCCAGTTATGCATGTGTCCAAGTCTCTCAGAAGTTTGTGATGCCTATGTGCATGTGATGCTTCACAGATGAGTATGAGAGGGAAGCCTATGGCCAACAAAACGATCATTCAAACCACAGTCACACCCCAAAACACAGGAGAGCAGAAGTAAAGGTGCATGTCAGAGTGAAAATGTGGCAACAGTGGATTTTTGGCTTCATGGCAGAAATCAAAGGAAAAAAACCATTTCTGCCTGATCCAGAAACAAATATTTGCAGCTTCCCAGGCAAGATAGCTGTCACTGCACCCCTCTAGCAATACCGAAAGGTGTGGGAAAGCTTGACTACCTCAGGACAAGGGCTCCAGGAGGCTGCAGCAGCTGAGGATAACAACTGCTGCTGCTGCAGCCAGAATCACGGGGCTCACATCTCTCAGGACACCTGCATCATCGGGCACTATTTTCCAAGGACTGATCAGATGTGTTTGAAATGTGTTATGTCTGTCTGGCATACAAGGGAAAAATATCCTCAAAGAGGTTTTAGCATGAATCAAACCTGTATTAAAGTCATTGATATGGCAGTAGTTTGAAGCAAAGGTTTAAACAAATCTAGGTACATGTTCAAGAAGAAGTGAAGTACAGAGCATTTTCAGGCATAAAGGCATCTTAAGCAATTTGTCTTATCTACTTGGCATAAAGCACACATTTTCATTCTCCTCTCCTAATAAAACCAACAAATGTACTTTCCTTCAATAAACAGCATATTTTACAGTATATACTAAATCTTTCTACTTTTTTGACCTTCTGACTAGAGTATGAGGCTTTTATTTGAGTTTGATCCAAAGCATCTCCAGCTCTTTACTCAAGAAACCTGCATTTAATCTATGAATATTCTCAGAAGTTTTTTTATACTCTGCAAGAGAAGGCTAAAATCATGCAACTCAGATGTGATTACCAGTCTAAATCACTCACCAGATCACATTTGCTTTGAAAGCCCGTATCTATCATATGAACTCCTGAACTGATTTCAACTTATGATTTAAAACAATGAAGCAAGTCAGGAAAAACAAACCGTGGTAAGAACACTCTGTCAACATTCCACGTGTACAGAGATCCTGAAGACACTTACTACATGTCCACATTATAGACAGCAGTATAATAGAAAAATATACAAAGGAGACTTAAATGAGCAACACTAGGTACCATGAGCAGTCAAGTGATAATAATGTGGAGCTCGTGGAGCTCAGAGAAGGCTCATTTATCTAATGAGGAGCAGTTCCCAATATAAACATAGTTAAGAGGTAATGATGAAAACTGAGATTTGCATGCCAAAACCCACGAGTATATCCAGAGGTTTCCCAATATAAGTTGGCACTTAATTAACCCAATTACCCAAATTAAAGTTCCAACTCAGCAAAATCCTTAAGCATATTCAGGATACACTAATGTCTCTGCTGCTCTCTCCTCCTCAGGGGGAGGACTTCTCACGCTCTTCCCCTGCTCCAGTGTGAGGTCCCTCCCATGGGAGACTGTCCTCTACAAACTTCTCCAATGTCAGTCCTTCCCACAGGCTGCAGTGCTTCATGAACTGCTCCAGCATGGATCCTTTCCACAAGGTACAGTCCTTCAGGAACAGACTGCTCCAGCATGAGTCTCCCGTGGGGTCACAAGTACTGTCAGCAAACCTGTTCCAGCATGGGCTCCTCCCTCCATGGGTCCACAGGTCCTTCCAGGACCCTGCTTCAGCATGGGCTTCCCAAAGGTTCTTCAGGTGCATCCACCTGCTCTGGTATGGGGTCCTCCACAGGCTGCAGGTGGATATCTGCTCCACCATGGACTTCCATGTATTGCAGGGGGACAGCCTGCCTCACCAATCTCTGCTCCAACATCTGGAGTACCTCCTCCCCTTCCTTCTTCTCTGAAATTGGTGTCTGCAGACATGTTTCACCGATGGCCTTGGCCTTGGCCAGCGTCAGGTCCATCTTGAAGGCAGCTGACACTGCCTCTGTCAGACACAGGGGAAGTTTTTAGCAGCTTCTCACAGAAGCCACATCTGTAGGCCCTCCCACTACCAAAACCTTGTCATGCAAACCCAACACAACAAATTTTCAATTACAACTGGTTGAAAAAATAATAATTTCTTTCAGAAATTTCTGAAGAAAACTAGTTTAAAATAATACATTAAATCACCTAAAAACTAGAGATTGCTTTTCCTTTTCCCACTTTTCTCCCCTTGTATCTCCACTCTCTCTACCTTTGCTTTCTTATTTTATTTCCCTTACCTCCACAGAGGAAAAAAGGCAAAGGAAAAAGTCAGAGAAATCATTTTCATAAAGATGTAGAAACTTTCGAAAAGCCTTTTTCTACAATTCTTCTTTTAGAGAAAATGCTATTTAATTCAAGGATATATATATATGTCAATACATACATATATATATATATATATGAAGGCTTTTACTTCAAGTTTCTGCTAAAGACAAGCATTAATGCCCTTCCAGTGAGGAAATTATATTCATGCTTTTAAGGCTGCTTTCAAGAGATGTCATTTAACAGGATTGCACTGGACTGTCTGGAGAGCAGTTATTTCTCTTCTGAAGAGCCTGTAAGGAAAAGATGCAATCCTGCAGATCTCAACATACCTGTAGAACTCCAACGAAGGACTGAAGAAAGCTACACAAACTGCAGCTGGCCAATAAACTGTTTTAGAAATAAAGATTCACTTAATACAAACAAGAATTTATTGAATCCTCCTTTTGCAGTCATTTGGCTTTCATACATCAAGAGCCTGTGAAAACATGTGCACATGTATAGTTACAGAGATGCTGAAGTCCAGCATATTGACAACATAGCTATTTTGAGACCCACTCACTACCCACCTCTGTGAGGCAGCACTAGCCCAGCAGCACAGGCCCTGCCACTACCACAGGTAGTATCTTCTGAGCCTTGGTTTAAGGCAAACCCTCCAAGCAGAGGAAGAGGCACCAGCCTTGGTTGCACCGTGTGCTTCTAGACACGTATCTTTGGATGTTGTACAAGTGAACAAGACTCCTGAAGAGAAATATAAGGTGAATCTGAGAGAGCCATTGTACACAGCAGTCACAGATCAAGATGGTTTGGACTGTTACGGAAAGGGCATAAACCATATCAGAAACACGAGAAGGGGCAGTTTTGGATCCAGCCTGGAGAAGGATGGTTCTCTTTTCACCAGTATTTCACAAATACTCCTTTCCTCCTTCCTCTGAATTTCATCCTTGCCTAATTTAGACTATGTTAATTAAGTCTGTAATCCCCTTCTTATAGGAATTATTTCTTTGAGCTATTCAAATCAGTACAAATGCAGCCAGTGAAAAACACATCATGTAAAATTTCTCTTTTTTGCTTTCAGTGGAAAAGGCTGAAATAAATACCAATTTGGTCTTAAACTGATTTTTGGAGGAATCTGTTTCAAAATTATTTTTAAATGGAGGTCATTTGACAGCACCTCTCTTTCATTCGGATCTAATAAACAATAACATCTTCAGAAAGAAGAAACAGTTGTATAATTTAAAATAATCATAAAGAATCTCTACTGAGAACATAAGATCTTTAACTATCACAAACCCTGACAAAAGTATAGCTGTGCTACTGCAAAGGTCTGGCCAGGTAACCCCCCCCCCCCAACACTGTCAAAGCTTTCACGTCTGACCGACAGCCTATGAAGCACCGAGGCAGGACACTTTTCTTCTTTAAAAAAATGTATTCTCATTTTTCTTCTCTGTATTCCTAGGGTGGTAGCATCTTTTCACACCTACAGATGGGAACAAAAAAGTAGACCAGACGATTGCTAGAAATGTGTGCTATCACTGTTCTTGTTTAGTGCCACTTCAGCAACCACAGGTAGCTAATTCAGGTAACATCTGTGAAATCCTGGCCCCAGAAAAGTCAGCGGTAAAAATCATAATAGCTGCAATTAACCTTACTCGGAACAGAACATAAACACCAATGAAGCCTTACTGGTTTATTTATTTCAGTAAAGTTCTCTTGAAACATATTACAATATAGTATTAATAAAGGCGGGTGTCTGAACAGTATTTTTAAAACAAGGTAATATTTCAAAGTAGGAAATTTCATAAAAAAGCACCACTTGAAACTAGTATAGTTTTCACAGTGTACTGCAATCTGCAGAGAACACAGAACAGAGGAAGCATCCACAATATTAAAATAGATTTAACATATTCTGCCCAGTTTTGACTTCACAGAAAGCTTAAAAAATTTGCATAGGTAATAAAATATATTCAGGTGTATCTCTGAATTTGCAAAATGTTTCACAATACAAAACTATGCAGGTTTTTCTAAGCCAAATCCTTTTTCCTCTTGTATGAGCAGCACTATACAACCTAAATTATTTTCCACTTTTAATGGTCATGTTTTCCACAACATTGTCACCCATTATCTGCATAAGGTAAATGAAATGACTACCTGCCTTTCTGGATGTATTAGCTTCAAGCCTTTCTGTACAGCTAGATTCTGCCAGCCTCACACTTACTCTGTTACTTTATTAATACCTTCATTGGAAGTGCTCTCTGGCAGAAGAAATTTGAGAGACCGACTCCAGCTATTTTAACCATATTCATGAACTTAGTATCAAAAGATGCAAAAGAAAAAAATTTAAAGTTATTCCATATTTCAGAGTATTATATTGTGTTACTAATAGAAAGAAGCCATATGAAAAGATGAATTTTAAAAGTTCAGAAGTTGTAAATATAATTAATAAGATATATCTGTCAATAAAACATGCAATTTATTACAGCAAATGGGATAAGTGCCATAAAATTAGCATTCATTGTATATCACCTGATTCCTCTTGAACTTTATCTTGTTTCGGATCATAACGCACCACTTCATGTTCCATGGTATGAGGCAATATATATCATCTTCATAGATGCAAAGGCTATATACTGTGCCATTAATTAGTCTATCATAAATCCACACTGATTCCAACATATTTACTCCAAATTCATGTTACTAAAACCAGAACTATGGATTCAAGCTTTTTTTTTTTTTCCTAAAGGGAGAGATGCAAAAGAGGCTCAAATGATCAGCCTTTTCTTGCTTGAATTAAGGCTAAGCTTGCTATAAGTTGCAGTTAGTACTATGTATTTAACAGGACATTTATTTAATCATGTGAGTACCTTACCCTAGATGACATTAGCAAAACAGCATTAAATGCACTATTACCACCAGATAGGTCTAAAATACTGCATTTCTGCTATTGTACATCTAAAAATCTACTCTGAAATTAAGGGCAACCATGAGCACTTCCCCCAGAATCCTCAGAGAAGATTTACTATGCGGAATAATTAATACTCTGAAAAATCTCTTAGCTGTAATAACGTTCACTTGTATCTCCCTGATAGTTTCTGCATCCTTTAATATCACTGCATTTAAATGCAATTACCACCAGTCTCTGCATACTACAGGATTTGAGCATCAGTCTCTTCCATATTCAAGCAATTCCACCTACATCACAATCTCATTCAAATAAAGCATATTCATACAAATTAGATTTGCTACATGGTATATATAGGCAAATGCTTATTATAAAATAACACCTACACTTTGCTAAAGATGTATCAGATTATGTCTAACATCTGATTCTGATATCTGCTACACAGGTTTAAATCTAGAACGGCTCTTAGGTTGTCATCATACTGCAGAGTGGCAGCCTTTAACTCAACTGCATTAAGCAAAGCAGCAAAGTTTTTTCTGAGGGGGGTTGTCTGTGAGTAAGTTACTTTCTTAACTTTCTCTAAAACAAAACCGTAAGTATCAACATTGTCTTCCCCTGAAGTCTTACCTCAGAAATAACCCAGGCCTGCTCTCTGCAGAGCTTCTTTTATGTCCTGTGCATCCTTGTATAGGAATGAGCAACCTGCTTCTGTGAGGAAGAAGCCCTTTGACCCCCTCCTCACATGATCACCTCTTTGTAGGAAGGAGTTTGTTCAAGAAGATACGATGGCCTTGATATTACCTAGGAATCATTTCACTAGTTTGCCTTTCTAAGCAGGTGGATATGTCAGAAAAGTTAAACTCCAGTAGCATTTCATCTTTGTTCAGTCTCAGCAGATTTCCAGACAGAAGTACACAGAAAAACTGCTCTGCTCCTAGGTATTGCATCTCTTCTGTATACAATATACACATATGCTCTCATTCCAGAAGTCGACCTCTACCCCTAAAAATATCCCCTGTAACAACAACAGTATTTTGCAAACATGGAACACCTGTAATATTAGCTTTACTCTATCCTTCCTTATGTTCTTGCAAAAATGGATGAGCCTGGCTACACAAGGCACTCTGTTGCAGACTTCAGGGACACCAGGATTGAATTTACTGTGGTTTGCATACTTTGGCTAGCTCCAACACAACACCCAGTGAGGCATCTTGTGATGGACTCTTTAAACTTTGCAGTTGAAAGCAAGAAAAACTACTGTCTTCTGTTTGGAGCAGGAGGGCAATTTGTCCAGAGCCTGCATACCTTTGAGTATTAACTTGTAGAAAAAAAGGACGAGAGAAAGACAATGGCAAGTGTTAAGGACACAACTATAAAGTTACAAGTAGAAATAGAACCACCAAATTTAAGTCTGGCATTTGGGTTCATACTTCCACAGAAAATTATAGGAGGAGACTATACAGCAAAAGCAGTGTGACAAACTCCAAAACCAGTGAAGAGCACAGAAAAGCACATATATTTTAGATATACATACTGAGGCAGACACCTACATTAAAGTTATATCATGCATAGTATTCCTTCTTTCAGCAAAGGTTGATGTAAGGCAGCCTGCAAGTGCTGTAATTATGTATGTGACAGACATACATAATTTTTTTTAGTAGGGATAGTGAAAGAAGGCTGGAAAGAGTTGAACTACATGACAGGGCATGGCATATATTCCTGACAAAAAAATGAGAAAGGAGAGTGAAGGAGCATTTGTGGAGGAGAAAGGAGAAAATGAAATTAAACACTCTACACAGATTAGAAAAACAAAGAATAGTTTGATGGAAGAGCTGGAAGAAGGCAAAAATCAGTGTCACTGAATACACAATTTCTTTTTAGAATTAACCAAGAGATTTAACAACAACAACAAACACAAAAAAAACCAAATCACCCTTTTTAAATTAAATACCTGCTCAGTAAAAGAAGTATGTTTGTGAATGATGTTCCGTTTTGGTCAGAAAAATATTTTGTCATTTATAAGAAGCTGAACAAAAATTTGTATTAATTTCCAAAAGTCACACTTTCAAGACATTCTTTTAATACTCAGTTCTTTTTCCCTATATACTCTTACTTTTTAGAATAGAATTCCTTCCTTCTCATCCTGCAACTTTTCAGTAGCAAAAACAGTAAAGAGCCTTCCCAAATTACTTGAATGCAGATTATTTCCAAGTGAAACTAGGACAGTCATTAGTTCTAATGTTTTTGTTGAGAGCAATTATTATAATTTGTAAAAAAAATGTTCCATTTTTGAGCCAGGTCCATTTCTGTAATATTAAGCATGTATACTCCAGTGTCACCATAGTATAACCCCTCGTTTGAGGTTCTCTCCATTTATAGAAAGCACATTTTATAAGATGTAGACAAATTAGCCTCAAAGTGCATTTAGTCTTGCTATTAACTGCAGTGAAGAAACTGGAAGCAGGGCTCTATTATTTAGCTGTGCTGCTTTCAGCTGCAGTACTAAAAAAGGAGGTATGTATTTACCGTCACCTGCAATTTCTTGTGGTCCAGGAATAACTCATTCTAAGAGATTATTTATTAAAAATAAGAGAGTTTGACCTGAATTCAAAGTTCTCCTTCCTCAAGACATTAACAGAAGTAAAACCTTAGAATACTGAAAGCTCTTTTTAAATATTGATTCAAATAAGATTGTATTTAAATATCCCTAAAATTGAGAGCATTTTAGTGGGACAATCTGCTCCTGTCAACACAGTATAAGGTGTCAAATATGTATAGAATCAGAGTAGAATTCAAATGCAATTTAAACCTGGGTTCTGTGCTAACTTCAGTGTACAGAAATTATGATGAAATCCATAAAATAGATATACTGGTTCCATGTTCATGAGTGATCTGATTGATCCTTCCACGCACACAGTCAAGAGAAACTGATATCAGTGTTCCATTATGTACTTCAAAAGATGCACGGAGTGACACACTGGTCCATATGCTTCCCTCTGGCATCTGACCTCCAATCTGCTGAGCAATTGCTGTGGGTTGCATGTGATCCATGGTCAACTGATTGAGAGTCATCTTAAGCACATTGCACGAGTGGATTAGCTTTAAGTTAAATGCAAGGCTGGCAACTCCCTTTTCAGTAAAAATGAAATACTTCTGAGCAAGCTGTCCTGAAGAAATCAGCTGTATCTGTTTCTCATTGGGTGAGACCTGGGTGAAATCCAGTAATTTGTTTCTCACAGCTCCTGTAGGCAGACCCGTAACAGAAACTGTGGCTGATATGGCACTAGAAACTGCTGAAGGGATCCAGATGAGGCTAAACATACTAATTCCAGAACTATCTCCAAAATACCGAACATTACACTGTGCAGGAGAAAGTATCTCAAAGCTAATCAAATCTCCAGCACCAACTTTTGTGGCCCCAGAAGCAGATATTGATGTGTCTCTGTAATTCACCCCAGATTTAAATACATTCATTAATTCTCTGTTGGTACCATTCTTATTGATGTAAGAAACTAAGGAGAAGCCCTCCCGGACACATGTATGACCCATGGAATACAATGCTTGATGGAACACAAATTTGACAACACCAGTTTCAGTGAACTTTATAGCTCTACTGTCATGAGATAAGGTTAGCATGTAAGGGTCAGAAACAGATATTATTTTAAAGGCAGGTCGATAGTTGGTTTGGTAATGCATTGCTGTTGACATCTGGGCACTGAGCGCCACAGCACCTGTATCATGTGACAACCAAAACAAACTGAGTGGGGAATTAAGATCATAAATATTTAAGTCTTTACTTTGATTGCAAAATTGATTTGGGCTCCTCAAATACACAGAAAGAGTTTGGCTGGGCTCCACTTCAGCAGCACTGCTTAAACTAGTGCTCTGGAAATACTTTCCTTCTGGCTGCTCAATACGAACACCACTCAGCTCATAGCCTTCCTCGCTGCCATTTAGCTTTAAGGAAAGTTGCAAAAAATTCCTGCAGTTGTGCTTTACTGCAAAATTTAGGTCAGTCCACAACAGACCATGTTGACTGAATACCAGGCTGTTATCTTCAATGGATAGAATTTCACAGGGAAGCTTTCCGTTTATCTTCAAGTTCAAGCCAGAGTAGACCTGAGAAATGCCAGACTTTACAGCAGGTAGAATGATGTTTGCAGCCCAAGAGTCTGAGAGCTTGTTTTCAGTGGTTGCTGAACAAATCGTATCACTGATGGTGGAACATGGCATGGCCACCTTTTCTTCACATTTTAAACACGCCTGGCATTCCTGCATTTCCTTATTAAAGAAATACTCCTCTCCACACAGTCCCAAAGCTGCATCTTTCTCAGCAATTCCAAGGCATCGGAAACCACCTGTTCACAGGAAACAGACAATTTTTATTGTTGTACCTTTAAAACAATAAATCTAAGAACTCTATAGCTCCACATATCAAGTATCTTCAATAACACATCTAACCATGAGAGAAAACAGAAGACAATTATACTGTTAGATCACTTTGTGCTATTAAAGGATCCTTGATAGCAAACAGAGGAAATACTAGGAGCAACTCACCTTGTGCAAGTTGAATCAAGTGGTTTAGAGTGGGAAAGGAGAAAGATAGGGCTGCACAGGGGCAATTCTAACCAAAACCTGTAATGAATCAGATACAATGATATTGCTGGAAGGGCACTCTCTCCCTTCCCCTAGGTGAAAGGCCTGGTATCTAACTGGTGCACTGAGCAGTAAAGATATTTTCAATTAATGGAGAATTGCCCTATACAAGGAGAAACATGGGCTGTCTGCCCAGTCATGTTATGGGGTAGAACTGCAATAGCTGTGATTGATGAAGCAGTGCTTTTCAACACAAGGGACATGGACCCCAGGCATACTGTGTACAGTTTTTAAAGAATCTGCAAGAGACCAGTACAAAAAACAAAATTGTAAACAGCAGGTGTAAAATCATCATGCAGAAGTCCACACATCTAAAAAGTGGAAAACCACTGCCCCGAGACACAGAACAGCATCAGCTGTGATAGTCTAAAGTTAAAATAAAACACTGCTGCAAACAGAAAAAGAGAATATCTAGAGGTGTCATTTGAAATTACTTTATTTGCTGTTAAATGGTACACCATGACCTCAGTGGATCAAAGAATGCTCACCCAAAGAGCAGGTTTTAAAAACAACCTATAATTTTCTATGGCAATTTCCCAAGAGCACCACCAGCTGCCAATGCCTCCAGCTGTAGTGATCGGTACCCAAAATCTTTGTGCACAGAACCTTCAGGACCTGAATCAACACAGATTTGAGACACCCTAAAGAATAATACTTGCAGTTTATGGCTCAAAGCTTAATCACTAATGCACTCGCTTCTGCTTTTTTACCACCATAATCAAAACTCGGAGCAATTTTTCTTATAGTTCTACTTAAATGTCCTTTACTATCTAAATATTGTGTCATACATTTGCTTTATTCTTCAGCTGGAAAGTTGCTATATCTGGGCTGGGATTTGCTCTGAGACTGGGACTAAAAGCATTTGACATGGACCCCAACAAGCCATTTTTCTCCATTGCTAATCCCAGAGTGGAGCTAGCTGTGCAGACTGCTGATGCAGGCAGAAAACCACGCCACACATACTGTGAACTGCAAGACAAAGCAGTATACACACACCTGACCCACAAGGGAGGCCAGAATATTGGCTAAAATTCACTTCTGGTACTACATTATTCAGCAGAGGACACCAGACACTGTGTTAATTTATACAGGCTTCATATACTCACCCTTGTACCTCTTTGTCTATTTATGTTTCATTCACTTAAGCAATGATTCTCCACTAACACTGATATATAGGACTATATGATTTATGATGTGAGAATGTTCTTTCTGAGACCAGGTATCATTTTCTCAAAAGAGCTTGTTGCAGAACAGTAAGATTTTTCCATTTGAAAAAAGTGAAGAGAAACTTAACACGTTTTTTTCTCCCTGAAAGTGTTTGGGTTTTTTAATAAGAAACAAAAGCCAAATAAATAAGATCACATTTTTTCAACTAAGAACACTCTAGAAAGAATACAGGAAAAAAATGCCAGACAAATTTCTCTTTTGAAATCAGTTTTAACCATGGTGTAACTGCTCTCATGACACTTCTTAACTAGTTCTATTTCTGCTACCAATGGCTCCCCTATCCCTGAGAATACTGGATGAACTGCTATTGAATACACAAATACAACTCATTCACATAGCAAAGAAGATCTGCAGTAGTGCCTAGACGTACTCTTAAGAAAAGAAGCTCTTTGCTTCTTTAAAATATTTTAATGTATATTTAAGGATTTTTATAAATATCAAGTTTTACAAATACATGTGGCAACTTCTCTCAGCAATTTGCCTTTATTGGTTAGACTTGCAGCAAGTGTTCCCCCTGCATGGACTTCAAATAGGTGACTTCAAAGCAGCACACAGGCTGCTTTATACTGTGAACACAGTGGCAAGAGCAGCATACTATCCTTTGCCAAGAAGAGATCACACTGCAAATGATAGCCAAACATCAGAAAGCCAGCCCAGCAGCATGCCAGGCCTGCTTCCTACCTCTCTTCACTGCCCAGCAACCTCTCTCACTTCTTCCTGCCTCCTACTCCAGGCACTGCTGCCTCTGGTTTAACAGTGAGCAGCCCAGCTATACTCAAGCTGATTTTGTGAAACTGAGTCTCTCTGCAGCACATTCAGGAGCCCTCGCCATTCACAGACACCAGGCAATTGCAAGGCAATTAGAGTAAGTCATGCGTGTACTTATCTGCTGTTACTACTCATAACTGCCTGATGCAAAGGTGACATTCAAGCATCTTGAGTATGGGAATCCACTTCTTTTTAAACTCTCTATGTCAAATTTGGATCATCACAGATCGACATGGATCATCACAAATCAGGGCTATCTAAGTTTTCATTTCTCTTCCCCCTGCATCCCACTGTAAGTTCTATGGTAAGTCGGACCACCCTCCCATGATTGTCTAAGAAGGAAACAATGCACTAGACTCCATTTTCACTAATTAGGTACCTCCAGCTGTCATTGCTCCTGGGTGAGTAGCCTTTAATCAAACGACCTAACAACTATCATCCTAGATAAAAGCAAGAAAAAGCAGCAGAGGAAGATGGTATGATGTAGAGGAAAGCAGAAAAGTGAAGAAAGAGAGGCTTGCAGTTGCATATTTCTTGAGTATTAACTCTTCTGTCTCCCTTCACACTGCACAGTGAACATGAGTTGCTACAGATGCAACAACCTTTGCGTGCAGCTCAAGAAACCATTTGCAACATCTGGAACTCGTATGTCAGATCACATCCTCATCTCCCCTACATTACCCAAAACAGACACTTAGTTTCAGCCTCCCTTTTGACAAGTTAATTGCACTTGTATAAGATAATGAGCTATCATGAACAGACAGGCTGAAAGTAGCAGTCCTCTCCAATAAAAAAATAAAAGATTGCTCTCTCTTTCATGACAGACAGGGACGACACTGACAGGATGTTGTTTCCTGATCCAGGTGATGGGAAATAGTTTGCTTTTATATCTTTACAAGCCACCACTAAAACTGGGAGAGGAGGAATCAAGGAAAAAGTTGTTTCCTTTCAAATCCATTACTACTGCCTTTCTGTGATCTGACACACCACTCCTATTCATCTGTTTCTTGGCAGTAATTTGCTCTCGCTTACTTTCCTCCAGCAGTTGTATAGACACTCTTGGTCTGGATCCCCCCACCACAGAACCCACTGGATAAATGTCTTAGAGCCTTCCCTCTTCCAAGCCACAGACTAGAGCAGCACCAAATGACTATCACATTGGTATCTCTCTTTTCCTAGGGCTGGGGCCTTGTGGGTTTCCTTCCACAAAACCACCAACTCAACCAAACCCAGTCTCTTACTAAAGAAGAGAAAAAGCCTTACACCTTTCTAATGTTCTGTCTCAAATTTTGTGCCCTAAGCTGTTTTGCCTCTAACCGTCCACCACTTAGGCTGTCTAAAAGTGTCTTGCCTCTTCTTTTGTAAGACTGATGGCACCTCCTCTACAGCATTTGCCACATAAGGCAACACTAAATGCTCCCTTCCTCTAGTAATTTCTAGTTTCCTGTGGTATTTGTAGTAATACCAACCAACCTACCACAGTTCCTGCTCAGAGGAAGTAAGGACAATATAAGTGAGCCCATGTCCTCTTTCAACCCTTTCCTAGGACCAATTCCTTTCCACCTTTGTCT
Source organism: Aegotheles bennettii (assembly GCA_013398125.1). NCBI lineage: Eukaryota > Metazoa > Chordata > Aves > Caprimulgiformes > Aegothelidae > Aegotheles > Aegotheles bennettii. Next base: position 13,015 of record VZRW01000533.1, on the reverse strand, counting down.
CCATCAGTGGGTGGGCAGAAACAGTACAAAATCACACATAATCAGCTGAAAACAGCTGAAAACAGCCCCTCAGAGAGGCCACCCTCTTTTTACAAGTAAGAAGCCTAGAGGAGGCAAAACATAAAACCTAATGAAGTCCTCCCTCAGTTATTTGACTGGGAGCCCTCAGGTAGAGGTCACAATTAGTGAAATGCTCTATTTGATCACAGAGTTCCTTTCAAGCTTTTTTGGCTGACTGAAAATTAGACATGTAGAAAGAAACGTAGTACCTAGATATAATTTGCTCAGTATGTCTATTAATTTCACTCTTTTATGTCTGACTGCCACGAGAAATAATGAAAGCAAAGTCTGCAGTGCAGAACACCAGTCAAATCTGTTCTTAAATGTCTGAAAAATTCCTCCAAGCCTCCACAAATGATGGAAACTGTTCAGTATTTTCTCAGTATTTGACAATATTGTTGCTAAAGGAGAATAAGATTGATGGGGGAGGCCTTATAAGAACCTTCATTAGATCAAATATCTACCCCAGTGCAGCAGAAGGAAAATTACAACCATTTTTCTCTATTAGGAATAGTATGTTTGATTTTGATCCCATTTACACCAGCATAAACAAAAAGAAAGTCAGGTCATAAGTGAAAATTAAAACCAAAGCATATAAAACCCCACGAAAATAAGGTAAAAGGGACCATCCAGTGCTCCCAGTGAATATTATGTCCTAAACAGCCCATTGTCCACAAGAACTGCTACCAACTTTCAGCTGTTTTGGTTCCAGCAAGCTGAGTATGTCATTACTCACAAACATACAGGCCTGAGTCCTTTTCTATCTCTTTGGCCTGTTCCTGAAGATCTAATTATCTTCATTCTTTAATTATCAGAGAATATAACTCACCCGGAGTATTCAAGCACTTTATCCTCTCACCACAAATGCTTGGAGATTCAGTGCATTCATCTCTGTCCTGTAAATCACAAGAACCATATTGAAACGCTTTAACGCAATGACGTAAATTTGAAACAGGCAATTCTTCAGGCTCTGTAACACCCATTTGCCAGTAAAAAGTATATGTGGGGATAGCGAGGGGGCTGATCTCCTAAGAATGTTGGAGCAAGACAACTTGTTTTGGATTTGTCACCTGTTTTAAGAAGGTATCCAAAAAGACTGCGTGGTGTCCACAGAAAGCTAGTAGTGTGCAGATGATGAGCTAAATGGATTAGTTGTACAACTTGGATGTGGCCCTTGGGGACGTGGTTTAGTGGTGGACTTGGCAGTCCTGGGTTGATGGTTGGACTCGATGATATCGAAGGTCTTCTCCAACCCAAGTGATTCTGTGGTTAACTAACGCTTGTTACGATGCATGATCTACAAGACAGTGCTACGTCCCCTAAAATGATGCATCGCTCCATCAGTCTGAAGGACATTGTAACAATCGAGACAGTGTTAGGAAAGGCTCTTAAAGACATTTAGTCTGTGAGGAAGGAGCTAACTCAAAAACACAAGAAAGGTAAATGATAAAGTAGTATTTGCCCATCAACAAGCCCTCCTTTCACCCTACAGCAGACAGAGGGAAAAGAACAACAGGCTACATTTGCACTTAAATGGTAGCATTAAAGAAAACTGAGACTAGCAGAGAGGGACCAGGGACAGGATCTTTCAGGTTCTCTTCTCAGTATTTTGGGCTTACGTCATGAGCAGTTTGGGCTCACGTTAAGCTAAGAATTGGGCACAACACTTCGCAAACAAGACATTGCTTTAAATATCAGGTTCCCCACCTATCTTAGGGCTTCTAAATGACAGAAGGTGACTGAAGAACCATCTTATTTTGCTTACATGTTTTTGTATTGTAAAATAAAATGTATTTTATAATAAAAATAATAAAAGCATCCATGTTCTACATTTTTATATGTTTGTACATTATATTTAAGCTGGAACTAGTTTTTACATTTGTTTTAACTGACAATTTTTGTTTGCAAACTTATAAATAGCGGACGTCTAGTTTTGCTTAGTAAAGCTTTCCTCTGCTTTTCAGAGATGTCTAGAAATTCCTGCAGAGTGGACTATGATTAGACAAACAAATTTAGCATGCATAAGTATCCATGGTTTAGGATGTCTTTTCATACCATGATGAAAAGAATCAAAGTCCTGCCAGCTGTGAGGTTTGGGAAAGCATCATACCCAACAGGCACAAACTAGTGCCCCATGCAGAGCAGTAAATTGTAAAGAGAAAACCCACAAAAAACTTCAGGCAGACTTTGAAGTGCCATAGACCCATTCAGTAAAACACATGCTTCAAACTGGATCTCTCTAGCTCTCAAAGTAGTTACATCCAGAATGTTATCCCAGTATGTCCAGCACAATACTTCATAAGCAATAACTGAAAGATACAGAATTATTTTTCACCTGGCAAATCCGATCAGAGTTTGCAGAACACTCGGCCATTTGGAAAAAGCCAGCAGGACACAATGTGCATTTTTCACATTGTGAAGGTGTCTTTTGGAAATTGCAAAATTCATCACTTTCACAAAGGCCACAGTCCAGCAAAGACTCCCCAACATTAATCACTTTTGCTTCCACTTCTACTTTATGCACAGAGTATGACTTCTGGAGATGAGTTCTGACCTGGTTCTGAAGTCCTTGAAGATGACTTTCAAAATAATTTTTAATATCTTCTTGCAAACTCTGAAATGACATTTGTTTCACTGTATCAAAAAGCATGCCATACTGGACTTTGATCAGATCCATTTGCTCATACATTTTTCTTTGCTGTTCAAGAATCTCCCGTTGCTGGCTAACCAATATGTGCTGCTGCTCAGCAAGTTTTTGCTGCAAATCAACAATGATCTGCTGTTGGCTTTTCAGCATTTCAGTAAATTTCTCATGCCCTTTTGCAAGGTGCAGCTGTAGTATTAGGGCATCTTCAGATGGAACTTCATTTTCTCCTGAAATACAAATGATCAATTATTGTCTAAGGAAAGTAATTTTCCAGCTTGCTGCATTATCTACTCAAAGGCATCCAAATTTTAATAAGTTAATGAAAAGTCTCACTGAATTCAAGTCATGGTTATAAGACCAGTTCCTCTGCTATCTTTGTAGCCCCTTCATGGGACCACAAGGTCTTCCATTTCATAAGAAACAACATTTATAGTTGTAGACATTAAAAACGTGTAATCAAGCCCCATGCTTCAGGGCATAAATTAATCATCACTGGGGTTTAATAACAAAGTAATCACTCCTATGTATATGTTCAAATACAGTGAAGAGTAAGTGACTGATTTTCTGTAGAGGCAATAAAATGAGGTGCTAAAACTTGCTGAGAACACTAAGCTATTAAGGGTAGTAAAAGTAAGGGTCAATTGCAAAGGGCTGCAAAAGGAGTCCATGATACTGAGTAGCAGCAATAAAACTGCAAAAAGAAACTCAGAGGAGACAAAGGTGAAATGAGGCACCCACTGGAAAAAAAATAAATTAAGTTTTTTATATCAAATGTTGTACTTGTAGATTATCATTACCACCTGAAAGCAACCTTGAGGTATTATATCTCTAGATACAGATGTTGGGCTACAGAGCCATGTAATCATCAGTTCAGTGCCCAACAGAGGTCAAAAAGTCAAATAAAATGCTAGGACTAATTAGAGGAGGAATACACAACAGAAGAGAACGTGTGATTATGACATTATATTAATCAATAGCGAATCTTTACAGCATGGAGTCCTGGCTCCCCATCTCAAAAAAGGGCACAGAATTCAAATAGTTCACAAAAGAGCAGCAAGGAAAATCTAATGTATGATACTGCTACAATATCAGAAAGTAGGTAGGACTTTCCAGGCTTGGAGGGAAAAAAAAACAACAGATTTCTGAATGCAGTACGGCCACTCATCTGTTCTTAGGCAGCACTGAATTTTCTTCTTTTAAGTGCAGAACATCAAGGATGAGACAACAAAAAAAGACCATAGCCAGTTCCTGTTTAACTGTACCTAAAATAATTTTGCTCTCCAGTTACTTCTATTCACGACATAAAACACACATTAATTTTTATTTTTCAGTATTCAATTAAATATTAAGGTAGTTTGCAGGGTACTGGACTTGAGACAGTAAAGACCAGGATCCAGGAAAGGTCCCACTTCCCATCCAAGTTGAAAGTTCCAGACTTTGAAGTATCTGGTAAATTATATGCCCAGATCTCTTTCCGTCTAACATGAACAAGTATTTCTGCGATGAGCAGCTGAAGGCCAGTTGATCTTCCTGTAGGTTTTCTGAGAAGGACTTCATCCTCTTGTCTTGCATTAATATGATTTCTCATATGCTGGGATCACATGGTGAGAACGGGACTCCATGCTAATATTGCAATACAGTTTTTAACAAAAATAGTATAAATGTAGCAAATAACAGGCACAATATTCTTATAATACCAGAAAACCTAAAATCTCAATGCATTCCCCTAGGAAACTGCTACATAGTACTAACAGCCATTGCATTTACTGTTGAACGAGCTGCATACACATTCGCCTTTACCAAAAACTTCAGAAAGAGAGGATCTTAACTTTAAGCTTGAAATGTTAACAAATCCAGGTTTGTAAGGAACAAATAGTAATGAAAGGAACAGTGTTGAACTGCCCCTTTCTAGGCCTTTTGAATCTCTTTCTCAGTGAAAAAGAGAAACAGAAATAACCTCCACAGAGGTGAGGAAAAGTCCAACTGCACCACTTAAAAGTCAGCCAAGGGAACTGTCTCTGGGGAACTGGGAGAGCGGGTGAATCCTACAGTCAAGGATATATTACCAAACTACTTTTTTCCAAAACCACTTTTCCTCCAGTTCTCAGTGGCTGACATTCAGGGACCAATAACAATAATATTTTGAATTATTCCAGCCATCACGAATGTATAGACAGGGAGAATAAGAGACTCTTCTAAGACAGGGTTATTGGCTCAGGGTTATTGTGATCTAATGTCCTTGTCCTGGGAATTTGGGCTTTTCTCACATACAGGAACAAAACTAACAGAGCAAAGAAAGATTAACTAAAGCCCTGATTCAGTAAGAGACAAAGTAAAGCTTATTTTTAAGCACATACTTAAGGAGCATTGTCTTTAGCCAGTAACTGTCTGACTTGCTGGCAGTAATCACAGCTATAATTTTAAGTACTGACTGCAGTGAAGCTTACTCACACGATAGACCAGCTTTCTACTATCTCTGCCCTGAACAGCCTTACAGAATTTTGTAACAACAGCCACATTCCAGTCAGTCAATTTAGCTTTGCTGCTTTTGGCTGCCTAAAGCTCAGCTGGAGAGCATATAAGGCCCAAAAATCCTTTGTGGCTGTTTTCTTTCTCTCATTTTTACCCATTTTGCAGTACTATGACTAAACTTACACCTACCAGTACAAGAGGCCCTTCACTGCACTGCAGTCGGTGCTACTGGCAGTTCGCAACGCCAGAGCAACAGAGAGTGTAATAAAGCTCTTGCATGAAAAGAGAAGACTCCACTGAAAATAAACTACATTCAGTTAAGCAGGAGGGATATCTTGTTTGCCGAAAAGATTCTGAAGTAGAAGTCTAAAATAGCTTAGATGCAGTGTGCCCTAAATGTGGCCTTGTTTCTCTCCATTAACTACATAACAGCAAGGCACAGTGAACATGTCAGACAGGGATGTCTCTATTGCAGATGTCTGAAATTATGAGAATTCTACTGCAAGTGATGTTTACACATTAGTAGATGTCAGCAATCCCACTTAAGAACCTTTCCACATTGCCCAGAGAAGCATCAAACACGCACACCCACTGGCAACACTCAGATGTTCCCATGATCACAGATGCAATTTTACTTTCCTTACACACACGCACCACACACAGCCATGGCAAGGTCTGCATTGCAGACATCTGCTCCATGCTTCCAGGATCAATCCATGGTGCAAACATATCACATACGAACCTCAGCTACACTGCCATAGTATGCCTGGAAAGGACACGCCATCCTGAGGACATGCTGCATGGACAAGGTAGCCCTCAGGCACAATCTGCCACCATACCCGGAGAAGAGGCTAAAAGCAGGCAGCCACCCTACTGCAAGGAAGGGAAGGTGAGATCTTGATGGGACACAAGAGCACAGGACCATCTCACGGTGCCGGTCACCCCTAGTAAACATAGGAGATGAGAGCAGTGGGCTGCAGGCACTGCTCAGCACACAGATTGCAACACCGTGAGAACCTACAACCTCGTTCACCAGGTTTGGCAGGTATGAGATACGACAGCTGTACATTATTTTGCCCAAATGCAGTTGTTAGCAGCTGCAGAGAAGTCTGCCCAAAAGAAAACAACAGAAAGATGGGTTTGATAGGGAAAATTAAGGATTTAATAGCAATTAATGAATGAGGAGAGAAACACAGAGGAATACAGAATGGTAAGACAATAAAAACAGGTCCTGTGCATTCCTTCTTTTGGGATGCGTCTTTCGTGTGAAGGAAGGTGTGTGTACTCACGGTGCTGCTGAGAAACAGCAGTGCCAATCCTGAAGAGGAATGGGCTCATCCGATTTGAAAAGGGGGTACAAGCCTGCATTCCAGCATCTTCACCTGGCCAACAGAAGTGATGGTTCAGCTGTAGTTGGCAGGAGTTTTCCAGACAGTAGCTGTGGTGCTGGTGATACTGGCTGAAAAGATGATGAAGATGTTTGTGTGATCCCCACAAAAGGGCTGTGCTGGTTCTGGCAGGCAGCTGGTCAACAGTAACAGCCACCTGCCTCATGCAGATAAGCCTACAGACACCGTGCTGGGAATCAGCTAGAGCCCTTGATACTGGCCTGTACCTTGGAAGGCTGATATCAGGCATGGCCTTCAGCATGCATTCAAGTAGACTGCACCTCACATGAACGGAGCTACACAATAGGTTGAACATCAGATTATTCTGCTCACCAAAACAGTCTTCTCTGCCAGATAAACTGGAGAGGAGGTCTCTCTCAGTGACCAAAGAATCATTGCAAATCTACTCGTGCACTGTCACAGAGCTGGTAGTCATAGGCTGATGTAGGCCACCAGCCTATGACCACATCACCCATCTGTGGGTGATGAATGAATTCAGTCAGAAAAATGGCCTTGGGGTCACCCAGGCTGTCTGAGGAGAGGGCAATGGCAAAGAAATACCCCATGCAGCTGGCCTTAGAGCGACGTGCTGAAATGGTAACCAAACAGAAATGTTCCCCTAAAAACAAGAGAAAGACAGGAACAGTCACTGACCTGTTTATTCTTGCATAGATGGTTTCCCCTGTTTTCAGCTACAAGAACTCAGATGTGAAACTGAAGGTCCAGACAGCCTTCTGCTTCCTTCTTCTACCAGGAACCAACTGTACCTTTATCCTTAATCTAAAAACACTAGAAATCCCCAAGATGAATTCTCGACACATGGCTGCCAGAGTAACCTCCTCTTTTGGTGTGATCAATTAGGAGGTTGGGTGAGGATGTAGAGGTGGCAGATAATCTGCCATAAGACTGTTCTTTCTGACTGTGTGACACGTTCCTGGTGACTAAAATACATGTATCATTGTCTGGGCTGGAGGCACACACCTGCACTGTCCATGAAATGCACAGATATCGCCCTGCAGCCATGCAGAAGACATATTGTGCACATGAAAAAAAATACTCTGGTATTTTCTTTTTCTCCTGCTCACTCAAGTCATGTGCTGAGCACACGGAGCTGCCTCATCTCACAAGACACTGCAAAGAGGACTGGGAACACACAGCAGCCACTCGAGTACTGGAGGCAACTGTGTGCACTTTGACTAACCTCAGAGCCTCCTAGAGCTCAGCTAAGCCTGTCGGCAGCACGTTCACTACTGCCCTCAAGGGGTCTCTAGATTTCCTTCAGAGGGACTCTTGCTGGTTCCCATAAGCTAATAACCACCACAGGCAATTCCCCCTAAATCGGATTAATCCACAAAATTTCATGGTAGGAAAGCCACCATCTCCACCATACAGACTTGGCACAGCTCTTGAGTGAGCCCTCAGCCTCGCCCAGCAGGGTTCTTTGGAAGTCTAGAACTGCAGAACTTCATGATCCTTCCCTGCATTTGCCCCATCGTGTCAACTGCATGCTGTTCCAGTAACAGCTCTGCCCAGGCAACTGTAAATGCAAGTCCCCTACTTAGATGTCCGATTATCACATTGTGTTGTTTTGGTTGTTCCAGTAGACAACCCATGCTGGAATTGCTGTGCAGAACCATACTCTTTTCCAAACCCACCACTTTGGCTGCAGGTGGGGATTGAACAAGGTATTCTCTGCACTAATGCGGGAAGCCCACTGACCCGTGTTCAAAAGGTCTCAGGCAAATGCAGAGAATGTCAGAGGTTGCAGGCAGAGCAGAACATCAGGTGCTCACCTGTACATTGACTTGAAAGAAACTAAAGACTGTTAAGATGGCTTATTTTTTCGTTCCTGATGCCAACCACATGGAATTCCTGCTAGATGTCGGTGAACCTAGTATGCTATTCTTCCACTCCTAGGAGGCAAAGGCACCTTGTGAAGGCCTGGACCCAGTCTTTGGAATGGGCAAAACACGTATACATGCCCACTGTCCAGCCTGAACAGACGTATGTCTACAGCAGGTCTCATCCATACCAACTGCCATGATTGCTGCAGTGGGCATGGGTGTGGGCTGGTGCCAGCCATTGCCACTCACTGGCCACAAGGCAAAAGCAGCAAGAGGGGAGAACCTCTAAGAGTACAGTTATCCTCATCTGAGAAGTCTCTCTCACACATAGAAGCTCATGTGTTACCACAGGTTTGCTCACTGTGTGTTTCCATGCCGACAGTGCCTTTCATGAGATTGCACAGTTCGGTGGACAGTGCTGGACACTGCTTTCCCTCCAACATACAGGATGCTTCTCTCTGCCATGGAAAGATGAATGCACAAATCCATGACCGCCACTGGCCATAAGGTATAATCCATTCTTGACGTGTCCAAGGATTTTGTTAAGGGGAACTTCAAACCACACTCCTGATCCTCCAAGACTTAATCCGGCACCGGGCCTGCAAAAAGCATAAAATTGAAGGAGCACAATGAACTCTGTGTCGAGCCTCCAAAATCCCCAGCATCTTCACTCTCTGGCCCTTTTGCTTTAATTTCTCTTATTCTGTTCTCCTCTGATCCACATCAAAAGGGACAGAGAACCTAACCCTAAGGCCTAGGAGATGAGGGGTGCATGTAACTCACCATGTTAGCTGGAAGTGTTGATGGTACTGGACTCTGGGCAGCACAGACTGATCCGGGTCCTCTAAAGACGGCCAAAGAGTAAGAGAATGTTTGGAGAAAGAGGTGATGCTGAGCTGGATGCTCTTTGCAAGACCTTCACAGAGACACAGAATGTCTGCTTTCAGCACCATCCAAGAAGTATCAGTCTATTCTGTCCATGCAGAATGCCCTTATTATTTGCCAGGGCCTGTATTACACAGAGATGGACTTTGGTAAGGACAAAGAAAACGCAACTGTCCTGGGTCCTTTTGCAAAAGGGAGGCATGGCAGTTATGAAGACAGGAAAAAGGATATGCACAGAAGCAGAGAAAATGGAGACTAACCATACTGACTTCTCTGTTTCCTGACCTCCTTTGGTCACAGAGCACATAGAGGTTCTGCAGGACATTGGGAGCAATAATCAGGCAAGATGAAAATACACAGTGTTCCTGCACTGGCAGGGTTACATCTCAGCCCTGGGACTGGATTTGCCACTAAGTGCTGGAGTCTGCTTTGGAGGAGATGTCACTAGCAGCCACAGCCCTCAGATTAGCCACACGGATGTGACACAGTTCAAATTACATCTTTCAATGCTTTCCATTAGCTTTTAACATCAGCGGGGAATAAAACAAATCACCCTTAGTCATACATTTTATATATTTCAGATAAGGCCCTAAGCCAGAACCCAAACTGTGCTGCGGTCATTGAAGACCTGCTGGTGCTCTTCATGTGCGTAACTCCACACACCCCAGGCAATCACAAACACCTCCTGCTGACCAAGGAGTATGACCATGGACATCCTGGCTTCCTACAGGGATCCTGCACTGGCCACAGCTGTACCCTCAACTGACAGACGAGTGCTCTGAATGATGTGCAGTAAGAGTGGCTCTGCAATGTCCTTTTTCTTTTTGCTGTTACAGAAAGACAATTTGTGAGCAGCAGAAAGTTTCTTCCCAATGGCACCAGCCCATTCCTCCTGGGTGTGGATCCCACGCACACCCCACTGAAGCCTTGTATGACGTTGCTATGAACTAAAACCCCCAGAAATACCAGACTGTGGAGAGAGAGACAGACAGAGCTCTTACGCTTGTTTAAAAATAGCACTAAAAAGGTTTTGCCATGTTTCACCTGCTGTGGGTCTCCTCCGTGCAAGGGCAGAGCGGGGCCAGGGCAGCATTCCCCGCGCCTCATGGGGCCAGTGCCAGACCTGCCTCCCGGTTCTCCCGAGACGAGGAGTTCTGGTGCCCGGGGTCCCGAGGGGCTCCGGTGCCCGGGCTCGGCGGGGTCCTGCCAGGCGCGAG
>VZRW01000532.1:79319-192559 GCA_013398125.1 Aegotheles bennettii | reverse complement strand
CAGATGCTGTCTAGTTGCCTGTGCAAGTTACCGCATCCTCTCCGGGAAGCCTCCAGCTGCTCCCTCCATCCCTTTTTCAGAGTTTTTCCTGCCCGTGTTAGACTGCACTCGGTTGCTCCTGAGCTCGTTGTAACCCTTTTTAACAGTCTGATTTTTCCAAGAGCTTCTGTCATCCCTAATACTTGAATTCCAAGGGAATAGAAACCCATGTTTTCTCTTTGGAAAACGGGGTGGCACTCTCGCTTTGGCTGTTCCAGCTTTTGTTCTGGCTATCAGTGAACGTTGTCTTATGAATTGCTTCTCTGCTGGGAAATTGCCAATCGAGCCTTGTTCCATTTACAGATAACTTCGTGCAAAGTCCTATTTTCTTAATACAGTAGGAATAAAAAAGAAAAAGGCAGGAGTTTCTTCGTATATGCTGTTCTTGGTCTTTCTCTTGAGTTGGGGCTTTGCCCCCCAAATGCCCTCCTAGCTGTTTGTCAGTGTGACTTGGTGATAGCTTCCCTTTTTATCAGCTCTCTCCTGACTGCTTTTAGGGGACTTGTAGCTGTATCTGCTCACATAGACGAGCTCTGTCAAGGCAAGGTCTATCAGAGCCTCTCTGTCTTGTACAGCAAGTTGTTTAACTGGCCTTGTATGCAGGCTGTGTCATGAGTGGTGGATTTTATTCCAAAATTTAACTCTGTCTTCTTCTCTCCACAGAGTATTTTTTGCACAAAACGTTCCTTTGATCAATAAGAGATTTAATATATGTTTTTAAAAATTATTTTTAATCAATATGGGACCCAGCACACTCAAACATGCTTTACTGTAATCGTGTCTACTGCTAAATGATAATGAATTTGTCTCTCTCTCTTTCCACTGAAGCTAGTTGTTAGTGATATGGCTGTGGTTGAGACCTGGAGAGCTGCAGGTACAGTGCTTTGGCCTTCCGGTCTGAAAACGTATTATCCTTGCTTTCTCTTCCAAAGTGTGGCATCACCTTCGGTGTGCCTCAATTGCACTGGGGACTGCTGGATGTTACTGTCAGGTCAAGTATGCAGAGGATGAGGAATGCTCCTTTAAGGACTGCATAGAGAACGTTTACTTTAATTGACTTGCCTACATCAGACAGGGAATCTGTGGCAGAAAAGGGAAACAAAAGTAATTATTTCCCCAGCCTACTATTTACCTGCCTTTGCTGCAAGACCCTTTCTTTCTCCTGCAGTCCCCCCATCTTCCAGGTTCTCTATATCTCGCCTCTGTATGTACACAGAGAAGAGTCTGGACTGCCAATGGCAGTCTCCCTTTCTTGTACATCCTCACCTCCTCTCCTTGTGGGCAGAAAAACCTTATGTGCGTTATTCCTGTCAATTCAATTCAGTCAGGATCAATTGCAGAAATGATCTTTGTGTTCTGACTTCTCAGTGTTTGCCTCTAATACTTTTCCAATGTCTTATTTCCAGTAGAAAGGAAGGAGTGAACAACACCTCTGGAGGTCACACAGTCCTGTGCTAGAGCCCAGAACCGGGCTGGTGTTTCTGACGGTGCTGGCACCCATCTGTCTGTGGTGGAGGCTGTCAGGCAGCCTAGCCCAGCATTGCTTTGGCTTTCCTGTTGTCTGACCTGAAGCTCCAGTACTGCAGTTTTAAGTCTGCCTTTCTCACTCCAGTCCGTGGGGGTGTGGAGGACAGCACGGTGCCTTCTGCTTTGCTGCAGTCTTTACCACCAGTGAGTACTGTTACCGGCTTTCTCAAGTTTCAGTCTTCTTTTCTGTAGAAGAAAGAGGCTGTGGCTCTTTTTCAGTCTGTCCTGACTGGCTGTGCTCCGTGGCTCCCTGATCCGGTTCTCTCTATGTGGGCTGTATCAACCTGAAGTGCAGAGCACTTAGGGAACAAGACTCTTTCCATGCCACGTTCCTATCTCTGTGCACTGAATGGCTCCAGTTTTTAAAGTCAGCCCCAAAACAAAGCAAACAGGACTCATTCCACATGGACCCATGTTAGACCCTGCCTCTCCTCGCCCCCCTGCCTTACATTCACAGCCTTCTTCCTCTTCCAGTACTAGACCATCAACAGAGCCAGGCAGGTGTTCACTGCTGTAAACACTGTCCCAAAGGGGTCAGCCAAGATTAATGACTGAAGAGAGCTGTTTCTGTAAATGAGATGAGGTGAAGACACCTCTGATGGAGGCATCCCTCCAAGACCAGCTATGTCAGGGCTGTTGTCTAATGCCTGCATAGGAAGTCTGTTGTGCTCTGTTCCTGATATGCTATAGCAGCTACAAGTCATCTCAGCTTCCTTGGGCCTGAGTTTCTCCACTGGTGGGACAGCATCTGTACTTGTCTAGGAGCATGACTGGTGAGAGGGCAAGTCCCACTGTGAAAAGATCAGGTGCCCAATACATTTTGCAAGGCAAAGTTTCTGATGATCTGTGGAAATCCAACAGGCACTGTGAGACTTGTGATGTTTCCACTGCTGCTGTAGGCAGAGGCTCCTGTGCACGGTCTTGTGGCTGCAGACTGTATGCAGGCTCTTAGCCCATTGCGAAGACAAACTGCTGCTCCACTTACATATTTTCCAAAGCTCTTAAAACTGTAGTGCTTTGCTTCTTTTTTGCTGCAGGCTAATGGCTGTGACCCAGAGGCCATGATGAATTTAGATCTGGCAGGCTACGAGGTGAAACCTTGCCAGTTCCTCACCCCTGCAGCTCATGCCCTGAGGTTGAGTGCAGACTGTCGATGGTTGATCTGCTAGACTGGGCGTGAAGAGCCTGGCACACGCTCCTCTCTGTTGCATTCGCTAAGGGTGCCATCATCTCCAGCAGCAAGGCAGGACGGACAGCACAGGGCAGTAACCTCCTAAATCACTGCAACTACTGAGTTACTGGTATAAACACGTGCCCAGTTGCCAGGACTCGGCTGATGGGCCATAACTCCACTGCTGCTCAACCTCTTAATTCCAGCCACCTGGGATTTCCTCTTCCTAACCTATGGCTGCTTTCCTGCCTTTTTCATAGGGTAGAAAGGGAAGGGGAAATGCCTGAATGTCTGATAAAGGGGCAATTGAGGGAGGGCTGCACTGTCAGTTTGAGTTGCCAAGGGAGGTGACAGTGCTGACTCTGCTGGGTGGGTTTTGCTGAATGTTGCAGCAGGTCACTGGAGCTTTACAAAGGGAATGGTACAAAGGTTCCTGCCGAGTTCTGCTCCATTACAGATGGAAAAATGTCGTAAGCCTGACATGTGCTTCAGCTATATCTGCTGCTCAGAGGGTCCAGCTAAGGACAGCCAGGCCAGGGTGCAGGTCTGAGTGAGGCTGCCTGACAGACAGGCAGCAGGAGAAATTGTGGATGCCTGATAAACAAAGCAAGCACATTCTTCTGGGTCTCCTCGGGCCAACTGGAACCAAAGGAATTAAATAGGCTGTAATTTGTTCTGGTAGTTATTTTGGTGCAAGCTTATATGAACCTTAATTTGAGGTGAAGAGCAGAATCTCTGAGGTTCAAAATGACTTCTGGAGATATTCCAGCTTGAGTCAGCAAGGGGAGGTGGGAAAGAAATAGGAGGGGCACTGTTAGGGGCACTGAATAACTTGTCCCCTGGATGTTTACAGGCTCAATGACCCCCTCCCTCCAGCATCAAGCCTGTGATGAGGCTCTTTTCCACTTGGCAAATCAGCAGGTGAGGAGGAAGAAGCTGTGGTTTGGTCTCAGCACCTTGGTTCCTCAGTACTTTGGCTCCTAATATGGTGCCTTCTGCCCTTTGTGAGCTGGCGGAGCGGTGTTGCTTCCCAAGGCCTGGCATTTCCCTTGGCTCATCTTCCAGGGTGGAGTCCACTGGGGGTGTCCTGTGTTTCTGTCTCCCCTGTTTCTCTCTGCTCTGGCTAGGCAGGTTATTCTTGTGTGATATGACCTGTCTATAGGCTGACTGAGTCCAGACATGGGCCACCCTGCAGGTCTGGGCTCCCAGGCCAGATGGGCGATGCAGTGTTTCCCTGGGCAGGTGTTTGCGTTAGGAGACAGGCAGATCTGCCTGCCTAGCCATCTGCTCCTGAGGCAGAGGCCAAAAGGGTCTGGGGCTCCTGCTGCCCGCACATGTCTCAGGTACCCTTCAGGAGGGTTTGTGTTGCTGAGGAGAAATTGCATATAGGTACAGATGAGCCTTGCAAGCAAGTTCGGCTTCTTTCCCTGAGACTTTGATCACAGAGATGGTTCTTGCTCTGGGCTGTTGCTCGCAGTGCTCCTGAGCAGGCAGAGCCTGGCATGGGGTGGCTGTGAAATGTGAGCGGGGCTCTGGCAGGGAGATAGCACCTGGAAGGAGAGTTAATCCCCGTGGATTTTGTGGGATGCTGGGGATGTGAGCTCAGAAGGGGGAGAACTGATGTAAGAAGTGTGACGGGGCACTGTTAGGGAACTGAGCAGTACTTCCATCTCTTCTGGTTATCACTAGAACAGTTGTTAGAGAAGCAGTCTGGCAATGATAGTGCTGCTTCTCCTGCCAAACCACTGCTCCTTCGAGCGTGGATGCTGCTTGCCCAGTCACTGCGTGTCCCTATTCCTGCTCCACCTGCTGACTGGATCCACCAGCTTCTAAATGCCCCATGCCAGAGGTCTCACCCCGAGTGCTGTCCTGAGAGGAGCTCTCACATGGAGATACAAATTGTGCTTCGCTGTTGTTCTGTTCCTCCTGGCTCTCTCTCTGTATAGGCACCGTGCCTGTTGTCCTGCAGACAGTGAATTTCATCTGGGTTGTGGTGCAAACATCTGAAGTTGCGTGCAGAGGTTGCTGTGGGCAGCTGAGGAATTTGCTGTTAGGAACTGAAAGCTTTGAGGGGGTAATCAAATGAGGAAGGGGAGAGAGGATCTGTAAAGTCTGGGTCGCTTGAATATTGCTCAAGTTTTGAGTGGGATGCAGATGCCCTTTTCTCTGTTGGAAGCACAGATCTGTCATGTTAGCAGAGCAACTTGAAAGCTCTTTGCAGGCCATGCCACGGATCCAGCCCACTCAACTCCTGATGATGGTCTTCCTGCCATCTCACAGGTTGTCTTTTTGGTTTGGTGATGGTGGGAGTACTGGCAGAACATGTGCCAACCTGCCCTTTGCTTGGGAATTCCAGATTCCTGTGGAGGAATCTTATTTGCATCTTACGGATTTTCCATAAAGCTTTGAAGCCTCTGAGCTGGTGTGGAAAGCCTAAGTGAGCTGCACTGTAGCTGTGGTGAAGGTACCAGTGCCTCTGGTGTGGGGCTCTGAGTTGTAGAAGATGGTGGTGGGAGCCCATGGCTTACCTAAGAACACTCAGTATGGTGGTGGCAGTTTTGGGAGCTGAATCCTGGTCTCCTGATGTTAGAAGCCATGTGGGCTTCCAGAAAAAAGAGTTTTGTTTCTCCTTTCTTTGCTTTGGGGGAAGAGTCTGGAATGTAACCCAGTCTGTGGGTTACAGCATAGATGCTGATGCAAACATTTAAGCTCTTACCAGCAATTATTCCCCTTATGTTTTTCCCTCCTGGTAGGCTGCAGGAAGGGTTAAATGCTCAAGGAGGAGTTGACTGAGTCTTTTTGGGTGGTCTGGGAAAGAATGAGAGAACAAACTATTCAGTCTTTAATTTACCTGCTTTAGGGAGGTGACAGCAGTTACAGAACGGAAAACAGGTGGGTGAGGACTCCTGGAGACACTGTCTTTATACGCATTCAGCAATGCAGCCGTTTGAGGAGGCTCTGTTTTGCAGTTAGGCAGACCTGCAGCAGAAGCTTCCTCCTCAAAGGGAAGGTTTAAGGTGGCTTTTATTATAATCCTACCCAAACATGAGCTAATGGCTGTGGCTTAAAGCAAAAATAACCACTAAACTTTTTCTTGTGAATGAGATTCCCAGGTAGAGAAGCCATTGGCCTGGGGAATTTGAAAGCAAAGCCTTATGATCACTGGGAAAAGAAGCACATGAGAGCTGGGTCTGAAGTCCTCCTAGTGTTTAGCTGTCTACTTGGTAGACAGGTGACAAAAACATGCTTGATCTTTGACTTCTTCGGGTGTGTTGGATCTGCTTGTCCTGCATGAGAGGTAACAGTGCTGTACGTACACCCTTGGGATTTAGCAATGGACATGACAAGAGATGGACAAATTTAGGACAGGGGTGCTTTTTTTTCCTAAAGAAGGCTGGTAGGGTGGGGAAGAGGTGTTTGGAGTTGTCATGGATACTTCTCTGCAAAGACCTTGTAGAGCTTTTGTTGAACTTGGTAGTCTGGGTGTAGTTCACAGGTGTATGCCCTTGACCATAGCCTGCGCAGGTTTGATCAATGAAGACTGCTCGTTCCTCAGCTGTTCTGTGGCATAAGATTAGTAAATCACAGAGCTCTGGACAAAAGCATTTAGAAACTGTGCTGCAAGTCTTCCAGGCTTCAAAAGCCCACAAAGCCGAGGATTTTGGTTTGAGGCACCTTACACCTTTGCAATTATATTCTACCTTCACAGTTGTGCTTGGAGTTTTTATTCTCTTCCTCTCCTGATCCCCTGTGTAGCATGCCTATGCCTTGCTGGATGGTTAGCACAAGAACTAGTTGCATTTTACTGGTAAGCCACCTCTTTCTCACTGCTAAAATGGTGCCTGTGGGTGTCTCCCAGGTGAGTGGCTGCTGCCCCAGTCTGGGGAAGAGCTGTGTGACTACAAGCACCCGCTGCAGCGTGTTCAGGCTCACAGATTCGTACTTGGGAAATTGCAGGTGCTGTGTGCCTGATACACTGGATTTTCTAGCCTCCTTTTTCAAATATGTCCGTGTCCTTTTTTTTCCACATTGCCTGCTTCCCTCTGTGTTTCCTACAGATCTGTTTTGCATGTTGCCGTGTCTCCCTTTTCCTGAAGCTCTCTCCAGTCCCTGCCTGGAGGACTGCTCAAGTCCTTCTCTGCTTTCTGCCTCACGTGTTCTGTGATGCTTTCTCCTCCAGGCTGTGGGGTACCCCATCTCCTCGCCTACCCCAGCAGTCACCCATGCTGTTCTCCCATCCTCACTCAGCGAACAGCAGCCCTGTGCTATGGTTTGCATGTACCTGCTGTGTTGCACTTGATGAACCAGTTCTGTGCAACAGGCTGTTTGCTGTAATAGGTGGGCTGCTGTGCCGATCTCCCCTTTCCCTCAAGAAACCAGAGGGGAATGGTAGGGCCAGCTTCTGTGAGTCAGAGTCCAGAGCTGTCTGTGCTGAGGAGATGGTGCTGGGACTGGAGAGAACACTTGACCTGATGGGGAGGTCTGTGTGCTCTTTTTGGAGACAGGCAACCTTGGAAGGAAGGAGGCACCTCTGACACTGAACGACCTGACCTGGTTGTCCTGGATCACAAGTATTGCAGGTACAAACCTGCAACAAAACTGCTTTCAACTAGTGCTGAAATGTGCTTTCACTGCTCGGAAGGGATGGATGATTGAGCAGAAATTGGTGGTGTTTTGATTCAGCTGCTAGGTCTTCTGGTTGTTTTTTTCCCCCCTCCTTTGTTGTAGCTGAGCTCCCAGAAATGCTGATCTGCAAGGGCGCCTGTACTTTGATGTTCATATCCACTCTAGCACTTCCTGAACAGGAACGTTCCCTGTCAATAGAAACTGCTTAAATGTGCAAGGAAACCCTTGATTAAAGAACTCTCAATGATTGATTGCTTTTTCTTGGCCAGTTTGTGTCAGCCCAGCTTGGAATGGAGAGAAATGTTTAGCTGTGTGTTGAGAAGGAAGCCCACGCGAAACGCCAGCCCCTGGTAAATCACCCTCTGGTTTGGCTGATAGGAATTGTCAGAGACCCGCAGCTGCTGCCGGTCCATGAATCAGCTCAGCTTCAGACCCGAGCGGAAATTCGCATCCTCTCAAGTCATTTTCTGTTTGTGCAAATGTCAGCACCCAAGCAAAAAGCATCTGTTTAACCTCCCCATCCACAAACCCCAAAGCTGTTTGCAAAGCAAACGGTACCACAGTGCTGTCAGACAGAAGTTTGGGTCTGCTAAACATTTTATCTCCTCCTGTTGAGAGTTAGTGTTGGAGTATGGTTGAGTCCCTTTGTCTCCATATTAGAAGCTGGTTGTTTCAGTCCTGGAGGAAGCTGAGAATTACCTTTTTCCACTTCTCAGGTCACAGCTTTGCCTGTCTCCCACTCCTCATCATCATGACTTTGAACTTGGATAGCATTGCCTGCAAATAGCATTGCCTAATCAGCAGCGTTTTCACTTGCTCAGAACTTTGCCAAAATTAGCTGTTTTGGTTGGCATTTTACATGCTGAATTTCAGGTGAGACCTGCTGGGGGTAGTTCATTCATTTCAGAGAGCAGAGTTTGGAGGAGAGAAATTTATTTACGGACTGTGCTCTGCCTCCTGCTAGCAGTGTCTGTGCCTGGCAGAAGGGCCTGTCCCTGCTCCAGGGGCAGATGTCTGTTGTGGAAGTAGAGGGCTGTCTGCACTCGTGTGTGTTGGCAGGATGCTGTGTGGTGAACCAGTAAGGCATTGATTTTGGTTTAAAATTCCCCACATCTAAAAATACTTAAATGCACTGGACTTGCAAAGTCAAAACTCCCTCTTGCAGAAATTCCAGCCATTAGGTCTACTTTGGAGCTTGTGATGTAGCTCCTTGGGCATGAAAGTAGACTTGAATGATGAGACATGGAACTCTGTCTTGAACAGCTATCCTGTGCAACAAGTCTACTCTGAGACTGTCAAACATGGGTAGCAAAGGGGACTTCTGGCTGTATTATCCATGTGTCTGTTGCAGAAATTGGGTAGTGGGTAGCAAATGAAGCAACTACTGTAGAAGAAGCTTGGACAGCTGCCTAACAGAGGTGTTTGAACTGTACTGGGGTCAAGAGCCCCAAACTGGGAAACAGCAGTTGGTAAATGATTCTGGCAAGCAGTGGGGGAACCTAATGTAGTGACCTACAAGTTAGGTAGCCTTGAAAAGGATGGAAATCGTACACCTGCATTTACCTTACCGAGTATCTTGTGCCCAAGTAGAACTATTCCTTGGGTGGCCTGATGTCAGTAGCTCGAGCTAGATGTGGGCAGGGGAATGATAAAGCAGCAAGGGTCTGTATTTCTTTTATGTAGCCTGTCAGTAGGGCTCTGGTCAGCAGAAATTGCAGTTTAGAGTTCTATGCACCTGGCTTTAGATGTGTTTGATACTACAGAGGTCTAGTTCAGCTTTCTGTGGCCACCATATCTTGTATCCTGCCATGGTCCAGACACTTCTCTGTTGATTTGTCTGCTGCCTGTGTGTTCCTGACAAAAGTAAGTCACAGCTCTTTACCTAAAAGTGAGTTCTGAGAAGTTTTGGCCACTGAGCCAAGAACTTTGAGTTATTTGCACAGTGTGACTCTGGTGCCATCTGGTTTTTGTGGTTCTATTGCAGTTACTCAGATCAGAGGCCCATAGACCATTTTGTCTTGTTCGTGCTGGCACTGCTGACCTGGGAGGACAGAGATGCTCTTATTCTTGGGGCTGACCCGTCAGGGGGCTGCTGGGCTGTTTTTGCCCTGGAAGAGGAGGCTGGTATTTGCTGTGCTCTTGATGTTGGAAGTGTATTTTGCACAGTGACTCTCTGAGCTGCAGCTGGCCCATGTATCAAGCTGCTGATGTGCTGTGCAGTTGACCGCCGCCTGGATTTAATCTCTAACCTTTGTTTGTTCTTGAAAGCATGTTCTAGGGATTGCATTCCCACCCACACTGCTCCTGTGACCCCTTCCATTTCCTGGGTGTCTAAGTACAGAACAGAAAAAATTCATTAACCTGGCAAGTAACCTCTTTTTATGGGGGAAGTGATTTTCCGTCACGCTCTGTTAGATCCTATTGATTTCTGGTTTTCCCCTCTTTGGCCTCTTCTGCCATATATTCTCTTCTTTGTCATGCTTCAGTAGGAAGGTGATATGTGATCTGCTGGGGTTTTTTTGCTGTTTCCTGGGCAGAGAGCTGGGATCTCCTAAAGCCATTGCTCGAGTTCCCAAGTCTCTGCCTTTTCTTGGAAAGCTTTGTTGTCAAGTTAAACTGCTGGTTAGTAATGGAATGTTGACACAAGGAGTAAAACCTCCCTCCTGGCTGCCCTCTTTTATTTTTTTTAATTGATGTTGAGAAGAGCATTTTCTGTCCTTTTGCCCTCTTTACCCATTGTGCAATCCTTCATCTCCTGGCAGAAGTCTGATGCGTTTGCCACGGGGTTTGCAAGCGCCATGAAATGGAGACCCTCAAACCATCAAGTGTGCTCGCTCCTCCCATCCTCCTGGGCAGTGTTGGCAGCTGGGTCCTGATGCTTTTGTGGTGCCCGTGTATTTCATAGCTGCACCTCTGCTTGGTTGAAATGGAAGAAGCTGCCGGGTTTGGGCTGTCCCCCTGGCTTGTCCTTATGGAGGTAGTTTGTGGCAAGTTCGAGGGGAAGGAGGCGTGTCCTTGGAGCTGGGTGGGAGAGCATGGGGGTGTCCCCAGTTTCAGGACGAACAGGACATTCTGTGCAACATTCCTCACAGAGAATGGGGAAAGTGTTTTCTTCCCAATGAGTTTCCTTCCTCCTGTGCACATTTGCGTATTCCTCTTCTGGACAGTCATCATTATGCTAATGTAGCTATTGCAAAGATAAAATATTACAAAGGTAAACACTAAAAATACACACTCTCTGAGTAGGATACCTCAGTTTTGACAAAGCTGTTGCTGTTTCCTGACATATTTGATTTTTAGCCAGAGCCTTTCTGCAATTCAAGGCAGAGATTTCACTAGTTGGAAAAATAGTTTTCCTTCCAAAAGTACATTTTCACCATTTGTGTTAATTTCTCAGCTTTTGTGGTTCTTGCTAAATTCCTCCTGTGTAGTAGTCCTGTGTAGAAGGATGGCAAATGAAGCGTCAGATTTAAAATCTAAGGGAGCATTGTTGTTTCTTTTAGACTTTTGTGTTGTTATAAGCAGCCATGTTCTGAAGAAATGGTTGGCCTTTGTGCTGTCTGTCCTATTGCTGCTCAGGTTCAGCTGATCAGAATGAGGACCTCTGCCCAAAAGGAGCAACAAAGCTCACTGTGGCAAGGTTTGCCATCTTGCTAAAGGAAGATGCATGAAGAACAGCCCCTATCAATTTACAAATCTTACTAATTTACAAATCTTAGGCTGTGCTTTCCCTAAAATAGGCAATTAAACCCCAAGGGGTTTGTGAAGGGATATGAGCTCTGTTTGCAGGCCAAGCAGATTGATCCACAGTGATGTGGAGTGGAGAGCTGTGCTCCTAGCTCTTGGCAAAACAGGGCCTGGCTGTTTGGTGCCAGGATCTTCGGAGGCTTGCTTTCATGGTTCATTACATTCTGTGACAGAAGGGGGAAAAGCTAATAGGAAGGTTTTGTAGGGAAAGAGGATGGATGCTTGGGTGAGTGGAATACACCAGGAAACTCCTGAAGACCTTACTGGATCATAGTCTTCGCTTTTAGTTGTGAGCAGATGTGGTGAAACCACAAACAAGCTCAACAAACCAACAAGCTCGAGTGTCTTAAAATATATTTGATTCAGCATTTGTCTTCCTCATTGCTTTCAACACTTTGAATTTTCAGTTTCTATGTTGTGTTTTTTTTAAAAAAAAAAAGTTTCCTCATGTCTTTCATTATTCCCGAAGACTCCTAACATGCCTTGAAAGGAGGGGCAGTAACCTGTCCATGTTAGTACAAGTTGGAGTAGAGACATTGGAAGGTCTTGTAGCAAAACTGGGAAAGCTGGCAATGTTGCTGTCAGCAGAAGAAGCCACTGTCAATGGAGCCAACTGGATGTGGGGCTGGCTGTGGAGGCTTGGGACTCTTCAAATTACGCTTTGGAAGGACGTTTGCTACCCACTGTGGTGGGGCTTGGTGACCTCTCCCTGCAGAACTGTTTTCAGAACGCCAAAGTGCCCTTTCTGTCAATATGAAGACTCTAGGGATTGTGTTTAGGGGCATGTGGGTCTTCCTTCCCACAGAAGGAGTGGACCTCTCTTCTGCTCCATGGTGCTGCTGTGTGATGCAGACAGCTGCTGCTGCCTCAAGGGCTGGCCTGAGGATGCTATTGTCCTCCAGAGAGAGAAACTCTGGAATGAGCCATGACCTGGAGGGACTGGAGGTGAGGGATGGGGTTGTGTTGCAGGTGGTGTTTCTTCTCTCCTTCTTCTGCTAGTGGTGAGGCAGAGAGGGTGACAGATGCACCAGAAATCTTGTGTATCCTGGGGCTTTTATTACTCATTACCAAAAACCTGCCAGCAACCTCTGTTACACTGTCACAAGCCAAAGTCCTGGCATTGTCTCCATCCCCCTGCCTTGCCTCAAATTTTGCTAACATGCATGAATGCAGAGTCCTGAAATTCAGGTTCATGGTTCCAAAGTTCATGGTCTTGAGAATAAACAAAAAACTATTGTGGTGGCTGAGAGCTGGGTACCCCATTAACCCAGAATCATGAATATTTATCATGCTGGATTACAAAAGAACATAGAGACTATATTGTATTTCCTATAACTTTATTTCCATGGTATCTTTTCTTGGCGGGTCACTTTAATGTAAGCTTTGCTTATTTAGTTGCACACTTTAAGCCGATTAACTTTTTACTAATAAAATGTGTGTTGACTCCCTTTGTTCCAGCTCCTGTTTGTTTGTACCTACACTCCTGTGACAAAGAGTCACAGAGAACTGCTTTAAGCTCCGTCCAAATCCCCCTGCTGGAAGCTTTGAACGAGCTGAATGTGTCTGGGGGTGATTTCAGCCTTGCGTTTTCTCTCTTGCCCTCTCGCTGCCTGGAAGTTGGGCCCTGCAAAGCAAGCTCTTCTGAACAGCCCCTCCATTTCTGAAACCATTTGTGGTGCTCTGGGGCTTGGCAGGAACGACCCAGCCTGTTATTGTCACTCTCTGAGCTGGGTCAGAATAAAATACAGGCGGGGGGAATCGGGGAAGCTTTCCAGCCATGAAGACAGATCTGTGGCTCTGCATGTTCAGCAGTTTCCCAGCTGGTAACCACATTATTCCTTCTTTGCTTACATACCTTGCCCTGTCATTCAATGCCCAGCATACTGCATGTTTTATTGTGTCTTCTCTTTAGGAACATCCTACAGAGATGATTACATCCTGCATTTTGTTAAAGGCCCTCTATAAAAATTCTCCTTTTCCACCAAAGGTAGTTTGGGAGCCTAAAGGTATGGATAAGCACTTGGAAAATACTTTCTAAGGCCTCTATAAATCTGTTCCTTTGTATTTGGAGCTTTGCTAAAGCTAAAATGATCCCTTAGAAGTATACTGTTAATACTTAAGAGTGGCTGATCTGCCTCAGTAGTCTGTTTCCATCGAGCCAGCAGCAAATGCCAAGGGAGGTGTGGAAAAGCAAGGTAAAACAGTGTGATATATCCAAAAAGTCTCCCTGACTGTAGCAGATTCCACAATCGCTGAGCCAGAGATGGTTTGTTGTCTTTAATGGTCTTGGATAGCTTTGTCTTCCATCTGCTTTCTTTTTGAATCTGCATGAGCTTTTCACATCCATAGCCTCTTGGGATGAGAAGTGCCAGAGCTTAACTGCAGCATCCCTTTACTCTTTTCTTAACCACTTGTGAGTCAGTGCATCAGGTGCTGCAGAAGTTCAGTTAATGTTGCTTACCAGTTTCCATTCTTGTCTCCTTTTAGACCAAAGCTTCCCATGTGTTGTCTCTGTCTTGGGGAGATTCAGAGGAACACAGCTGTTTTTAATAGCAAAAAATACTCATCCTTTGCTAATGCAAGCAAATCCTTTCTTTAAGAACTTCAAGATCACACTGGCTTGTGAAAAGGAGATGAAATGTTGGGGTAGTAGCAGCCATGCTCCACACTTCATGGAAATTGCTTTGTGCTTCTCTGTGGCATGTTTTGCAGGTGAGTATTAATTAGACCACTCAGGTTTGAGGGGATAATTTTGAGTGTGCCCATCACTTTACTTGCTGTGGAGAGGAGATGACCAGAGGAGGTCCATGCCATTGCTCCCCTATTGCATGTCCTCTCCAGGGAAGTGTCTAACAAATTGCTGTGGGAGGGGATGGAGGGAAGGACAGTGGAGGAAGGGGATGTACTTACCACTGTAGTATCTGGGCATATTCTGGTACTGGAAGTTTGAAACTCCTGTTACCTTGTTAGAGTTTTTGGTGAGGTTTTGTGGCTGAAGGCATGGTTTGTGATGGCCCTGATTTCACGAAAGGATATTGTGCCTTTACTACTGGACCCCTGAGAAAGATTATCAACGAAACGTTATTTACCCAGTCTCAGCCAAGCATTTGGCTGCTGTGAGATGGTTCACAACCTGTCCTTATTCTGATGACACCTGGAAACCATGCAGTGGCAGTGCACCTCCTTTGGGTAGTTTATACACAGTATTCTCTGCTGATGGCAGAAGCATGTGTATTTAGTGCAGTGCATTGTTTTTTCTCTTGGGGGAATATTCTGGGTTTTTTTTATTGCTTCTAGATCTGTGAAGTTCCTTGGGTTGTCTTCCCCAGAATTCCCAATGTCTGTTTGCCCTGTATCTAGGACTAGTGGAGCAGATGAGGCTTCACATGACTCATGATTGATTTTCAGCATCTCATGTGTGGGTGTAAAAGGGCCTACTAGCAATAAGCCCAGAGAAATACATTGATGTCTTCCCCCTTTCCCTTGCTCTCTGACCCATTGTGCCATCTTCTGTCACTGATCTTGTAACCTTTCCTGTGCAATCAGACCTGGTGAGAAGACAAAACCAGCCTTAGCATGTGAAGCCATCACCAGCCAAGGGAATACTGATTCCCTATCTGATAATACCCAGTTCCTGGGTGACAGTTGTGCCATGTCCTGCAGTAGGGACACCTTTGATGTGAAAGGACACTGTGAACTATACTCATCCTGCCTAACCAGCATTAAATATAAAGTGTAAATCTCTGTGCTGGATGCAAGCTTTTTCTTTGTGGTGCTGACAGCATCTTTTTGTTGCAGAAGTTCCTGCTAGGGTCACAAAAAAAATTAAGGATCTTGATGCTCTCAATTTCCTCCTGGCTGAGTAAAGTAAAAATTGGGTTGATGTGTTTACATCATCACTCTGTCAGCATTGCAGTTCAGCAGTCTCCATCATATTGAAGTATCTTGGGAGTGGTGTGTATACTGCATGACTGTTGAGCGTGGAGTATTTAGATGTGTCTGATGAAGACTGGTGCAAGGCATTAATTTCCACATAAATGAATAAAACATGGACATAAGGCTACTTGTATAGTTGAGTGCGGAGAAGAAATTGTCATGTGTTGATTGCTTTGTTTGAGGAATGGTTTGTTTGGAACCGAGTTATGTTTTCTGAACTACCTTAAATGTTACATTTCTAAACGTCTTCAGACTTCTAGACCCTGGTAATACCCCTTTTTACCAGTGGATGTGCCTGCTGTCAGCTCTTTTGTGTCTGATGGGTGAGCTCTGTCCTCTCTTACAAGTGCATGAAGAGCGAATGAAGGTTTGTTTCCCAGTATACTGCAGGTCTTTGTGGAATCTGGAGTGGAATTAGAAGAGTACAATTTGAGGACCTCCATTCTAGACAATGCTACTTTATGGTGGTTTTAATCTTGTGCAAGGTTAATATTAAAGTATGGGTGTGTACTATGCAGGGAAGCACTGGCATGTGATAGGTTAAAAGCTGTGGTGTTGATGTGGCTGCCGAGGGATAACTGACAGGAGGGGGAGCAGAATTGCTGCTGCTGGGTTGTTACAATAGCTCAATAGCTGGAAACTCTTTTTGATGGGGGCAGCCATTCTGGAAAGTGCTTACATTTTGCTTTCCACTGATCTGGAGCTGGCACGGGAGTCCTGCTCCCTGAGAAGGCCAGCTGGGGGCAGATCTCCCTGCTCATCCTTTCTGCTAATGGTGGGAGGGAAAGGAATTTGCTACAGCTCCCTCAGGCTCTCCTGCTGAGCTAATCCCCTGCCTATGGCATCTTCTGGAGCAGCAGGAGGTGTTGAAAACCAGCAGCCACTGAAGCAAACACCTGAGCACTAGGTCCTCTTTCTGACCAGCACAAGTGGCCTTCTGCAATAAATGAGCCACTTCCCTTTTTTTGGTACCTTCCTTTTTTCCAGCAGGGCTAGTGACCCTGCCTCCGGCTGATGCCTGGAGTGCTCATGGCAAAGCCTGGCTGTGGGGAACTGGACCTAGTTTCTAGTTTGCAGTTCCTTGGGCTGGGGCTTTCCCTGACATTGGTTTGCCTGGGGCTGGGAAGTGTTTTCAGAGCCTGAGCCAAAAGGGCTTCGCTGCCTCAGAGCAAGGCTAACACAGCGAGACCTTACTGGCACTGTTAAATCCTGGCAACTGACTCAAAGCAGCTCTGTCCCCTCTCCCCTTTGCTCCCTGCTTTTGTCAAACTGCAGCCTCCCACTTCAAAGACAGGCACGCTCCTGACACAAGACTGTTTGCTATCCAGAGGGCACAAACAGCTTGTCAGGGAAAGAAGTTGTCTTTATTCCCCATTTAAAGACATTTTATTAAGGCTGGGAAACGTCAGAAATGAAGTTTGCTTTTGCACCTTCAATCCAGCCCTGCTTGTGCATTGGGATAGTCGCTAATTATACAACTGCATGATGCTGCTCCTGGAATAGATCCAGCTGTGGGGTGAAGGGGACTGATGATGACAGGGATCCTTTCTCCTCTCTTGCAGAGCCAGGGAGGTTGAGCAAGGATGCTCCACGCTGAGCAGGGATGAAAAAAGCCCCTGTCTTTTAGACAGCTCAGTGGCACCATGGCAGAGCCGATACTCTGTGTGAGTGTTCCTGATGTGGTCTTCAGTGAGCTGTGAAACCAGTCTTTCCAAGGATCCTTGCTGCCTTTGTTCTTTTCTGGGTGTTTGACATGGGGGTATGCAGATCACTTGCAGAAGCACTTGCCACTTGCTGCTGTAAAAGGAGGGAGCGGAGCTCTGACACAGACAGGACTAGGCTAATGCACAGGGTTCAGCTCGGGTGTTTCAGAAAGGGATGGCCAGCAGAAGTGGTTATGGTGTATATTTATATATTACTATGGTTGTATATTTAATGTAACCTTGTGAATGTTTGTGAAGGCCTGGGATGAGTAATTCTGAGTGATAATCTGTTTTCAGGACAAAGCTGGAAAGGGAGGGAAGTAGAAGCAGTAGTACTTCTACTGAAATAGAAGACCAATCACTGCCTAAGGAGCACTGAGCAGCTGCTCTAAACCAGCCATGTCCACTGATACTGCAGTTGTGGCCACTTTATTCTGGCTTACATTTGAGCTGCTGCTGAGGAAGACAGCCTGTCTTCCCATCTTCCTGCTCCCAGTATCACTGGGCTGTGGGAACTGAACACAAAGAGAGACTGAGCTGGATGAGAACAAACTTTTTTACTGAGTTGGTAAAACCAAGTTGGTTTTTACTGTTTTAGTTCCTGTGAATGGCTGTGGTAGCACAGGAGAGGCCATAGAACAAGTAGCTGGGAAAGAGGAAGGGAATAAAAGAGATAAAACCAGCTGCCGCTGGGAGTGTAAACCAACAATTCTGCAAGCTGCATGCACAGTGAGATGGTGTTTCTGTTGTGCATGTGCTTGTCTCATCATGCTTGCTTGTCTGGACAGTCATAGTCTCTCTTCACTGAGAGACCCTCCAGTTTCCATGAAGTTCTAGGAGATTTTATGTATTAGTGATCAAATGTACTGTAAAGCACTTAGCATGAGTTAGCTGTTCATGGATGTGTGGAAGGCAGACCATATTTGCATATGCATGAAGCATAAGCCTTGTTGAATGTCATCTTCTGCTGGATGCTTTAAGCCAGTCTTGCTGCATGAGGGGACAGAGCCTTGTTAGGCTCTCTGTCTGGCCTTCCCTAGGAGGGGAGGTGAAGGATTAATGATGACTCCTTCAAAATACTTAACGCTGTAGTTTTATTCTGGCTCTTCACATCTGTTGTGATGTGATGCAATGCTGAATACCATGAAGGGCCTTTAAATGGCAAACAGCTTCCACCTGAAATCCTCCTGACTTCAGAGCCTTTGATTGCAGTCTGGAGCTGGGTCCACTAGCAATTATATTTCATATGAATTCCACCACCTTGTCTTTGGAAATGGCAACATGTTGACTTTCCTTCTATACCCAATCTCCAATGTACTGATTTCTGTTCATGAGAAGACTTGTGTGTTCTGCAGTGATATCCCCAAAAGCTACATCTTACCATGAGGAGACAGACTGTGACAGAGCACCTGGATATGTTCCTAGTACTCTCTGAGGAGTGTGCATGTGCTCCAGGCTTCCTGTAGAGTTCAGGGTATGAAATAACTCCTGTAATTTGGACCCACGGGAAGAAGCTGAACTGGAGAGGACCCGGCACTAACAGTGGAGGAGGCAGCAGTGGCTGCTGTTAGCGTGCTGAATCGCACAGCATTTTCATTCACTCCAGCTGTTTAACAGGATTACATGAGGAGTGGCTTCTGCCTGCAGGCGCTTAGTGCCTATGGAAATCTGCAGCTGTCTGGATCGGTTACATGCAAATCTGATGCCTCCTCCTTATGCATAGGAATTTATGAATGTGACCATGTGAATCAATTGCATGAGTGATTTTTCATGTGCTTCACCCTGTGTCAGATTCAAGGGAGACTTTCAGTTAAGTGTGTCTGTGATCCCCAACAGTTTCCTCAAAGAGTGAGAAGATGCTTTGGGATGGCCATTAGATGTAGAAGCAGGATAGCTTTGGTGAATGTGAATCCTCTTGTCTTGGGCAATGAGAAACAGCCCAGGGTGCAAGTGAATATGGAGCTGAATGCTCTCATCTTTTGGTGGTCCAACTGCCCTTTCTGTAACATGACTTGTGAAGGCAAGGACTTGAAACCTTTCAGCCTCAAGAGAGTGCTGGCCAGCAGCAGCTGGTTTATCTAATGGTGGAGCACTGGGATGGGGAGCTGGGATGTCTAGCTCTACCGTGGATGCTGTGACCAAAAAAAATAGCTTCACTTATTCAAGACAGGCTGAGAAACATATCTTTGGGTGACTCTTTTGGACATCTGTTTTGGTGCCTGCTTCAACAAGCTTTGTCTGAAGAGATGAGGTGGGTTTTACTGTGCAAGGCCTGTTCTAGTAGGCACAGATTCTGCACTGCACTTTCCTGGTGCACAAGTATAATGTGCCATTATTGACAAGGAAAATAGTGCCATCCATATACTTTCCCCTTTGAATTTTTAAATACTTCTAATAGCCTCCTCTGCATTTCTAAATAGAGATATTTATTGTCTGCTTCCCTGGCCTGATCTACCTTTTGGGGAGCAGTACTCCTGAGTGAAGGCCATACCTGTCCATCTGCTCAGTCCTCCCATTTACCCAACTACAGACCATTAGTTTGGATGTGGTCTAGCTGTAATATGCCAAGTGACCTGTTGCCAGGCTGGAGCTGAGCAGGAAACCAGAATGGGTACGCTGAAAGTGAGATGCTAATTTCAGAATGCACAGCAAAATGTGGAAATATGAAATTATAGCTTATATGGAGCCTCAGAGCTTCATTTATGCTTCAAGGAGTTCTAACAGCTACAGCCTGGTGCCTGATGGTAATGGTGAGGGCTGAGCAAAAAGCACGCCTGTCCTAGGAGTCACTTCCTTCTCTGGAATCAGGATCAGGGGGTGATTGCACTGCTTGAACTGGCAGCTGATCTTCACATGTCGAGGTGTTCATTACAGGTCTTTTCCAAAATCTGCTCACTGTGGTCCATTAAGTGTGTTGCTGTGGTGGCACGCTCCTGGGAGGAGGCAGCGTTTGGGCTGTTCAGCAGCATCTGACTGTGGAAGGGGCTGGGGAAGCCCACGCAGACCTGGGAACAAAGGAGCTGTTGCTCTGAGCTGCATGATGAAACTTTTCTCAGTGGAAATCCGACAGTCTCACCATTTATTTGCAAGTGGCATTCAGTCACAGCTTTTTGGCAACATATGGAAACTGTTTAAATTAGCTGCATGAGCCATACGTGAAACAGATGCGTGTTCTTGAGCGGGCTTTTGTCATTGATGCCTGAACGAGTGAAGGGTGCAGCTGGCTCGCTTGGGAAGTGGGGAACGTGTCCCCACCCAGATGTAGTTACGTGCCTGAAGTGAAACGGAGAACCAGGATGTTATAGGATGTGTGTCGATAAAGACCAACTTCTCGGGGGCACCAACTGCTTAAAAAGATGAATGGATGTAGTGACACTTAACCCTTCACTGCTTTCCTTACTGCTCACTGCTGGTGCAGGATCAGTTGTGTCAACAGAAGACTGACGGTACGTCCGTGGCTCTCTTGCTAGTGTCTTTCACTTGCACGCCAGTATATTGACACACTAGTTTAAAGCTCTGAGGTCTGACCAGAGCACAATTCTACACCTTTCTGAGCAATCTTGGTAAACAGAGAGTAATGAGATCTTGTTGAAGAAAGCAGAACATTGTGACTGCTGTGGCTTTTGTGTGTGAATCTTGAGAACAATTTTGTATGGGGAGAAATTGCATCTGAAACTGATGCTTCCATAACTGGAGCTGTGACAGCCTCTGAACTTTAAATTCTTGTGGAGCTCTGTACACTGGGAGGATTGTGTTGCTACACAGTCCTAGATGCTCACTGTGGTGTGTATGGCTGGGACAATAAAAAATAGCCTTGAAAATATTCAAGAGCATTGACTTTTTATGGGCCAATTGTGAAGGGATAGACCAAGGTGCGAGTTGCTGAGATGGCAGTGATGGTTGCTGTGGATGTTTCGGTGGCTGAGTTTAGCTGGTGTGGGACAGTAACACTCAAAGACAAAGAATGGAGAGTTTGCGGCAGTGGACTTCAGAAGAGGGTGAGGAAGCAGTGAAAGCAGAGTGCTGGGAGCACTGCTGATAGGGCTGTCTGGAATGGAGGAGGTTTTGGGATATCAGCAGGAACCTCTGGAAGGAAGGCCATGGCAGGATATGAATCTCTTCTATGAGGGCAGCACTCTGATTTTGTGCACTACACAGGGATGTCTGCACAGCGCAGTATTCCCATATGGGTGTGCTGCTGATGGTCTTGTAATGCTCACCATCACAAAGCAGTCTTGAAGAGTGTCTGCGAGGGTGGGCTGGCTGGCTGGATCCTCTGCCACGTATCTGTAAAGGTGCAAATCCAGAGTGCTGTTTGAACAGGCTGCTGACAATGCTTACAAGCTCCAGGAGGGAGAGCAGGAGATCCTGTTTACTCTACACAAAGGGTGAGAAAAGGCAATCACTGTTTTTTCAGGGTTTCTTGTAGGAATTTGAAACAGGCATGGAATGACCCGAGTGGTATGTAGTGGTTTAAGGGGCTCTAGTTGTCTCCCTGAACCAGTGTTGTGCTGAGGTAGGAGCACCATTACCAGCTGGGACACTGCTGTTTCCTGCAGGACTGTCCCCGTCTAGGAAAGCCACCTTTTTGGATTACATGGCATTAGAGGTAAGGTGAGCTACTTGCCAAATGCCTGTTTCTGGGCAAGTTGGTGGTATGGGGAGTTCCTTTGAGGTGCAGAGTGCAGGTGCAAGTGCCCCTTCCTGGACACTGAGGGACTGAGCCCCACCAGCACAGGCAGCCCCTGAGCAGAGGGGATTCCCTTTGCTCTAGCATCAAAGGCTTCAAATGTAAAACCAATGTATTTCAAACTTAACAGGTGAACCAAACAGCTGTTTGTGGTGACAATTACTGATATTTTGGTTTATGGATAAACCTGGGTCAAACAGCTCTTGGGATGTGTTTTGACCTCTTCTTTTTTTTGGTTTCATTCGTAAGTTTTTTTAACTGTTTTTGCCTGTGGTGAGACTTACCCGGAAGCATCCTTGTCACAGGCATTACTCAAGTAATGTTTTGCGTACTGCAGGGGGTGGAGCGCTTCATTTTTCAAGGTTATTTTTAACTCCTAAATACTTCTGGAGAGGCCAGTCCAGGATGGTGGCTGGATTCTTCGCAGGGAAGGGCTGCGCTCCGCTGCCAGGGTGAGCGATTTCCACTCCTGCTGCTCGGGGTGCCACTGTAATTTTCTGTGCGTAGTAACTCCCTCTGAGGAGTGTTTGTAAAGTTTAGTTTTTAGAGGGAAGAGGGGGGAAAGGAGGTAAAATCTGCTAGTCTCCTTTTGTTACGTGTTGGGGGTTTTTTGTTGAGAGGGGAAAGATACTCTTTTGTATTTTGCCCCTATCAACACAACATAAATGCCGTGTTTCATACTGCACCACAGCTCAGCATGTGCCTGGGACAGTGCTGGTGCCAACCTGCTTCCTCCTAGGTTTCTCTCCTAAACTTGTGTTGCCTGCTGCTTTGCTGTGTTGTGCTGAGCTGTGAGAAAGACTCACCTTTTCCTCTGCTGTCACCTTTGCTTTCCCTTGACACTGTGATTTTGCAGCTTGCGAGGGTCCTGGTCCTGTGGGGTGCCAAGCCTTTCGTTCCCTAGAGCGAGCTTGGTGGGCTGTGAAGGTCCTTGCTGGTTTGCAGAGCAGGAATGTGGCATTTCCCCAGTTCCTAAGATCTCATGCAAGGACATATTTATTTTTTTTGTCTGTTCTGCTGGGATGCCTATGCCTGGTTTAGGGCACAAACCCCACTGTAATCTGGGGGTGCCTTTGGCTGTGTCCTGTGCCCCCACCACGCCATTCAGTGCCGCAGCCACTCTGGGTGCTAATCTCATTCTGATCTCTTCATTGTTGTGTTTTTGGCAACCCAGATTCCCCACCCAGGCCTGAGAATTTAACATCAGCACATTTGCATGACTGATCGGATTTGTCTCGCTTCTATGACGACATTGTTTCTATGGAAAATTAATGGATTCTCACGTTGTATTTTTAATGGCTGAAACCACCCCCCTGCCACCCTCCCATCCCCGAGCGCTCAGAGGGGAAGTCTGTAAACAGCTCAAATTATCTATCCTCCGTAAATAGCTCATTTCTTTCCTGCCTGCTGTCCATTTCTTTTCTCTCTTCCAACAGTGCTGCAACACTCCTCTCCTGGTGTTGGTGGATAAAGGACAATGAGTAAAATGAGCCTATGTTTGCTTTCCTTGTCTAGCCCTTGAATAGATGTGATCTATCATGAACTACCCCCTTTCATCCAGGACCATGTGGTTTTAAATTGTCAGCCTAGAAGTTTTCTCCAAGCAGGCCTGGGTTGCTACCTTCCTTTTTTGAGGGTGCAGCTCAGTTAATGGCTTCGGTTCTGTTCATTTTTGCCATGAGCCAGTGTCTTCTGCAGGTGGGCAGGTGGCAGTGAATGTCATGCCTGTCTGTTTGGGGGTCATTCCTTCTCCTGCTGCAGTGCTTGGGCTGAGAACAGTGAGGTTTTGACACTTAGTGTGTCAGCCCGCCTGAAGGAAGAACATCCCTCCTCAAATGGTGCGATTAAAGAAACTGTAGCTGTTCACTTTGTGTTGTGGGCACTGCTGGTGAAATGTCCTCACAGTGCTTAGCCACTGAACCGTTCCACGTTGTTTAGGGTTAGAACAGTTTTAGTCTTAAATTTTCTTTTGCCATCTCTAAGGTTATTATTTCTCAACTTTATTTTGAGGAATAAATCCAGGACAAGTCCCGTGGTATGGGAATTACTTGAGAAGGTCTGACCTGAATTGTCTCCTCCCAGAAGTCTGAAGTTGGTGGCCAGAAGACCCAGAAAGTCTCTCGTGTGGGACAGCTGCTGAGGGGAGTGCAATGTTTTAGATGAGGGTGTCCTAACCCATGGTACTAAGAAAATAGTGTTGAACAAGGACCTGAATGCCCAAGGCAGAAACTGCTGGCAGCCATTCCCTGTGCCTGTCCTTGAGGTGATGCTGGGGTGACTAGATGCTCCCTAATGACCCCCAGCCTTAAATGGTTGACTGCTGAAAATCAGGGCCTGTGTTCCTCACAAGGTGACGTTCCTTTCAAAAAGAGCTTGTTCCATTGCCACGTAGCCGGACTGCACATGGTTGTCCTTATTTTCCTGCCTGCCCCAGACTTAGCTTGCACACTGGGGTATGCTTGCTGCTAAAGATCTTGCTTTCAGCTCCACAAGCCCAAGGTGTCTCTTGCTGAGGGTAGGTGGAGTTATTGTGGAGCTCGACTGGGCTTTATGTTCCTACCTTTTATTTTTAGGTCCAGATATTTACAGTACAAGACCAGCCTGGTGCCTCAGCTAGGAGGTCGTGTTTGCAAGCGGAACAGGCTTTGCTTCAGTGCTTTGGTAATTAAGATGCACCATTACAAATGGCAGGCAGGAAACTATGGGGACCCGATTGCTTGGTTACTTAGGACAAAAACATTGCCATTTTTTTAGGCAAAAATGGCGAAGGTATGAAGATAACGTGGTTGCTTTGAATTCTCATGGTGGGGGGACAAAAAGGGTCAGGAGAGATTCCACTCTGTGCTGGCAGAGGTTGGGCTGAAGCAATCGGCTGTGCAAAGTGTTACTTTTCTGGATGCGATTGTTGCTTGCGGCTTTGGATTGCATTAGCGTGGAAAAAATGCCTCTGAGTGAAGGGCCACAAATCATAGCTGGGCCAATAGGGAGGGAAAGAGGACTATAAAACAGGAAATCAATTTAATACTCAGTGGGTGTTTGCAGTGTGCTCACCCTTCCTTCAAATTGCCAAAGGAAAGATTAATTAAAGTTATATTGAGCAGCAAAAATGATGGAGGGTGTGAGATAGGGCTTGCGTGGTACAGCTTTCTCTGTAATTAAACGACAAGGGCATTCTTAGATTTCATTACCCAGAACGTTGCCACCTTCTGTTCTTAAAGGGCAGCTGAAGCAATGCTGGATTTCCAAGCCAGTGTTGCTGCCTTACAGGTTGAGCTAACAAAGATCACTTCATAGGCACTTGGGGAAGGTGTTGTGTTGCCTCTGTCAAGTAGTGCCATCATGTTATTTATTGGTCCTATCATTTAGGATCAAACCACGAAACACTTTTATCTGCTTGTGCTTTTGTTTCCTGGTTCCCACTTCATCTAAAGTTGAGAGCTGTATGCATTGCAAGGTGGAGGTATTCGCAGGGGAGGGAGATATCTGGTGGCTAGGTCTCTCCTCTGTGTCTGCTACCTTTATTTAGTCAGAATAATTTTTGAGCAGGGTATGACAAAAGCTATAGGAGGCCAGGGCTTGTCTGGGCCACTTGCTAACTGCCAAAGTATGTGGCATCCCTTTCCCAGTGTCATGATCCAGCTGCCAGCTCTGTTCCTCCTGTACTGCTCATGAAAAGCTGCACCTGATCGGTTCTGTCTTTGTGGGAGGCTTTTCCTGTTTGCATCAGCTGCTTTTTGGGGCTGTGCTGTATTACTTCCCCTCTACCTCTATCTGGAGGCACCAGGGCTTTGCCTTTGTGATGGAGTTTCAGAAGCCAGCTCGTGTAAGCTGAGATGCAGCTGAACCTGCCAGGTTCTACCTGTCTGTGACCAGAGCATCTCCTCCCGGTTTTTCCCGTGAAGATCTTCACTTAGTTTGATGCCAGAGCTTCCCTTAAATTTGGCTGAATATGGAGCTTTCTGCTCTTGTCCTGAAAAGGAGCTGTGGCAGTCCTCTCTAAGGATGTTTAAACGCTTTGTGGTGCAAGAAGGAGTTTCTGTGTACCGTGCTGTCTGCCCAAAGGTTCAAGGTCTGACAGTCCTGGAATTTTGTTTCTTCTGTTGATTTTCATAAGTAACTGAATGTGCTCACTAATGCAGGGCTGGGAGATGTAGAGCAGGCAGAAGCTTTGGATTAATTGGACGCAGCAGCTCCAGTCTTTATTGGCAATATGAGCACCATGGCCATGCCTGACTTTATGTTTGTTGTGCATTATTGCTGTGATGGCTGATAACACCTGGCTGCTGGATACTGCAGAAAAGAACTTTTTTGTTTTAAAAAAATCTGTATGTATAACAGTTTCTTGATGCAAGGTCAGCACTAGATGTTCCTAAAATCAATTGTAATTGATTGGGCCAAGAAGAGGAGAAAGTGATCACAGCCTAGTGCAAATGCTGGGTTTGACATTTCTTAAATCAGCTAGGACAGAAAAAATAAGGGTTGAATTGGTTAAATGACATGAAGTTGGCAAATCGAGGGTTTGGTTTTTGTTTTGTTTTTGACAAGGGCATCTTGCCAGGCTGTTTTCTTCAAGAGAAGATACCAAGTCTGTTCTGAGTCACCGTTGGCTTTTCCTCTGTGTGGCTCTGAACTCTGTGTAACTTGGAGAACAGACAGATTTATGAACATTAGCCCTATTTAAAAGCAATTTCCCTGCACTCTCTCCTACAGGCTAGGAAGGTGTAAGCTGCTCAGCTTATGGATATAGATAGCTAAAGACACAAAATGTGTGCTTTCTCATCATCCCCAGATGCTCTGAAGAGGGATTATTGCTTCATTGTCCACTTGCTCGGTGCAGCAAAAGGTGGGTTTTTTTCTAGCCTACCTCATGTGCAGACTTCTTCCTCAAACACTAAGTAATAGCAAATGGAGAGATGTCCAGGCAAGGATGGGATGGGGTGGTATTCGGTCGAGAGCTAGACACTAGGGTGGAGGGAAGAAACGCTGAGTTGGCAGAAGTTGCAGAGGAAGAATCTCACTCGTAAGTGGTGGTACAGGGTGGGGGCATGCTGCTTGTGTTTGGGAACAAGCTGATCTGAAAGCCCTTCCTGGCTTGTGAGAAAACAAAGTGCTGAAATCAAGCTCCCTCCACAGCAGAGTGGAGCATCTGTGGCCATGGTGAAGTTGGACAGGAGCTGGGGAGGGTACCTGTGCCCCTCAGGCAGCAGGAGGGAGCCAGGGCTTCCTGGGCAGAAAGGGGAGCCAAGTGAGTTGCAGAGCTTGGTTTCACTTGCACGGGAGTGAAGTCTCCAAGTGAATATATCTGCCTGTGGGATGGCTCTGTGCATGTCTGTCTGTTGTGGGATACAGGTCAAACTGCATACTTTTCTGCGTCCATGACAGCTTCTTCCTAAAGTCTGTTTGCCTACATGTAAAATGTGGCCAAGAGGCACTCTGCAGACTGCGTACGGCTTTCCGGGAGAACAATTCAGAAATGCACAGGCAAAGCCCTTTCTTGTATCAGCATTGCCATGGGATGTGCACCATTACCTTCAGCAGAAAGCAGAGAGAGCTCAATTTCTTTCACACAGAAACAGGAGGGGTTAAGCCAGTCCCCTGGGTTTTGCACATCACATTGCAGGGAAGTAGCATCCTTAACCCTGTAAGGTGATCTGAAGTATTGGTCAGCAGAACATGCTCCTGCAGTGCTTTCTCTTAAAAGTGACAGGTGTTTAACCATTTAAGAGCCCGCAGAGGGAGCTGCTT
The DNA here is from genome assembly GCA_013398125.1 of Aegotheles bennettii. Lineage (NCBI taxonomy): Eukaryota > Metazoa > Chordata > Aves > Caprimulgiformes > Aegothelidae > Aegotheles > Aegotheles bennettii. The sequence continues at coordinate 165,375 of VZRW01000532.1, read as the reverse complement.
TGCTGCCTGTGGCATGGATTTCTGGCTCTGTGTGTTCACATATGCCCTCCTCTGTTGCTCGTTGTACCAGGAATGGATTCATGGATTACTGCACTGGAGTGACTGCCATATCAATGTGGAACAGAAGATGACCTTGGGTGAGGAAGCAACCAGCAGCAAGAGAGTTAGGAATATTGAAATGAGAAGATCTTTTGCCTGACCTGATTATGGCAGTCACTATAATCCATGCCACTGAACTGTTTGGTTCTTGAATAAAATAACATGACATTCAGCCAAGGGAGAGCACGTATCATTCCTTAAAGCTGGTCATTGTGTAGGCTCACATATATGTTTGCAGCTTTAGACAAACTCAAGCCCAAAGTATTTCTTTGCTCCTGCATCGTCACCTTTCAGGAAAGGAAATTTATTGAATGTGAATCAGAATTTCTGGCTGAATTTGATCTCCTGCCTTATTTTGCCTTATTTTTCTGCCTTATTTTGAGGCTTTGCCTTTCCCTCTGACACAGTTGTTACTTTACTCAAAGAATGTGTTGAGCTTTTTCTTCAAGGTATAATCTTTCTTCGCATACTTCAGAATACAGCTCTGCTGGTTCCTGTGCCAGCAGGTGGTTCAGCAACAGCAGCAGACCTGTCTTCCTGTGAAGAAAGAAATATGGAGGTGCTGGGAGCACACTTTGATCATTGATTTATTTATTTATTGTTAGATTGCAGAGTGTTAGTGCTGCTGAAGGTGTGGCCATCCCTGAAAATTAAATCTCCCAGCCCTCAGACCTGTCAGGTTGGGAAGCATCAAAAATAACTTGTGTATTTTTGCCAGTGCATGAATAGTCATATTGTAGTTTGCCAAGAGATGGCACTCATTATTGCCTATCTGTGTCTGCATGTGCCCAGCACTCCTTGCCCATAGCTCATGTTGCTATGGTGGGACATTGGTTTTCCCTTGTGCTATTTGGGTATGGTACTATCAACTCTGGAGCAAGAGGAGCTGGTGCAGATGATGGAGAGCAGAGATCTGGGTGAGGATAGACGTCCCTTACAAGTACACATGGGATTTATCTCATGGGTGGATTCGGAGCATATCCTTCAATTGCAGTCATTACTTGGGTGACACAGTTGAGTCTATGTCAGGCAGACTCAGGCAGGCTGGCTAGGTAGCCTGACAGTGGTATCTGTTGATGCTCACAAAATTGGAGATGCCAAGGTTAATTGTGCAAATGCTTCTTCCTTGGATATTTTTGCACTGGCACGAGTAGTCATAAGGTAACCCCACTGGGGAACCCAGCTATCACCTACACACAGAGGTTGTGAACACTAGTGAAAACTGAGTTTGAGTCGTGAGTATTGATGAAACAAGTCTGAGGCATCTACTTGGGTTCACGTTGCTGTTTGTTTTCTGTGCTCATTCCTGTACTGCACTGTGGGAAACCTGCTGATCCCTGTCACCAGGGTAAATCTGTGGCCTATACTGATGCCCTGGTGTGGGAATGGGGGCTTCCTGGCAAGCAGTCATGAGAGGCAAATGGGTGAAAGCTTTGCTCCAGCTTGGTGATTGGAGATCAGTTCAAACACAGGCATCAGGTGATGTTTCTGAAGCATGGGGTTATATTCTTTCTCTGCCAGCTCAAGTGGCTCTCATGTACTTGTATTAACTGGGAGCTGACTGTGGTGAGGGTGAAGGATACTCGTCCCTGGGTATTTGTCTTGAAGTGTTGGAGATCAGCCTGTTTTTAACAAGTCACAATATTGCATTTTGTTTTGAGATGTATTTTTAGGAATAATGTTACTCGGTTTTCTGGTTGAATACCATAAGCTTTTTTTCGTGATTTTTTTTTTTTCTAATTCTTGTCTTTGGGAAAAAAAAAATAAAAAATAAAAAATATAACAAAAATTTTGTTGAAAGGCCTGGATGTAACACACTTTCCATGGTAAAGGAGTATTTTACATTGTTGTGAACACTTTTGTATTGAGTTCTCGTAAGAGACAGCAAAGTTATTTTTCTCCCCTGCAGTCAGGTCATGCTTCTCAGAACTAGGGAAAGGAGAAAATGCAAACAAGGAGTGGAATTGCTTTGGGGTGTTGGGGGGAAAAAACAAGTTGGAGGTGATTTGCAGGGAAGAGTGCTGAAGATTTTAGAAAGAAGACACTTTGGGCTGTCACATTGATTTGGACTGGGAGCCTGCCAGAGCCCCCCAAAAATGTTACTGTGGAAAATGAGGACTGTGAAGGCATTGGTGGGATTGGACTCTGTGGCTGTGTGTGGAGCACCTGGAGAAACTGTTCAGCCTGCCCTCTGCCTAGGAGATGTTCTCCTTCCTGGTGCCATCTGCCATACCTTCCAGGTGTCATGGTGCCTCTGTGCTCCACACGCAATGCAGACACCAGCATGTGGACCACTTTCCTGGGGGAGAAATGTGCTGAAAATGAAGACAATGTGCCAAGTTGCATTTCTTATTTTGGTGCTGGATTTGTTTGTTAGACACGGTCCTCTTTCCCCTTTGCCCCAACAGACAAATGCTGTCCGGTTGCATTCACTGGGAGGTGGTGAGGTTAAACGTTCGGGGTGGTTGGTGCAGGTTACTAGGCCAGCGTAGAAGCAAACTCTCATATTGGCTCCATCAGCCTCAGTAAGAGCTGCTCTGTTCTTACTATCCAGAGTGATTAATGCATCTTCTTAAAGAAAAGCTGGCACGCTGTTGCACTGAGTGTTAAGAATTTGCACCTGGCTGCACACTGCAGAGCTCTCTGCCAAGAGAAATACTGGTTTCCAAATTTGTTAGCCTGCTGTTTGGAGATTTTAAAATTTTTTGTTTGTTTTTATTTTCTTTTTTGGAAATCCTCCCACATTAAATTAAAAAGGAGACCTTGGTAAAGGAAATTATGCTTTGAGATGCTTCATTTGCCAGCAGTCTCTGAACTTGTGACCCTTTAAAATAAAGCACTTGAGCTTTCCTGTGGGACGGCTCCCTTGGGGTGGAAGCAAGCATCTTTCAGGCTTGTGTGCCTTTAGGAAGGAGGCTTTGACAGCACAGGAGAAGTTGCAGTGCAGCATTCTCAGCCGGGACTTCCAGCGAGGAAAGTTGTTCAGCTGGTTCGGAACTGTGATAAATCATGGTTCCCCTGGAGCAAGCTGGGACTGCAGAGAGCTGGAAATAAATGCTAGGGAAATTCAGCTTTTGTAGTGGGCCATCTTTCAGGATGATGTATGGCTTTGTAACAGAAAGAGATTCCTTTGCTAAGGCTGGGAGAAAACTGCTGCCTTCCATTGGGAGGGAAAATGCAACAATTCTGTTGATGTTAATCCATGCTGCAGGCTTGCCTTGAAAGCTTTGCTTTGGCATGGGCTACCTTAGCCTGAGAAACAAACTGTGTGGTACTAATGGAAAAGAGCCCCTGAGAGCTCAGGGTGGTGGCAATTAGTTTGGGGCTGAAATGATTTGGCAGGAGGCTAGGGGATGGATATCTGGTTGGCCAGTGTAGTAGTGACTTACCAAATGCAGCTGGGGAGGGAATCAGATGGCATGGGATGCTGTTCGCATCTCTGCCCCTTGACTGCTACGTTGTCCTGAGCAAGTAATTTCTCTGGATGGATAAAATGTCTTCTCTTCAAATTGCAGTCACAGGAGCCTGTGTTTCTGCTTTCTTCCACTGGCCATTCCCAATCGACTTGAGATGTTTTGCCATACTGGTATACCTGTTAGCTGGTGGGGATCTGACAGTATTTTAAGTTCTTCTCTGTTCTTCAGAGGGCTTGAATTGCCAAGAAGTTGGGGAGAGCACGAGTTCGGTGTTTGTGTAGCAAATGGAGGCTCTGTCCTAGTTATAATTGACATTAGTCTGTGTATAGGTTTGTCTGCACTAGCTATAGTCTCTCCTGGAGCTGTTGCTGTATTTCTGTACTCTGGGTTTTGGTAGCACCGTTAAGGAGACCCAGCCAAAAGAGCCAGAGCCAGCCTCCTTTGAGGCTGCCTCCCATCCCCTGGTGTGGCCAGGGGGAGACAGCTTTGTCCCAGGGACAGTGGGAAGCAGCTCATGCCAGGGCTCTGCTGCTCGTAGCACCTCTTGGCTGGGGCAGTGTGTGGCAGCTGCGATGGGCCCAGGATCAGGGAAAGACTTCTTGCAGTTCTCATGTCCTGGACCAGTAACACTGGCAAATGCTGTTGTACTGACTGAGGTGCTGAGATGCAGAATAGAGGAGGCAAGTGCTGCATCAGAATCAGTGCCATGTTGTATCAGAAAAAACTCCCTGAGTCCTTTGATAATTCAGTTGCCACAGATGTGATTGCAGGTTTCTGATACTCGGGCAAAGGTCCGTATTTCATTTGGTCTTGACAGTAAAAGTGAGATGATCAGTAAAACCCATTGGTTTCTCAGGTGTTGCTAGTGTAGGAACAGAATGTTGTTTCCCCCCACCCCCCCTTCATCTCCCCCCTGTAATGTAAATGTTGTTCGCTTGATAAGAGAAGAAAAAAAGTGACTCCATCAAATCTGGTCACTGTTGCAGACAGCAACTCGGCGTTGCTCCTTGTCTGACCTACTGAGTTCTCTTGAACTGAACCAACAATTAATTTGCTCTGCCTTTTCTTACATTTCATCAACCTATGCAGACTTCACGTATGCTTTTTAACAGCTCTGTTTGTAACCTGTTTGTTATCTCTGAAAGATTTGTTCTGCTTGGTCAACTGGCTCATCACCTGTGTTTATTTTGTTCAAATTCCTAAAATGGTAACTACACACTGTGCAGCATCAGCTCAGTCAGGATACTCCAGAGGTATAATTTTTTCCACTTGAACAATTTCCAGTCTGTTTCCCTGAGCTGTGAATGTCGAGTTATCCGTTTGTTTACCTTATTTTCATGGCTTCTGGCTGAAACTCAAGGATTTTTTGCAAAATTAAAAACTCTGCAAACTTAAACCTGGGTAAGTGATTCACAAAGGGGACAAATAGCTGGTGTTTCTGCACTGAAGTGGAAATGGTAGGCTGGCTCACAGCTTGGATTTGCAGCAGTGCAGTGTATCTGAGTGCTAACCACGTGTGTGAGGTCCTACAGGCTGACACTAGCCTTTAGATATATGCTGCTGAGCTTTGAGTGCTTGGCTGTCCTCCTGTCGTGCAGATTGCTAGCCTGGGGATGGTGCGGATGCAACATGTCAGTCAGGATCTGAGCTGCGACTTCGCTAACCCTTTACAGTAACTAGGGAAATGCCAGTGATTGTCTCTCTTGTAGGCTTTAATGAAGAGTGAACACCACCACCTTAGTGTCTGGTTGACAGCCAGACCTATAAGGATGAGTAATACATGGAATCCCAGCTAATCATCTCCTTTTGGTGGCTCTGTACAGTGGCTTAATTTAAATGCTGTCCCCTGGCCTCCACTGATACCCACTCTGTACTGTTAAAGCTGCTGCTGTGTATTACCATTTTCTGGTACATGATTGCCTTTTAAGTGCAATACGGGCCACGTAGGAATTGTACTTTCAAAATAAAAACTAAACTAATTGCAGTTTGTTTCTCTCCAGCTGCCTTTTGGGGAGATATCGCTTTAGATGAAGATGATCTGAAGCTGTTTCAAATAGACAGAAGTGTTGACTTAACAAAGCACTCAGATGGCAACGCAAGACACACTTCAGGTAAGGGGAGCCCTGGGGTGGTGATGCCTTTTTTCCCTGGTTTTGTCCTTAGGGAGGAAGAAGTTCCCTCTCAACTCGTGATGCCAGTTCCCACAGCCATGGTGGTGCATGCAGAGCTTCGTTATGTGACTGAGGGTGGGATCCAACTCTAGAACTTTGTTAAGTAAGAAACAAGTCACAATTTGATGAAGCCAAATCCTATCTTGTCTGAGGGAGAAGTTTTTCAAATTTACAGCAGTGGTCTCTTTCTACAAGGAACTGCCTTTCTGCCAGTTTGGAAGGGAATGGATTTGGGTTGGGAATATGATGGGATAAAGGTTGGACTTGATGACCCTGGAGGTCCCTTCTAACCATAATGATTCTATGAAGTTGGGCCACTCAGTTTGGCATTAGTTTTGACTTGTACTGTCCTCCCCTGTTTTCTTGCAATGTATGATCTTAATGCATTTTTTTTCAGCTGTCTATCTAGGTAAAACCCACTGCAGTCTTTCATACAGACTACCCTTGAAATTGATGTTATAATTGAAGTAGTCTAAAAATTATGTTGGTTTTCTGTAAAGCCAATAGATGGGATAACGTATGCTTACCTACACAGCTCTTACGTATGCTCAGTCTTGTGCCAGACCAGAATGGTTTCTTGACTCAGGAGCTCTGACTGAATTTCAGCTCTAACAGACTCGGAAACACTGCAGCGGGTTTGGAGGGCTCCCTGCAGCATTGTTGACTCTACTGTGCATTATGCTGCAAGAGAGAAATTGTGGGAAATCTGAGCTCTGAGACATACTAGAAGGGTGGGAGACAGAGCACGTCAGGACAAACTTCTTTTCTCTCTCTGCTGTTACACTCTTAGATTAGCAAGTAGGGTGGAAGGTTGGGTAGAGATATAAACACTGAAATCATATGTTCACTTGACCCCTGTGCATCTTGGCCCGTATTGGTTGTAAGGACTGGTGGCTGGTTCTGTATCCTTGTGACTGCCTAGCTTTGGTTTCAGAGCATCTAAGCACTGTGTAGATCCTGTTGTAGGGATCAGTGCTCCAGCTTCTTGTTGGGATGAGGGTGAAAGATGACACATCCAACACAGAGGCATGCTTTTGATGTCAATGTAACTGATTAAACTCATGCAGATGCTGAAATTCTGGGCAGAGTGCTGTCCAGTTCTTCAGATTGCCCCCTGAAAATGCCATTGTCCTGCATTATTGTGTGACTTAGCCCATTCATATCATGTCAGGCTGTGGCACGTTGTCAGGTGATAGGTGATTAGGAGTAGGTTGCCTTCAAAGCAGAAGGCAAATCAGAAAATGAGGACTAAGTGGGACAGGCAGCATTCATCTCTTCCACATCCTTTGTCAGTTCCTGAAGCTAGAGGACACTACTGGGAAAGCAAAGCCAGATGGTGTTTGACTGTGTTAGTTTGCTCTGGTGGCTTTTTCACTTGTCATATCTAGCATGTTTCTTTCACTTGGCACTGGTGCCGGATCTGCGCCATCTGGCAAACAAACTGGATTTTATAATCCACATCTGTATCATGTAATGCAGGCATTGGTCTCTTACAGCTATGGCTCATGCTGTGTGGTTGGACTAGGCGCTTCCTGGCACCTTTCACTGACTGAGGCAAAGCTGGTGCATTAGGCGAATGGTGATGGCACGTCACTCACTTGGCCCTGTGCCCATCTCAGGCAAGCTTCATTTGTCCTCCTGGCTTTCAGCCTCTGGAAGTGCAGGCAGACCAGTGGGCAGCCCCTGTGACTTGTCATGCGTTCTGCAGAGCACGCACAGAGGGATCTCTATGTTCACCTGCCCTGTGAGGGGGCTCTCTGCAGGGGTAGAAGGGGTTGATTCTTCTCTTGCGGGGCCTGCTTGACACTTGTGTGAATTGTAAGAGGGTGGTCTACTTTAGCATGGTGTGGATTGGGACCCATTCTTCCCTGGGAGAAAGTCCTACTCTCTGCTTTTTTATTTCCAGTGGGAAGAATGCAACCTCTGTACAGAAACAGCCTAAGACCTTTTATGAATGGGACTCCTTGAATTATAACATTTCAGAGTTTGCTAAAGCTGTTAATCGGATTAGTTGTATAGTGGAGGAAGTACTTAATACGTATATACAGACACACAAGCACTTCGTATCTGGGAGCTGCAGTTCTGAACACGCTCTTAGGCCAGGCATTCTTTGCCTGTGTTGTTTCCTTGTCCCGAGAAAATGCTGTTCAGCTGGGAGGAGGGGTGAAAATTGTGCCATTTGACACTGCTGAGCTGTTTGTAGGCATACACCCTATCAGCTTGTGTGGAGCATCTGCAGCTGTCAGGCTCTGCAAGAAGAATGAGGTTCCCATGTACTTATGGGTGACAGGGGACACGGTTCTTCACTTGATCCAGCTGACGATAATGTACTTTGGTAAAAGCTCTGCCTTGGCTGGTGAGGAATGAGATTGTCAGATGTTTCAAGCTTTCTTCTTCTTCACCTTCTTCCAGTCTTTGTCTAGAAAGATACCTATGCCCTTCTCTAGGTCGTTGAGAGGAAGGGAATCTGATCTGAGGACTGTCTGGATTCTGCCACACATCTCTATGCTGAGCTTAATTTCATAGCATGAATGTGCTCCAGGCTTGTTTTCTGTGTTAATTTCCTGCTTGCAGAAATACCATAGTTGCTATTCAGACCCTCAAAATTTGTGAGCCTGCTTGAGAGTAGGATGTCTTCAAGTTCAGTGTTTCCAAGCATTTTATAAGCAAATATCAGAGCTAGTGTTTTATTCCTGGTACCTGGGACTTAAAGCAATGGACCAAATAATGTTGTGTTCCTGGTGAAGTCACAGAGCAGGGTCATGGTTCCTTCCCTCAGAACCCTCTGGTAGTCCCCCTTGAAAACTGCTCATGTGGGCTTTACAGTTAGGAGTAGCTGTCTCCTTGGTACTCACCTTGGTACCTTTCTTCAGAGCTTCAGCAATTATGTCCCTCTTCGACTTGGTCTGGATATCTCTATCCAGTAAACCTGGATTCTTTTGTGTGGGTGGTCACATAAGGAATAGGCATTACACAGGGAATTGCATCATTTGTGCTAGGTACTTAAAGCCTTTTGGAGTACAGCATATGACCTGGTAGTCCTTATTGATGTCAGTAGTCTCCTTTGCTCCAAAGGCGCTTGCTTTCCAAGACCTTGTCAGGAAGAGCACAGGTTGAGCAGCTGAAAATTGCAGAAGGCTTTGCAATAGCATCTTGTGTGCAAACATCCTTCTCCAGTGCTTTTATAAAAGTGGAGTTTTCTTCAGATCCTGTTGAGGGAAAGGCAGGCATGGTGGCAGCCTACAGCTAAGTGTAGCCCGTTTAATCCAAGTCGTTTTTAGATGTCTGCATGTTGATCTCTTGGTTAAAACTCTGAGCTGTGAGTTAGTAAAGTCGTTTTGCATGCAGTGTAGAGTAATTCTGAGTGAGTGCCGAGAGATGTGCTCTTCTAAGAGGGCTCAGGACTACCAGCTAGTTAATTTCTTCTCTGGACCTTTTCAGGATTTCCCTGAAGGTTTACACTAAAGTGCTTTCTTCCAACCCAATTTTAAATCATTCCAGTTACATGATTTCTATGGTCCTTTCCACAGGTCTCTCAACCTCAGCTCTGCTTTACCTGAAGCTTATCATCAGTGACCTGGTAAAAGAACTGTTTAAAGTTGCACATTTGACCTTTCTTTGAATTAAGATTTTTCAAATTTTCTAAACCAGGAAAAAAAAGGTTTGGGGTTTTTCCCCCTCCCATTGGCTATTCTCATTTGAACCTACATCCTAAGCTTAGAGAATTGCTTGTGATCTTTCTGTTTTCTGCTTTTTATATAATAAGAGATTCTGCAGGCCAAACTATGCCCTCCGCATCGTCTAGTCATCCTGCAATTACCATCTGTAGTGCCATATAAAAGTCTGCCAAACAGGAAATTTCCTCCTCCCCCTTAAAAACGTTCTGCAGCTAGCAGAGGGGACAAACAGTAAGGGATGTTAAAATTAAAATGTTACTTTGCATTTAAAATGTGGACGTTAGCTACCTCCCTGTCTCTGTTTCTGTGGGATCAAGTTTAGATGTCATGTTTACTATGAAAATCAGTTGTTCTCATGCAGCAATGTGGAATTAGATACCCTCAGGATTTGGCCCCACAGAGATACAGTAATGGTTCAAAACATAATGAAATCAATCCAGTACCTGGAGATCTGCCAATGAGTGCTATCCTCACCAAGCCCATCCTTCACCAACTCCTAATCACTTTGATGAAAGATTTTTCAAAGAGTTTACAGTTTTGAAAAGTTTCTCTTAGATTTTTTTTTTTAACTTTAGTGAAAATATTTGCTTCTACAATATAATTTTAGTTTAGGAGAAACTTGAGTCAAAGGTTTTGAGGATTCCTGTGCTGCTGAGAACCTCCAGGTGGCTTTGAAATGGGAAACAAGAAGATCCACAGGTGGGCTGTGAAACTGCTCAGTGTCACCTCTCTTGGACCCAAATGAGTCCACTGGTGCAAGATGATTGTCTTTGCTTTATTGCTTTGTCTGCTGAAGCATTAGCCACAGAGGGAGAACTTTTCTTGCCATGATATGGGAAGTATGTACCTATTTAACTCTGATGGGCTTAATTAAACACTTTTCAGGCAGCTTGGGGATTAAGAGAACTTTCCTGATATATTACCTCTTTTCCTGATTTTTGTATCATGGAAGCAGTTTCTGGTCCTGAAGGGCATGTCTGTGAGTGAGAGGGGCAAGTTTGTCTCTTCTGAGTTTAGCACCAGCAGATCAGAAGACATGGGAGTCTGGCTGCCCCTGCTGATGCCATTCTATGCTGGACTTGCTGCTGAGACACTGACCCTGTATCCCGCTGCTGCCAAGAATGCTTTTCAAGAACAGTCAGAACAGCTTTTCTTCGCCTCTGATCCTGAGAGGTTTTTAGGCTCATGGGTTGAAGGCCTTGATGAGGTTTCCACACTGCCACAATTAGTGGCAGGCAGGATTTACAGAGCATCTTTGCTAGCTAGAGTGAGCACCTTCAAATAACAGTGCAGCTGAAACAGGGGTATGTTTGATCCAGGTTTTCTACTGAAATCAGAGGGGAGACAGAAGCTGCTGTGAATGGCTGGAGGCATTGACAGCAAGTTCATGCAAGTTATTCTCTGGCAAATGAGCAGATAGGAGTTCTGCATTAAACCTTCTCTTAATAAAGCAGGGAGTTGGTTTGCTGGCACACACTAGCACTGCTGCTCTTGAGCATGCTGTGAAAGTGCAAGCAGCTAGCAGCTTCACCAGTTTTGCACCAGGCCCACATCTGCAGGAGGCTCCTTTGCTTTTTCTTGCTTTGGGATGCCCGTGGTCACCTTGTTTCACAGGATTCTTCCTGTTTCAGGACGGGCTCATAGCTTTTTTGTAGCATGACAACCCAGGAATCACAGATTTCAATGCAATGTGCATAAACTACTTTGAGGCATGGAGGCAAACCTTGCAGAGATCTGGAAGGCAGCAAAAGAACGTGCAGTCAGTCCTCTGTGAGTGCATGCCTGAAAGTCTGTATGGTGCCAGGGGAATGACTGCAGTGCTTTTCAAGTTATGTAGCAGCTTTTCATTCACCTGCGGTGGGCTGTCAGCCCCTGAAACATGCCTCACTGCTCTCTGGTTTCATTCTTGAGGCAAGGCATTGATTTCCACGTGAGCTGGGATTGCTCGCAGGACAGGTTGCTGCAGTGCAGCTCTCCTGCTAAGAGTTGTGCTGTTTAGCCTCAGGGTGGGCAATAAGACTTCTCCAGTGGAATGCTTAAGGTGTGTGTTGGAAGCAGTCACAAGCAGGGCTTCTGCTGCTTCACTTTGGGAGAGGCTGCTCAGTCTAGGGGCTGTGACCAGTAGTAGTGCTGCACATTGCTTGCAAGTCCTCTTTGATGTTCCTGATGTGTTTCTAGTGAAATTTTAAGTTAGTGCAAAATGGACTTCTAGAAGAATGCAAAATCCAGGGATTTTAAACCATGACGGACTGAGAATCCAGGGAAGATCTGATTTATGGATTTGAAGGAGAAACTAAGTTCAGCTGACTTGGCACATGCATGCCAAGCTCAGAGCTGTTTCTCCCTTGTAACTCACGTTTGCTGCTCTGCTGTAGTAGCACTTGGTTCAGGGTAGAAGGAGTGGACTTTAGCATTGGTAGATTCAGGGCTTCCTGTGGCCTAACCTTTAATTAATTTAGGCTTAGAGCAAATCTATGGGTTGTGCTAACTTAATCTGAGCAGTACTGGTTGTAACTGGCCAGGAGCAGTGCAAATAACTATGTGCTGTAACATAACCCACATCTGTGTACTCTCTCTTCCACTGGGAAATCTTTAGTGAAGGTTGCTTCCTCTTAAGTGGGTAGAGGAACATCTTTGTTCCAAGAGACCTGTCTGAGGGCTCTGTCCATCTGTTTGCATACCTCCTTTCAGTTTTCCACCACACGTGATGTGCACTAGGGATGTCTCTTTGCAGTCCATGCAGACTCTTAATAGGAAGAGGAGCCTCAGCCCACTCTGTAGAAAGGTGAGTGCCAAATGCCTGATGCTTGGCCTGATGCTGAAGTTTGTTTAGCTGTGCCAAATGATTTTCCTGTGACTAGCCCCAGTGTTTACCTTTTTGAGTCCTTTCAGTCAGGGGTTTTTGCCAGAGCAGACAACCATGAAATGAGTTTCCCATAGTTCTCTAGTTTGCTAAGGCAAGGCAGGAGCTACCCTTTAGAAGAATTGGGTAAGTCCTCTAGGGATGAGAGTGCTCTTGTTCACGCTGCTTTTCCGAGTTACCCCCTTTCTTTCACAATTCCAAATTTCTGTGCAATAAGCCAGTGATGTTCTCTTTGCAGAAAAGCAGATACTGTGTTTTTTCCTTCTCAGCCCAGAGTCTTGCAATCCTATTGCAACCTTCTTAGACCTGCCTCATTTTCTCCAGCATAAAGAAAATTGCCTAGAAAGCCCATGACCCTTGACTGTTGCTGATGAACCTGTTATTTCCCCCTGTAGTTAAAGCTCTCCTGCTAGCAAATGCTAATCTTTAGGGTTGATATTTTCACTCCAAATGCTTTTCTTTTTGATTCCTGAGTGCCAGTTTGGAGTGCTTTTTGGAAAATGTTGAGAGGGATTTTTCTCTCTAATTACTGATCTTAGGGATGCCCTTTTGCTAGTCACAAGAACAGAGTCTGTCAGTCTGGTGCCTGACAGTAGGAGGGGGGGTGATTGGGTCAAGGCGCCAAAGCGTGGGAGATGTATACATGCAAACAGGACAGATCTCCCTTGCAAAGTTGGGGAAGCAGCCCCAGGTCAGGACAGCATGGCTGTCAGGAGCGGGGAAGTTGGTTTGTCAGGCATGTCTGACTGTTCTCATCCTGCCACTGCTACTGGATTGATCTGTCAGATGGATGGATCTGTCAGCTGAAATAGTGCCTGTGGGGTGACTGCACAGGCTTTGGGTCTAGAGCACTGGGGATATGCTGCATGGCACGTGTGCTGGCCCATCCATAGAGCTGCAGCTCAGTTCACAGGCATGGATTCTGCTCTGGAGGACTTTGCATCTTACACTTCCAAAAGCACAGCACAAGTCAGCTTTGTGCTTTTGGCCAGGCTGTTTAGTCCTTTACGCACTGCTTGCTTCCAGTAAGGAAGAATTCCTCTAGTTGTTCAATGTGGGAGCACAAGAGAGATACAGAGCAGCAGCTCATTTCTTTGCTCCTGCCCTTGTATGTGGGAGGGATTCTTCTGATTTCCTCACTCCACAAGCTCCTGTGTGTTGTACATTCATCTCTCCTGCTTTAGAGATTCACGCTCATCCTTGGGTCGACTTTAGCCCTTCCCCGTTGCCCAGAGGGCTCTATTCTCCTGCCTCAGGGAGCAGTTTCGCCTTGCTCCCTGCCTGGAGAAGGTTTGGTGTGTTCAGCCCTTTTTCTCTTCATACATTCACTGAAGGGAGTTTGTTCTTTTCCCTACTTGCCTCTTCAGACCTCTCCCTTAGGTGATACCCATTGAGAGCTGTCTCAGATGCTGACAAATGCTGTCTTACTGTTATCCTTGCCTCCCAGTATGTTTTTTTTTCCTACTTGTACAGTCCCTACGTGACCTTGAAGTATGATGTGGGAGAGAGTGGTCCATGAATGCTAGATAATGTTTGAGTCAACATCAGATGCTAATGGAGGGCTGCCCACTCCCTTCATAGGCAGTGAAGTGCTGCTTGTGTTGTGCCTGAGTAGCAACAAGAGGTGCTGGAGTCTTTACTCCACCTGTCTCACCAAAAGATATACAGGCTTCACTTTTCTTTGGACTGGGATCTTTCCAGTATGACACGTTGCCTCAGAACCGGTTGTGACCAGTAGGGCTTGCAGTGTGCCTTCACACAGTGGACTGTCGTGTTCCAAACTTGGCTCGTGACAAGCAGAGAAATGCTTCACTCACCATAAGAGAAATAAAGTCTATCTCCTCTTTCCCCTTTTCTTGTGATAAAGGTCCTTGCAGGGCAGGGTAGAGTCCCAAGCAATAGGTGAAGATACTGTCTGGCCCTTGCCAGAGCACAGCTTGAATGACACAGCCCTACTACTTGTTGTGCATTCCCCACAGAGTAAGATGTATTTTTTCCTCTTGTCTAAATTCCCGATGGCAGCTGGTCACATGTACCACAAAGTTTGTTTTGTAAATGCACTGTTCCCTGAAATCAAGTTTTCTGGATGGTGGCCTCCTGCCTGTCAAAATAAGTGGTTTTATTTCTGCTGTGCAGCCAACATTCAGCCTTACATAGTTTTTCTTTTAGTGATTTTATGAGCTCTGCAATATTGCTCAAATTAATCCACACAAGCAATAAAGCTTTCTCCATTGTAACGAAAATCCCCAGCTATTTAAAACTCTGCCACTTTCTTAGTGGAAACTTTGGTTGTGTTTATCCTGTGAGTCCAATTCATATGCTGCTTTCAGAATTCAGCCAGGAAGGCAGTAACTCAGCATCACTCTTGTTACATGCTACACAAGAAATTAATCAGCTTGGATTTTGTTAATGAGCAATTAACTTTCTTTAAGCACCCAAAGACATCTGCAGAAACTGTATATATTGATGCCGTGGTTGTAGCTGCTTCCAAACAGCCTGTTTCTGTAGCTCCTTCCTATTCTATGTGGTGCCATCCTCAGCTTTGGGCATAGTTGCAGCAGTGTCGCTGCACAGAGGATGCTGAATCCCTGCTGCTCCCTGCTTGACTTTGCTTGGCTTTGGCTCCCAGCCCCCCCACTTTCCCCATCCCTTAAGTTCTCTTTTGGGCACATCTCAAGCCCCTGGCAGTTGGTGCTAGATGACATTATTAACCCTTTAATGAGCTGGGGTAGTCACCATTTATAACATCTGATTTCTGTTTGCAACTGTCTCGCTCTCGATCGCTCTTAATTAAATTTTCTTTCGCTCTTGTCTTCTACAGCTGGTGTAACACACTGGGAGGCTCTTCCTTTCACTGATGCCAGAACAGTCTGAATAGTCTTTTGTGTTTAAGTGGAGGTTATTAAATAGCTTTATATTAATTAACTGTGATGCAGGGAACACATGGGCAAATGTACTTGAGGAGATCAGTTTATCCATATGGAAATTACATTGGAAGTTAAATCCATTACCCTAATTGTAAAATTTGACAGTACTTAGCCAATAACTGTGGAATTGCCTAAATCATGCATTTGTTTCAGAGCTGGGCAAATGCCTAATTTCCTTGAATACTTGCTCAAATGAAAAATTGAATTTGTCTCAGCTGCATAGGCTGTCTTGTAATTTCTGAGAGTGTTTTAGAAAATGAATTTGGAAGCAGAAACAGTCAGTGAAAGAGTAGGATCTAATAAGCTCTGAGAGCAGTCGTTGCAAGATGGTCACTCTGTGGGGCTGGCTTGGATGCCTTGACCCTCAGGCTCTCTCCTTTGAAGCAGGAATGTTGCTGTGCCCACAAAATAACAAGTTGCTTACCCCATTCAGCGAAATAGCTGCCGGGTCCAAGAAACAATCCGTAGCCAAAATGGCTTGATGGATAATAGCAAACAACAAATAAGTTAGAAGTTGTATACTGCTCATGGTTGATTGTGAAGAGAAAGGGGTTACATTTGTGGAATAAATGTCTTCACTTCGAGCTGCTTGTTCAGGCCCAATTTGGAAAGCAGGCTGGCACTTGTAGCTGCACTGGACAAAAAACCTTTGCTGGAGCTCCCCTTTTCAAATGGCAAGGACAAAGTATTTATTCAGCTGTCAAGTGGGGAAAGAAAGCAAATTAGTTTTAGGCTGAAACGCTGGACTGTGTGTGCTGCTCTAGTTCTGAGGCCAGATGGTGACTTGGACAGCCCTGGGGAACGGGTAACAAGTTTCTTCAGGGCAAAGATCAGAGGCAAAAGGAAATATTCAGATTATCTTGCTGTTCCACTTGCTAGAGCGGAAAGACAGTGTGAGATGCATAAGGCCGTGTTAGGGAGGGGATTAGCCACTCCTCTTCTTGCAGCTGATGGTGTTGCTGAATCCTGGAGTCAGTCTGTGGCAGAGGGTGGGTTTGAGTCCTGACTCCCCCACAGAACTGCAGCTGTCCCTGGGACGGACAGGGCAGCTTCTCTGTCAGCAGCTCTCTGCAGGCAGCTCTCTGCAGTGAGGAAAGCTCCTCTGCCACCTACACCCCACCCCTGGCTCCCCTGCGGCTTCTTTAATGACTGCAAATCATTTGGGCATCTGTTTCACTACGGAGCCAGAACCTTGGGGCTGGAGATGGCCTAAAGCTACCCAGCAGTGGCCACACTGGGCTTTTGCTTCCAAAGCTTTTCAAGCCCCACTTGTCCTCACACCCCAGCGCTGGCTCATGCCTTAGTATTCCTGCCACTGGCAGTCAGTTTGGGATGTCCTCTAAATGAGCTGTGGTGGAACTCATAGGTAACCAAGCAGATGGGGTGTTTCTGCTATATCTATTTAGGGTGCTCAACTGCCTGTTAAACATGGTGCAGGCTCCTGGGGGTAAACTCTCCAAGAAGCTCCAAGATTGGGAATGTCTGAATATCCAGGCAGAAAGTAAGCTTCCTGTGTTGGCACCACATGGTCTCCGTGGAAGCAGTTTTAATTGTATTCAAACATAATTTAGCTTCCAGTGTAGTGTTTTCATTTTGAGTTAATTTTTATCCAGTATAAACAAGGTAGGGGGAAAACAAAAGGATTAGGAAGGCTGAGTGGGAGGAGTGGTCTGGCCAGGCTGGGAGCCCACAGCTGGAACGGGGCAGGGGGATGCTGCAGGGCAGGGAGCTGTGCGTGGCCATGCTGAGGGGCCCAGAGTACAGCGAGGCTGAAGCAATTAGGCTGCTCAGAGGGAAAGGGATGGTAGCAGAGGGGGGCCGGGAGGGCTTGTACTGCCTGCTGGAACAGTAATGGGCAAACCCAAGCCAGCTCTTACAGTTTCCTTATCACCTGCAGGTTCACTTCTGGTTTTGTTTCCTTTCGAAGGAGAGACAGAGAAGGAGGAGGATTGCTGTGAATCGAGGGGAATGTGGGGGAGAGACGGACAACTGTTAGAAAGAGATCTTGATCCATCAGATTGATGAGAAATCAGGTGCAATGAGGGGTGGTGGGGAGTTGGTGCTATGTATTACTGCTTAGGTGTGCTGGGAGGGGAGAGGTTGCACACTGTGTGTGGGGACCTGGCCACACAGCAGGGACATGCACATGACCAGAGTACTTGTGTACTCACTTTAGCTTTTAATTTTCACTTGCCTCAGTAAAAGCACTGTAAGCCAGGGACTTGCAGGACTCTTTCTCACTGGAAGAAATTGGTGACGTGACACAGATTGCAGGTAACTTTTTTCTTCCTTTTCTCATCTATCTGTCTTTTTACCCCAGGGAGCAGAGGTCATTGTTACAGTCTGCAGGAAAAGGCCCCTTCCAGTCTTCTCAGTCCTTCCTTGTCACCTGGTTTCTCCCTTAAGCATTGACTCTTGGTTGAAAGGTTGGTGGAGAGGTTGGGTCAGGTTGCCCCATTTCTTGCAGTGCTTCCTTTAAAAAGAGGATGTATCACAGTATAAACATGATGCTGCCACTTTCAGAACAGCAGGGAGTCTCCAGGGAAAATACAGGGTATTGGGGAATGGTGCTGCCTATGCTTCTGCTCTGCCTGCGGTGCTGCTCCAAACATGCTGCAGAGGATGCCCAGCAGAAGGGCTTGGTGCTTTAAGTGCTTTGCAGTTCATGTTTGTGGCAGCCCTGTGTTTGCGTAGCTGTGTTCACCTTCCTCCTCTCGTGAACTTCCCTGGGAGGCTGGTGTCCTCACCCTGCACAAGCATTTGCAGAGCTGATGTGGAGAATGACACACCTGCTCCTTCAGCCTGTGGACCCTGGGACTTGCCTGAGTTATTGCAGCTAGTCAGCTTACTCTGAATATGAAAAACATTCCTGCAGGGAATTTGGGGTTCAGAATTCCTTTCCTCTTTAATTTATTTTTCTTTAAGTAAATTGAGGAAACTTCAGCTATTCCACTGGCAGGAAATGCTGAAGGATCTATCTCAAATCATTGCTCAGATCTCCAGGGCCCTGGGGTTTATGAAAGGTTTTTGCTATAGACTCTCCACCAGCTCTGTGAAACATCTGTTCTGCATTCTGAATGCGTTTTCCCAGCAGAGCTAGTTTTAATAAAATCATCACTTTCTCTGTGGCTAGAAAATCCTGTACTATGAAGTTTTTTTTCTATGCTAAAAAGTTGTTGACCACTGTTTAATGAGGAAGTTAAAAAGCAGCATGTAACAGCAGGTTTTGACTTATCCTGTCCTTCCAGAAGCATCTCTGATTGTCGTAATATGACCAAGTTTACCAGAACTGGAGCTCTGAAACAGACAAGTGCTTCATGTCACCTGCGCTTCTTGGTTTTGGTGGTACTTCGTTGTAGCCTCTGTTTGAAATCCAGTCTCTAAGCTGTGGCATGTGACTAGCATATATATTCAATGAGACTATGAAAGTGGGTGTTTTAAGGCACGAGCAGGGAGGTGAAATTATTAATCATGTTTTTTTAATGTATTTAATGGTGCTTTTTTCCTTGGTTGTGTCCCAGCTCTGACATGGCCTTTCCTTCACAGTAGGACATATTAGAAAAAGTCTTGGTGAGGTTCAATCCACGTGTGACCAGATAATTATGTGTACAGTTGTTATCTGCTGAATCAGAAAACTAGGAGAACCTGGCAAAGTCTCCAGGATTTGCTGAGGACTCCTTTGTCCTCAGGGGAGGTGCTGAATGTAGTGGTTGTGGTTACCTTCCGAGTTCAGCTATGGAGCCCTTCCCCTGGGTGGACAGCAACCAGGGAAAGAAAAGGAGATCCAGTGAACATGGAGGGAATCTTCGTTGGTCTGAAGAGGAAGAATTATCCTGGCTTGGAACTGCTCTGAAGGGGAAATGTGTGTTAATTTTAATGGGAACTTTTCCACTTTGAAAAACAGGGAGGTGTTGCAAGCTTCATCCCATCCAGCTTCCCATGTAGGACCATTTTTTTGTTCTCTAATCTGCATTTTTTCAGACACCTACAATTCCTATTGGCAATACTTGGGCTTTAGACTAAAATTCTAGATAGGCATAGTTTGAAAATGAAGCTTGAAGTATCTTGGGATAGATTGATGCTTCTCCTTTGCTTTTAAGTGGGTAACTCATGTGGGCCTAGAGTAATGTTTTCAGATAAAAGACAGAAGACAGGTATGTTACAATAATTTAGAAGTCAGCTGGCTCTCAGGGAGATTTGTGGTGTTAGAGGGTGTTACACAGTGTGTGGGGGACTCAATGGGAGAGTGGTGGGTTTTTCCAGGCCCACTGTTTGCATCCTAATTCACTGGCGTGCTGCTTAGCTGCTTTGCCTGGCTTTCCTCTCCTTTTTTGGACGAGAAGCCCCTGGTGGTTTGTGATCAAGTGGAAGCAAGCACAGAAGTTCTATTTAGTAAGAAAGCCAATTGCCCCCTCTTTGGTGGTTCAGACTAACCTGGGTTTACCTAAAAAAAAAAAAAAAGAAAAGGCAGAACTTGCGCAGCAGTAAATATCCTCAACCCTAAGTTGCATTTGTCCCTAGGAGACAATTTTTTATAGGGGACAAATTTTCAGGTCCATCATATTACTACTTCTCCTAGTCCCACCCTGTCTTGTGGGAAGTATGGGTACTGAATGGAGTCTGCTTCCTTCTAATTGCTCGGGTTACACATCTGTTATCCTAGGCTAGTGGTACAAGGAAACTGGGAAACTGCAAACAGTACAGTTTTGATCTGATTCTTGGCATGCTTTGTGCGCTCTCTCTCTTAACAAGTTGTCTTTTATTTTGGTTTCAGCTGAACAACTTTGACTTCTTTTAACAAAATTGGGTTTTCATTTTCCTCTGCTGGCAGAGTGGGAGAAACTGCTTTCTTCCCAATGATGCCGCAGCCTGCTGCTTTCTGCTTTGCTGGACCCGTACTGCCATCTCGGGCTGCCTCTCTAGTTCCTGCAAACAATTGAGGCACCTGTTCTTCAGCCAGGGCTGCAAGCATGGTGGATTTAGATCAGATTTATGGTGCATTTAAGATACTGGGAGTTTCTCTCAGTCAGCCAAGCTCTCTTGGCAGTGCTGGGCTGTGGGAAACAGAAAAGTGAGTTGTTGTACAAGTATGCTGTAGGTAGAAGATGAAATATTCCCAGCCTGGGCAGAGACTCTCTTGTGTGTTCTCTGCCAGGTTGTGCACAGAAACTAAGTTACCTACTTACAGAGTCCAGCAGTGTCCTGCTGAGGTTGTAGCTGTTAAGCAGCACAAATTGTTAGGAAGGATTGAATTATAAAAATGTGGGAGTTAAAGAGCTCAGGAGATCTGGTTTAGCTCCGTGCATGGAAGCACAGTCTAACAAATTCTGTATTATCCTTGGCTATGGGAGAAGCAGACAAAGCTCAAACAAGCTGGAGAAAGGTGATGGCTGGTTTGGCACAGCAGCAGGTGGGAAGTACTGAGGATGAAAATTATTTTGGAGGGCTTGTTAACTGCTGGATATGCATAAAAAAACCCCAGAAAAGTCAGTCCTGTTTTGCTCACCTCATTAGAGTTACTGCAAGCAGCAGACCAAGCCTGCCTTTTTAGTACTGTAGTGGCTTTTCACAGAGCGTCATGTCAAACTGAAAATCTCAATTCTCCTCTTCAGTCTTTCTAATGATAATATGCTTCAATACATACGAGGGCATTTTGTGCTCTGGAGCAGTAATGCTGGATTTCACTCTGCTCTTGGACATGACAGAATAGTCCGACAGAGAGGTACAACTTCAGGGACTTGTTGAGGGGGCAACAGGACCTGCACATTGCCTGTAATCTCTGTGCAGCTGCTTCCAGATGCAAGGTGCATTTCCTGGCTTCTTTATTTATTGATTATGGCCTGATAGTTATTTATCTTTGTTTTGCTAGGATCATGCATTAGCCACCTTCTGGGAAGAATCAGAAGAGAGGACTAAACGTCTGTCAAGTCACTTTAATCTTTGAGATATGTTTAGGTATCATAAGGATGGGAAATGTCTAAAAGCTCAAGCAAATCAGAACAGGATCTTCCAAAAGTCTCATGTATGATTCAAAAAACACCCTTGTGAGAGAGAAGGGTGCGGGTGCTCCCTGTCTGTACTGGTGAGATTAGTAGTGTTTGAAAATATCCGGTATATCTGCACACCCATATCTGGCCTTTGTGTAGTGCTCTCCCTTTTCATCGCCTACAATGAGACAAAATATGCAAAGATGTTGTAGATTTCATTAGTCACACTAGTTTATTCAAACATCTCCTTTGCATAAGAAACCAAGGCTTGCACTGATCTCTGGGAAAGAATGTGCTCACAGCTTGGAAAAGCCGTCTGTGCAAATGACACTGCGGCACGGCAGAGGTCAGCAGCTCGGGTGCAGGAGAGGGGGCCCGGCTGTAGGGTTTGGTGCCATCATTTGCAATTCAATCCCATACAGTTCCTCTTAGGAGAACAATTCACTAAATACAGAGTTGTTCTTTTTTCCTAATTCACCATATAATTCACCTCCCAAGTTCAATTAAGGAGCAATCTGTTTGTGACTGGAAGCAAGCTGCATTTATTTAGAAATACAAAATTATCCTTTGCTTCAGGAAAGGCCACATGCGTTAATAATTCTGGTGGTGAATAGCTGGTTGGGGTTTCCTTTAAATGAAATGGGATATTGTGTGAAGAATGGCATACTTTGGGGGGGTGAGAAGTCCTGGGGATGTAAAATTTAACTGAGAAGAAGAACTTTTGTTGAGCTCGGGCTTAAGGAAGTGACGAGGACTAAGCATGAAAGAAAACAGAGGAAAATCTTAGGATGGGACATTGAGGCTGGAAAAGAGTGATAGAGTTCAGAGCAATCCATCTTGTTGAATCAGGCTTGTTCCTGTTCACACATCTAGTGGCTTTTGTCCAGTCAAGCTCTGTTAAATTATGGCACTTCCTTTGGGAGACAATCCCCTGATTTAGTGTGTCTCTTGGACCAGGAAGCTTTAACCTATAGTCAGCTGAGAGTCTGGGTATTTTACTTTCCTGTGGTTCATTTTTATTGCTGGCTTAAATTCCTTTCCTGATATTCTAATTAGTTATGGTAGTATAATGTTGAAGAGGTAGAATTTGATACCATCCTCTCAGCCCTCCTCCAAGGTGACAGAGGTGTACCTTTTCCCCTGTCCTTGCCCCATTGGAGGGGCTGAAGAAGGATTTGTGTGAAACCAGCTCCAGAGAAAAAGGATAGTTTTCCAGCTGGCAAAGCAAGACTGGTTCAGGGGCTGGAAAATGTCCAGCTGTCTGGAAAGTGGGACATCTCTCTTGGAAGTGTCCACATGGAATCAAGCAGTGCTATATGACTAACAGTATCTCCCTTTCTGCATATGCTGGTTGACCATGCTCTTCGTGCTTTACCTTGCCACTAAAACTGTAGAAATTTGCTCTTGCTAATACCTCAGCAGAGATCAGCTCACTCAGGGGACCCATGATGCCAAGACGGGAAAGGAGGGAGGGGGATAAGAATGGCAGTATCAGCACTACCTTCTTAAAGCTTTGAATGTAGTGTATGCCAGTTTTATTTACCTGTTATACATCTTGATGTCTCGTCTGTTGTGCTCTCTCACCCTAGGCACCATTTTTTGAGTTCTCCCTCCTACTGCAGTCACCATGGAGAGCTTTTCTGCCAAAGAGGTGCTGGTTGGTTTTCCATGTTGGGTCTGTGACTGTTCAGCAGCTTGCTGCCCAGGTTTCTTTACTTCCTATAGTTGCTCTCTGACTTCTGTGGTGTTCCAAAGTTGGACCTTGCAAAATGGAAAGCTTAGGAAACCTGTAAGACAAACAAATGTAGGAAGAAGAGCCTTATTCTTCTCTCTCCCCTTCCCCGTTTTCCAACCATTTTTCTACTTCTTTCACTGCATTTTCTTCTACTGCCCCTGTCCTGAAGGTACTCTTGCTGCTGGATGATCTCTTTGTGCTGTCTCCCTCTCCATGTTCAGCAGCTGCTAGTGTTACATAGAATTCACATCTCAAGACTATATGACAGTTGGTCCTCCCTTGGTGGGACAATCAGCAGATCCCTGGGTAGATTTCATGGTAGGGTACAAAATCATGAAGCACTCTGAACTTTTAATTCATTTAGGCATTTTTAAGAAACTGAAAAATACCACAAAAACCGGTATTGTGAAAATACCCCTGCTTCTTTACCCTTTTTGAAATATTTAGCCTCTTCGACTTGTGGGGTTTGTTTTTGGGTTTGTTTTCTTTGTTTTCCTTGCTGATATTGGGGGAGTTCATTTAGAAACAGGCATTTCAGGGGAAGTTCAAGATGAAGGTGGTGGGAAGAAAGAATAAAAAATATTTTGTAAACAGAAAAATATGGTTACAAAATTAAGACAGAAGATGCATAATTCAGAGTCTTTCCAATGCTCTGAAAACTGCTTTGATAAAGCAGTTCTCCATGAGCTGCCTGTGAGCATTCTGAACTTCACTAAGTCTGGCACCTTGCTAGCCCAGTAGCCAAGTGACTATGAAGTGGAAATCAGTCCTTCTCCTGTGTTACCTGGTTGTGATTCTTTCCTGCGTGCTGCTCATGGGAATGTTGTCTGTAGACCTTAGGATTGTAGGTACCAGGGTGGACATAATAGTGCTTATAGCAATCAGACTTTAGTGGTAACACTGTAAGGGAGGGAGATCTCAATTTTCTTCCTGCAGCACAGGTGAGTTTGAACAATTGCTATTTTCCTTTATAGTGTGCAGAACTGTTATTAAGTCCTCTGAAACACAAGCATGAACAAGTTATCTTCTGTTTTAAATCAGCTTCTGGCACTGGGTGACGTTTTAAATCTTTTTCTGTGGCAGAATGGATCCAGTATTGAGGGAAGATCCTATTTCTACATACATCAGAAGATTAAAATCAAGTACTGGGCTATTGCCAAGTATTGTGGTACCTTGATGGTCAAAAGATCAGTAAGGACTATAGACAGTGGTCTCTGTCTCCATTCCCTAGCAATGTGGCTTTTCTGGGGAGCTAGGATCTCTCCCTGAGTCTTCATTTTATGTTAGAGGATTCTGACTGCACTGAGCATCCTCAGCCCCCTTGGTGTACTGGGCAGCCTAACCTGGCGGAGTGGCTTCTGCAGCCCCTGCACCCTGCTGCCAGCAGTGCTCTGTTATAGCACACTGCTGGGGAGAGGATGCAGCAGTGCTGCTTGGAGGAGAGGGTTAGGCACAGTGCTGGTACAAAGTTGCCATGGATCTGCTGTGGTTTCTGTGCCTAATAGCTGTGACATCAAGCAGTCAAATCCCTCCCCCAACATGTTGGTGTCTTGTGCATCATGGGAGCATCATTAGTTGGTTTTCTGTGGAGGAAATAGGAAAGCCAGGCAGGGAGGCACTTGGAGTAGGAACAACCAGTTCTGTTTTGGTGGCTGAGCTAGAGGGAGTCACCTCCATGGGCAGATTGGGGACCTCCATATGCCTGGCGGTGCTATTGCAGTAGCTGGCACTGGATGAAGCGCAAGAAATACCAAGGAGCTAACATCGCAGTTATTCTTGCTTTGGTGGCCAGTAGGTATTAGATCACAATAAGGACTTTTCTGATTAAGCTGAGTTCAGGCCATATGTATATTGCCTTGACAGTGTATCTTTTTTAATTTGAGATTTAATAGTAGTGGCTACCATCCTCCTCATATAGCTCTGTGCAGTCAGCCTTCTCTAGAAGAGACTTTCTGCCTTTTCAATATATGGGGAAACTAAGGCACAGGATGGTGATGGGTGTCACTGTAGGCTAGGAACAAATCCAGGAAAAGAGCTCTTAGTTCCTGCTCCCTGTACAGGGAAAGCAGCTGGTTTCTGTGGCTGCAGATCCACAAATGGCATCCCTGACAGCTGCTGTTCTTCCCATGTAGGAGCTCTGCCAGCTACTCACCAGGAGATATGTCTCTGCTCTTTTTCCTTTGCAGGAGGCGTGGGAGAACAGTCTCTTGTGTCAAGTGAGAACGCCACTTCAACCGTTCGTACTAACAAAGCAGTTAAAAAGGGTAATGTGGTACCCCACCCAGACCTTTGGGTATCTTTTATTTACTTTTTTATTCCCTGTAAAACCACATTTTGTCCTGTGTGCATGTGTGTGCCATACCTGGGAGACCAGCCCTGCCCAGGCATCTGCATTTGTTGCTGTTGGTGAACTCTCCGCAAGGGTGCGTTTGCCTTGCATAGTGTGGTGGGTTGACCCCAGCCAACAGCCAAGTACCCACACAGCTGCTCAGTCACTATCCCCCTCTTTCAGCAGGATAGACGAGAGAGCAGGAAGAGCAAAAGTGAGAAAACTCATTGGCTGAGATAAAGACAGTTTAGTAAGTGAAGGAAAGAGGGGAAAAAAACCCCAAAAACAAATCAGAGAGATATAAAGGTTAATTGCTTACCCTGATCCACAAGCAGACTGATGCCCAGCCAGTTTTTGAGCAATGACTACCTTGGAAGACAAAACCATGCAGTTCTTGTTGCTGAGCATGATGATATATGGTATGGGATATCCATTTGACCAATTTGGGTCATCTGTGCCAGCTGCATCCTCTCCCAGCTTTCTTGCCTATCCCATCTCTACTTGCTTAGGGAGTGGAGCGGGCTCAGGAGAGTGAGAATAAGAAAGTCTTGACACTGTGCAAGCACTGCTGAGCAATAGGCTGAACATTGGTTTGTTATCAACACTGTTTTAGCCACAAATCCAAAACATGGTACTTTAAGGGCTGCTATGAGGAAAGTTAACTCCATCCCAGCCAGACCCAGTACATGTAGGTAGCCATGACTGTCACTGGCTCAGCAAAACCATTTTGCTCCAAGGCAGAGAGCATAATGCTAGCTGGCTGCTACTTGCTGTAGGGATGTTTCATCTAAACCAGTTTAAGCTTCTGTTCCCCTGAAGCAAAGTTATCACCCAGGTCAAGTTTTGTAGTTGGCTTTTTCATCTCATATAGGTAAGGTATTGCTACAGGATCAGTCCAGACCTGTGATCTTATGGGCATTTCCACAGGGTTGCCTTGCTCTATACAAGATGTTTGCAACCCACTGTGTGCAGGAGGGACTGTTGTTTCCCATGTATAGATAGAGTCAGTGAGTCAGAGAGACCATGCTGTAGGTCAGTCTAGGGCAGGGACATTCACAGTCATGGCTGCTGTGTTCATAGCCCAGTGCTGTATTCCCTCATTGGAATTGCTTATGTCTCCTGAGCTGCTGGCAGGCCTGAGGCAGTGGTGCACTTGAGGAAGGTGCTTCTGCTTGCAAAGCCATGTTGGTTCTTCTGTCTGCCTGTTTCCAATTAGAGGTGGACTGGTGCTGCTGTTAACACAAAGCTGGGCTGTCTCTGCTGGCCAGATGAGGCTGGGAAACCCCTGACTGAGTTTCAGAGAGCAAAAGGGTCTGTTTCATGGCACGTTGCAGATGCAGAGTGCTGCCTGGGCTGTCGGCAGCGTAAGGAATCTCCCACCCACAGCTGGTGTGCGGAAACCTCCGAGTATTGTTCATCATGGAGGGGCAAGGGAATTTCAGAAAGTATTTCAGTTGTCCTGGGCTTAGCAGTAGTACAAGTCAGTAAGAGAGGTTAAGTCCAGTTAGGCTTAGCATTAGAAACCCCACGTGGCTTTATCTTTCACTGAAGAAAGCCCCTCCATACATGCAATTTGGCAGTGGCTATGAGCATTGCTTCTTCTAGCATGCTGTACAGACTTCTTCTGTCCTCTGGTGAGATGTTACCTGCTGTCTGATTTTTTTTCCCAAGTCCCTGCTAGGAGGGCATGTCAGGCCTCTCCAGGGACCCACTGTAAATTCAAGTTGTTAAAGGCAGAAAATTTCAACAGGAATTAGGAGCAGTCAAGAGCTGTTGTGGGACTCGTGGGGAGAATTTGCCCAAAAAGTGTGTTGTGGTGCGGAATGGAAATGTTGGTGATGCAGAAGTGTGGACCCAGGGTCCTCTGTGCAGAGCTGCTACCGCACCAGGCACAGGAGAGTCTGGAGCAAATGACTCCTTACTTGGCTTTGCTGGCAGGATCTGTCTGTGTGCAAATCCACAGCGATTATGGGCAGCCCCAGGAGCAATTTGTGACTGGAAGACAGGTATCCAGAAGATTACTTGTGTCTGGAGACCCTCTCCCTTCCAGCTGTGGCCGCAGCAGTACCTCTGTGGCATAGATATGTGCAAAGAAGAGAAGAGTGGCTCTTACTTCACTGTGGGAATCCCCAGCCTCAGAACATCTGCCTTGCAGGGTCCAGCAGCTGGTTTGGGGATGGGGCAGTTTCTGAAATGCTGGTGCAGCTGGCATGCTGGGGAAGTGCTCAGAGGAGGAGGAACAAAAAGCAAATTCATGTCTTTGTCCTGCAGCTCAGAGCAAGGGCTCTGGTGGGAAGGGTTGGACCTGGTGAAGTGGGAGGCAGGGTTTGAAGTTCATTCTTTCCATCCCTCTGCACTGCTGTAATTTCCTTCTTATTGTTTTGATTCCTTCACCCGTGACAGTAGTGGTTTGCTTACCGGTGCTTCCAGTGAAGGAATGAACAGGGAGGGTGTCCCTTTATACTTTTGTGGGAGAATAGGTGCATAGGGAGGCTCCAAGGCAAGAAGGGCCAGGTTGCTCCAGATTAACCATCTCTAAGTCCCAAACAAATCACTGGCAAATCTGGATATCGTTTCTGGTTTGGATTAACATCTTGCTTTTTCTGTTTTTCTGAAGCTCCAGGGTATTACCTGAGGGCTGCACATGGAACTAAAGAGGATTTAAACAGTGTTGTCACTCTGTCTTGCAGACGGCAGGCAGAACACAACGCTTGCGGGAAGACTGAAGAGGAAGGACTATAAAGATGAGTCTGAGATGGATACACACTCCTCTCCCAGAGTGCGCAGGGCAACCACATCCAGGGCTGAGAGGATCTGGCCAGGGGGGGTCATCCCCTATGTGATCGGAGGAAATTTCACTGGTCAGTAGTGAAAACATTACTCCCTGTTTGTTCAGGGGTGAGTGTATCAAAATGTGTGGGAGATCTCAGGACCAGAGTTTTCCCACAAATAACTTGGGTCCTTGGGAGCCCCTCTCCTGAGACAGGGTAGGCACGTGGTTGCACAGAGGATTGTGCACTGTGGAAGCCTGAGTCTGAAGTGTGCAGGGAGATGGTTCTTCTCTTGGAGTCCAAGAAATAATTGGGTGACTTGGTCACTTTTCTTGATCACTTCAGGGGCCAGCACTTGTGAGTTGCACTCATACCTAGTGTTTCCAGCAAGGGATCCTCTCTGCTGTTGGAAAAGCAGAAGCAGAAGTACAGTGGGTTGCTTTCTGAATCCTCACTCAGAGAACTGTCTCTGTGCACTCTGCTTCCTGACCTGCTGTTTTCTGGATACCAATCTTCAGGGTCTCCTCAAGTTGTGTTATGGAGAGGAACAGTGAACTGTGTCCCACAGTGGATGAGGAGCTCTCCAAAATAGGATCTTTTTAGGATCTTTATAGCACTTCCTGGGCACTGTCCAAACTAAGATGTCTCTTGGTGTGCAGGAGATCTCTTGCACATGTCTCATGCGAAGCAGACAGACAACTTACTCTGATGCCATCTTTCTCTAGGTCAGTGGTCCCCCATAGGATTGGTTTCCTTGACTCGTGGATGACAAATGCTCTGTGCCTCACTGGAGCCATCTGCTTCCTGTCTCCCCCAGACTGCCTCCATCATCTCCCATTTAGATCCAGCAGAATTTATTCCCTTGAGCTCCTGTGATGTGCTTTATCCCAGCAGAAAAGGGCAGTTTGGAAACCACTCCTGTACAGTGTGAGTTTGCCTCCCCAGTCGTGCCCTTCCTGCCAGTTTGGGGTGATACTCAAGACCTCTTTAACATATTCACCCAGACCCTGTCTCATTCTGGCACACACGTGGCTACCAGGAGTCTGTGAAGCCCCAGTGGAAGGGTCTGGTCACCTCCACGAAAGGAGGGACTAATGCAACCTGGCAGGATATTGAATAGCCCACTTAGCCACAACTGTCCCCCCACATTTGTCAGAACAGCCATCCCCATCCCTCAGGGTCTGATGAGAAATCCCACTGCCCTAACCAGTCCAGAGTAGGTAAAGCCATCCTTCCATTTGAATGACTGTGCAACAAGCAGCTCTCACCATCGCACAGTTCTCTCTTGCCTTCAGCTTGGTGTTTTGCCTCATCTTAGTCCTGCCCTGGAGCTTCTGTCTGTATTCCTTGTACCTTTCTGATGTACTTCAGGCCTTTCTCCCCTCTCTAGTTCCTCTTGAGAGTGTCCGCTGGCTCTGCAGCCCTGTGTGTACCAGAGGCTATGCTGGAAAGGCAGTGTAGGGAGTTCTCTTGGCCATGTACTGCTCTGGGCCATCGCTTCCCAGCTGTCTCTGTGACTGTTCTGGATGCTGCTGTGGGAGCACTGGAGGTATCCTGCTCCCTGGGGAGACGGCAAGTCCTGAGCTGTCCCTCAGTTCAAGGGCAAAGTGACAGTGTGTCTCTGTACCTTCTTATACTGCCCTGAGACTGCCTCTAGCTCCTATATAGTTTTTGCTTCTAGTTTTAAATACCTGATGACAGTTTTGCCTTAGTTTTGAGGATCGTCTGTAGCACTCATGAAATTCTCGGGTCTTGAAGGCTATGTATGGTCATGGTATGTTGCAGCATGAGAGCAAATCTGACACACCACTGAGTAGCTGGTGCACAGCTCAGAACATCCAGCAGCTCTGCCAGAATGACCTCCACCTCCAATGAGGTGACATTTCTCATGTGCAAAAGTACTGATGGGCTTATCCAAGTTTGCTACCTGTTTAATTAGAGCAATTAATTAATCAAACAGAAGGAGAGAGAAGTATGAATACAGTAAGTTAGTGCTATAGTGGGAAGCGGGTCCCAGTTTCCTAGAGGTGTCTATAGGTACAGGATTGACTGTTGGGAAAGATTGTCTGTTCCCATATCCAGATGAAGTCATTAGGAATTTTCCTGAAAGCCAGGTCTTCACTGTTTGCTCTTCTTGGATTTCTTTTTCAGGCACCCAAAGAGCTATCTTCAAGCAAGCTATGAGGCACTGGGAGAAGCACACTTGTGTGACGTTTGTGGAGAGAACTGATGAAGAGAGTTTTATTGTGTTCACGTACAGAACGTGCGGGTAAGTGATACACACATTCCCTGCAGCTATCTGTGTTGCAAACATCCCCTTCATTGATAGATGACTTTGTAAGTCTAGCTCTGGTCAGAATAAACCAGTGGCTACATTGGGGTATCTGTCACAGAGATATAGCCTTACTCCCTGTAAGGTTTGCCAGGATAATTTAGTATTTGCTCAGAACAAGGTGCTAAGCCTTTCTGGATTCTTTTTCCTGGGATAACATTTAACTATATTTATGTATTTTTATAGATCTGCACTTATGTGTTTTCTTTATACATGTAAGTATATATTGTATATGCAACTGCTGGCCTGTCCTGGACCCTGCCAGCTGCCATCTCCTGTTGCTCTGTCTCAGACTCCTCCAATTGATTGATGTGCTTCATGGGTTTGTGGGTTTTCTTTTTCAGATGCTGCTCATATGTGGGTCGCCGAGGAGGAGGCCCTCAGGCTATATCCATTGGGAAGAACTGTGACAAATTTGGTATTGTGGCTCATGAGCTGGGTCACGTGGTGGGTTTCTGGCATGAGCACACACGACCAGACAGGGACCAGCATGTCACAATCATCAGAGAGAACATACAGCAAGGTAAAATAGCACTTCAGGTTATTCCACCTGGCTTTTGGGTGGGAGGTAACCTTTTTTGCTGGACTTGTGGAAAGCCCCAGTGATCTGTGAGCTGTGGTGGTGAAGAAGAAACATTGCTAATCCTTGCCTAGAATAAAGGTCAAAATAGTTGGCTGAAGAGAGATTTTGGATGTCCAGCTAGAATTGGTGGAATGTAGGAGTATATCCTTTTCATTCTAGGTGGAAGGCTGTTTGTTTGTTTGGGTTTTTTTTAATGATTTGGTTTTTTTAATTATTTCCCTTTGTGTTTGGCATCACAGGTCAGGAGTACAACTTTTTAAAGATGGAGGCTGGGGAAGTGAACTCACTGGGAGAGACCTATGACTTCGACAGCATTATGCACTATGCTAGGAACACATTCTCCAGGTGATAATCCATGGTTACATGTCCTTAGGACTATTTTCAGTAGTTGTAGTTAGCTCTGTGGGATGCATGGAGCCTAGAAGGAGTCCCATGATCTATTGCAGAGATATGTGGCAGTTGAAGTGAACTCTGCTGCATTGCAGTGCTTGGAAAATATTTGAAAAAGCAAGGTGGGTAAATAAAAGTATGCTGGACTCCTGTTTTCCGCTCCCCACTATATTCACCTGGTGCTGATAACCTCAGAGACCTTCCAAAGCCATGTTAGCGTGTTTTGCAACCTTCCCAGACAGCATGTATGTATCTGTGTATGTGTCTGCCCACCTGCAATGGGGTAATGCTAAAACCACCTTTGAATCTTTTTGTCCAGCTCATGCTTTGGTGTCACAATATTGCTTTCTGAGTTCCCAGCAACTTTGCAAGGGAGAATTTAAACTCTAGATCATGATCTTGCAATTTGCTATTTTTTTTAACCATTTATGCATGGCCTCTGCAGCTCTGTGATTCTATGTGACTGAGTTCTTCATGGAGAAGTTTTCAATCTGTTCCTGTC
The DNA here is from genome assembly GCA_013398125.1 of Aegotheles bennettii. Classification (NCBI taxonomy): domain Eukaryota; kingdom Metazoa; phylum Chordata; class Aves; order Caprimulgiformes; family Aegothelidae; genus Aegotheles; species Aegotheles bennettii. Next base: position 133,593 of record VZRW01000532.1, on the reverse strand, counting down.
CCAACTAACTGGCCAGTTTCTGAGTAGGCTGTTTGCCCTTGACTCCCATCTCATCCCTCCAATTGGAGCCCATTTTGTGATCAGACAGCTCTGCTGGATAGAGAGGTGAAATCAATAGTTATTTATGTCCTGGATTTGTAATGAGAGCTACTGGATGACCAGCTCCATTTTGCTGCATTATTTGAAGGTTTTTTTTCCATAAATCTCACTATTTCTCCTTCCCAAGAGCTTTCCTTCACTATGTACCATGCGTAAAGGGGATGGGAGGCAGAGCACAAATATCCACACTCTTGAGAACTTCTTGTTGCAAAAATTAAATGTGCCTGTTTTCAGGGCTTTTTATATTTTCTTACTCCCCAGTTGTATGGAATTGCCAAGTCTATTGTTTTGTGCTTTTGTTTCTGAAACTTCACATCAACCACGTGAAAATTACCAAACTTGCTGAAATGCTGCTTCTTCTGGCAGCGAGAGATGGTGGTGGGACAGGAGTGCTTTGCAGCCTTCAGAGATTTCTTTGGATCAGATACCCAACACAAACAATTTTTCTTTCCTCAAGGCATCTGCTGGACCCTTCTACCATTTGCTAGACTCTGGATAGTTAGAATTGCACAAAAGCAGGATTAAGTTATTACTGCCATTTATGCCTTTGAGTCTGTCTCTTGAAAACTGGGGTCCTTCAGAACACTGCTGGGCCAAAAAGGGATAAAAATGGCAAGAGTCCTTCTAAATTTAAATTGGTGCTTAATAGGATTTTTAAGTCTGTTTTCTTCAAGCCCTTTGTCTCTGTGACCCACCCTCACCCCAGTAGCAGTCTTTGTGCAGTAATTGAACTGAGCACTAAGTGCCTCTGTGGGCTGATTGTGCTTTCACCATAAATAGCCAGTGCTGGGAACAGGCTTTTACTTTACCAAGACCTGTCTTGACATCCGCTCCCATAAGGGGACGATGCTTACTTTGACCAATCGGTAGAGATTTGTATGCATGTCTCCTTCCCACCTTACTGAGTTTTGTGGGTGCTGGCCAGTTGCAACCCAAACTGATAGAAACATAGAGCCCATGAAGATATTAAGTTCCAGTAAGTTTCATTAAGATCAATGGCTAGGAGAATGGGAGATAGCCCCTGCGGGACTCTGCTAAGGGAAGAGCTGTGGTAGGTGTGTTAATACATTAGCATACACCATGAAATCCACATAGGAAAAAGATGGTCTGAGCACCCAACCAGTAGAGATGAGGTGTGTGAGTAAGGAGGAGGTGAAGGATGCAGAGCTGTGTCCATGACTCATTGTCTGGAAGTAACCCTTGCAAAGACACTTAGCACAACCTTGTTGTTTATGACTCCTGGTGAATACTGATGATAGCAAATCATATGGTGTTTGCCACAGTCAAACGCTGTTGCGGATCCTAGGCCCTTTTTATTCTAAACTTCGTACCTAGGTCAGAAATGGATGTTTTTTCCGAGACACAGTGAATCCTAGCAGTGAAAATTGTTTCCTGTGGTGCTTCTGAAAATTGCTGCAGGAGTCACTGCTCGTTTTCAGTTCACAGCAAAACATATTTCTCGTTTGTGTTTGTGGCTGATAGGAATAGGAGTATGGCACGAGAGATAGTAATGACAGCAATAATGAGTTTTTGCCATGGGAATTTCTGTTCTTGTCTATGTCAGAAAGTTGCCTGTTTTTCAGAGTATGGCTGCAGGCTTTTATTTCCAGGTGCATTCCTTACAGACATGGCAGCAAGTTAAATTGAATATTGCTGTCTCATTAAACAATTTATTTTACGGCTGTCAAGACCCATAAATGGCAGCTTGAGCAGTAAGTGAGTTTAAACCTCAACAGATTTCTAAGCAAATAGTAGGTTACCTTAATTCACTAAGCCTCTTGCTAGTAGACATGGCAGCTTAGCCTGGACTTAGAAAATGTGACCTTTGCAACACTCCCATTTGAATCAGGATGCAGGTAGCACTGTCTGCGTGTCAAGGGACATCACCTTGATGTATTGGCAACAGGCTATCCTAATCCTGCACAAAATGTATGTTCATGGCACTTACTTACTTACTCCACGGGTTTTACTGTGTGAAGTAGGGTTATGTTGCCTCTTCTCTGCAGATGAGGATATAAATACAGAGTTGGGACAAAATGTAGCTGCCTGCAGCTAAGTGCTTAACCTGCCTTGCACATCTGCTTCCTTGAGTGGTGTTGAAAGCACCTGTATCTGTTGCCCTCAGATGGGATAGTGAATATTCAGCATTTCTCAAGATCAGTTGATAGTTCCATAATGTTCACGTAACACTTTACACATTCAGGGTACTATGCAGCTGCTAGTAGCTCTTGAGAGCTAGTAGCAATGGTGTGTTGTTGTGCTTGGCTTACCACTGCACTGAGCAGCTAATGCATGCTCTGCCCGTGCCTGGACAGCAGGAGAATGGGGCATCTGGGATTCCTGGTTTCTTTTCCTACCCCTGAGGAGGAGAGGTTAGGTAACTTATTCAAGAACAGTTCTGGTGGTAGAGTGCCTGATCTGCTCTCTTTAATGATGTCTGCTTGTTGTTTATTAATTTGTGAGCCAAAGTATTGGTGCTCTTAGAGACAGTCACTGAATGTGCAACTTATCATAAAGTGTTGTTAAGCAGATGGGGCTTGGGTGGAGAGCGTGGGGCTGCTGGGACCTGTGTGGTTTAGGCCAGAAAGACTCTCCTCTGTTCTCATTCCCTTTGATTGTAAAATGAGAGGAACTGTACTTACTGCCTCCTAATTTGGAGTCCTGTTCAGTCATGCGTGTGAAGGAAGCACAAAATTCCGTTGGTGGAAAACACAAATACAGAAATCTTACTGGCCCAACCTAAGGTACAGTCTTCTGGAAGAAGATGTATTTGGCAGGTAGTAAGGGATCACAAGGTAATTTGAAGCTGTGGGTTGTTTGCCTTGTGTGAGCAATACCCCGGGTGTATGCTGTGTGCAGGAGGCTGGGGTCTGTGAGTATGCAGTCGTGAGGGCTGGAATGGGAGAAAGAATCAAAAGTTTGAGTGCACAAGTGGTGGTTTCTCTTTTAAACTTTGTCATTCTTCCCTGGTTGAGCCTGGAGATCTGCAGAAGGCATCTCAGTGGCCACAGAGGTATGTCCCCACCAAATGCCAAGTTTTGTGAAATTCTGAGGAGGCTTGAAAACTTACTGTGAGCAAACCAAACAGTTTGTCTTTTTGTGGTGTTTCTGGAATTGAAGGATGTATTTTCGATACATAAATAAATTCAGCCTGAGGCATGCAGCTGGCATGTAGAATGCCAGCCTGAATTTGTCAATCAAAATTTGATAAGCTCACCTCGGAGCTTGTCAGCACTGATTTTAGTGCTGATCAGGAATTTTCCTACCACTGAAAAAAACCCGACATCTCCTATACAAGAGTCGATTCTAGTTTTTAAAACAGATTAAATTACTTCCCCTCTATGTCCTACTTCAGTTTGAATATTTACAAAATAATTTTCCACCACAAAATATGTTTAATAGAATGATATTTTCTGTTCAGGAATATTGGTTGCACCTCTGGACAGCTGTGATCCAAATATTCTACTTACAGTATTTATTTCAGATTAAACCAATGCAAAAAAAAAACCCTCTCAAACGCCTTCCCAAGGCTCTTTCAAAGCTAAACAACCCAATGCACAAAGTTACTTGTGTACTTAGAGCTTAACCCATACTTTCTTGTATTAGGACTAGGCAGCACTAAAATTATTGCTTCTGCCCTGTTCCATTGGATTCTACAGACACTTGTATCCTGTCCTTCAGAAAGAGAAGTTTGCCTCCTAGAGCTGATGATGAAGTTTTGAGTTGACTGTTAGCCTTGGCACCTCCAAGCCTGTTAGATACTCAGGGGTGCAGTGAAATGGTTTCTGTGAATTGGATAGCCTGGCTACAAGAGCTTGGACTTTGCCAACCTGGAATTCAGGTTTCTGATTCCTCCCTGCCACTTCAGCCCTGCAGTCCTAATGCTGCCTTAGGATCCCTCTCGCGTGTGAGCTATTGCTTGAATGCACAGCCTTTGCATTCTGATGGAAGTGAGCTTAAATCCTTTTCTGGACTGAGATCAGAAGTGCAATAAAGGGTTCCTGAGTATGAAATATCACATGGAAGAAAATAGTATCAAGGAAAAGAGACAAAGAGAACTGGAGTTACTAGCTTGGAAACTCATGCAGAACAAAGGTAGAGCATTTGATCTTTTTCTATTGTCTGTGGCAACCGCAGTCACTGCCAGCCTAACCCCATCTGCTACTGAACAAACTTTCCTTCCCTCTGCTCCTTTGGCTTAAGTGTCCAATCTGTGCTCCTGCTGAGCCAAATGTGTCATGAACCTTCTGCAAAAATAACTCATTGCCTTTTCTGATTTATGTCAAAGAACGTGTTTATACTCAAACAGAAGCAGCGGCTATCTGGATATATCAAGAGAGGAATTTACTGGCTTGGCAGACTTGCCTGTTACATTTGGAAGCTATCTGCTATAGTGAGAAGGCCACCTCAAGACATGGTTATCACAATCTGCATTATTCTTGCTTGTTAGTGTAGGATATGTGGTCAAGGGGATGGTGTGGGAGGCATGCCAGGATGACTTTCTGTGCATCATGTCACTTTCCCTACTTCACTGCTCTTTGTTTCTCTCTTCTTCCCTTTAGAGGGGTTTTCCTCGACACCATCCTTCCCCGTCGTGATGATAACGGGGTCCGGCCAACTATTGGTCAGCGTATTCGACTGAGTCAGGGAGACATCGCTCAGGCAAGAAAGTTGTACAAATGCCCAGGTAAATATGGCTTGTGGAGATGGCTTCAGCTTTATAGTAGACACATGGTTTATCTGGAGGGCATTGGAGTTCATGAGCACCTTAATGATCTGTTTGATGAAAGAGACTCAGGAAATGTAGACCATCAAATGCTTCAAGCTGAAGCTGTGGGAGAATTGATCTTGCCTAATATGTCTCCTATTAGTACTTTGCCAGTATTCCTGTTTGGTTTAGGGCTTCAGGTTTATCCAGTGTTCTCTACTAAAACTTAGTAAGAGGAGCTGCAGAGTAGGCTGGGGAGAGGGGCTGGATGAGGCTTGTCTTTTGCTGCTTGTTTCATATAAATATACTGTCTAGAATTAAGGGTGTAGGCTCTGTTCATAAAAAATGAAATCGATATACAAGACCATGGACAGAGTGGGGACTAGCAGTTAGCAAAGTGGCAGAGGGATATCTGGTAGACCGGAGTCTCTGCACACCAACCATCAAACTTCTGTTGCATTATTTCAATAGGTGTTGTCCCAAGGATGAACCTTAAGGAAATCCTAAGTGTATCTCTGTCATTATGGTGTGTTGCACTGAGGCTTGGGAAATAACATGGAGAAAAGCCCAAAGATGCCAATTTGTGAAACAAGGAGCTGCTGGAAGTTGGTGCTTTGGGGTGTTCTGGGGACAACTGTACCCTGTATTTTGGCGAAAGGTTTGATAGACTGGGAAAAGCTTCGATTGAGAACCCAACTGCTTATGTGTGATGTATGGAGGTCCAATAGTCTGAGTCCTGCTTTATCTGGGATCTGAAAAGATTGGCAAAAAGAGTATTGGGATCCTTTTAAAGTGGAGATATTAGACAGTGAAAGTTTATGCAACAGTTTTAGCTGAATAGGTTAATAGAGAAAACCAGATTCCAGAAAAGAAATCTGCCAGGCTTAAGGACAGGTTGAATGTGAGAATGTAAAGAGAGGCTTGAAGCAAAGGTGGCACCCAGTCTGGTGCCTGTGGAATGGACTGCAATGACTGAGAAAGGAGATAGCATGGAAGGTGTGATGCTTGGAGGGAGAAAATTAAACAAGCTCTGTTGAACTTCTGCTGGTAGTGAAACATTCATGAGAAGATACTGGGTAGTGAGATGTTGCTCTAATTCTGCAGAATCACTCTGTAATATTAGTAAAATTTTTAAAAAGGACTTTTGCGAGGGTGTTGCTGGAGTTTATCTAAATGAGTTGGACTGGCCAGCTTATTGATCCTATTGCAAGTGGCTTTGACTGATCATTGGCCTAATAAGATCATAAATGACTAATCCGCTTGAAATAAGCATATCAGAGAGAGAGGGGAAAAGGTGAGGGGGATAGGTAAGTTTTACCAGTATACAGAGTCACAGCTTGAGTGGCTAGCTAGCACTGCTCTAGGAACCATTCATGAGGCCGTGGAAAATGGTCAATAGCTGGTGTGTAAATCTGCTTATTCTCTGGATCCAGCTACAGCTCAAAGAGTATGAGTTCATAAGGGTCTCGAATAAATTCTGAGGATCACAGTACTTCAGGGTCCATGATGTCTGGGGATCACTGCTTAGCTTGTAGTGAATGATGTAATTTTCTTAGGTGTGCTTGTTTTAACTTTTTTTTTTCTTTTTAGCACTCATAATTTTTTTAATTCACTTTTAGTTGAACAAGATGTAGTTCTTGGAAAATTATCTCACAGATTAGTTTAGGGATTGGTTCATTTGAATACTCAAAAAAAAAATAATTAAGGAAGCCTTGAACAATGTTTTTTGATTGAGTCAGACTTAATCCAAGCAGGCTTTTCATTCCCATGGCTGGAAGCATCGACTGCAATTTCAGATTTCTTGAGGCAATCTGAAAAGCCACTTTGGCCTGAGGTTGAAGTCAAACTAACAGGTACAAAGCAACTTTCTTAAAATGAGGACCCTTCCAAGTTTCAAGTTTTCCACTTGCAAAGTAGAACTTTTCTACTTTTAAGGTTTTTTTCCCACAAAGCTTTAGCAGAAGTTATTGCAGTTCAGAAAATATTTGGCAGCAGAATAATTGGAGCTTTAAGCCTACTAAATAGATTTTCTTCAATTATCTATTGTTTTGATTTGGTTTTCTTTTTTTCTTTGCATTAAAATTTATACACAGGTTGCATTTGAAGAGAAGGGCTACAGTGTATTTAATGACTTGAACATCTTCAGATGCCGTTTGAATCTGTAGCTTGAAAAGTTCTCTTCCTCTGCAAAATGCAAAGCACAAGAGTTCAAGACTAAAGGACTTCACCTGTATGTTCAAACAGGGTCTGAACGAGACTTTAGGTTGAGGATAATCAAGCTGAGGATTTTTATGTAAGATGCAACAACATAGTCCAGAAGTTGAATGGCAGATGGTTTGCTTTTTCAGAAAGAGTGTCTCCGTCCAAGAATGCCGGAGAAAACCCCCAAAAAGGAGCTAGCATGGTGAAGGATGAGTTACAAGTGTGCACTGCTGTGTCTATTGTAAGAAACAGGGCTCTTGAACTCATTAGGTGGAGTTCTTGTGGCTGCTACAGTTAGGGCTAACAGGGCTGTCTTAGCTTTTCCATTCTAAAACCCTGCTGTTTTAAATTGCTGTTAATTCCCCAGAGCTTTTACCTGCTGGGTTAAAGTTAGTGCCAAGCCAGGTGAAACCAGATCAAACTTGCTGAAGGAATTTCTAGAAGGCAAGATGCATTCTGCTGCGTAGTAGTAAATGCTAGATTTGATGTGACTGTATGGTGGAGGATTTGATGAGTATGGTAACTACAAAAGGCTTTAAAACAGCATGTCCTGCAGTCTTGTCCTGACCCAAAGGAAACAGACCTGTGTGCCTGTGCTAACTGCACAGGAAAGGTTAAACTATACATTGAGAATGGTCCTGCATTATGTCATCCTATCCAGTTCTTTGTTCAGTTCCAAAAAGATGTAGTGTACTCATAACCACCTGGTGAGAAGTAAATGCCTTTCATGCAACTACTTCATCTGCAAACAACTTCTGAAACATTCACCTTTCCTACGTTGCTTTTCACCTCTGTTCCTTTCTAGCAGCTTACATGTGCAACAGCCTTTTCACCACCTGTGAAAACCACCTCAGCTCAGTTTCTTGGATCTCAGAAGTACCAAACGCTAGTTTTATTGGACCTGTTGGCTCCTTTGCTTCTAAGTGGAGTACATTTTTATGGCTTGTTGGTGTGCTCTGCAAGAGCTTGTGCTTTCCACACAAAGAAGCATTGCTCGTTACTATCCTGCTTCTCCCTACACATGCAGACAATCACTCTCCTCTGCTCTGAAAGGCCAGCCTCTCCCAGTGTGTCTGGAGAGTTTCCTCTGCAAGGTTTGGGTAGTTAGCTAGGGCCTCCTTTCATAATGTTTCAGCAGAGTGCTGTTTGGCGGTAGATACATTAGCTCCACAATTACAGTCTTGCCAGGTACTATGTAATTACACTTAGAAGAATTAAGTCTGGGCTGCTAGAAACCTTCACTCTAGTTCAACTGAGGGCAGTAATCCTCTTTGTCCTGTGTCAGTATGATAATGTAGTATGTGTTCCCAGTGATTTAGAGCTCTCTTTACTATTTCATATTTATTTGAATAGGTTTTTGACCAGAGAACAAGAATATTTACATATCTTAGTGAGTTTGGATTGGAATCCCCTCTTTATTGGGACACCTTGTCACATGGTGACATTCCTGGAGCCATCCTAAGGTGATGGCCACTCCAGACGATGCACTGGCTAGTGGTAATGCCAGTGAATCATCTGAAGAACGACTTGCTGTCCTCAGAATAAATATGGCCGGAGTTCAGCTTCTTGGAGATGTTTATCTGTTGAAGCCATATGTATTTCTTTGTTGAGGGTCCTAGGAGTGTCCTGGGAACTGGAATTATCCTAACAGACCCTGATAAAGATAACAAGGCAAGGTATCTTTGCAAGAGGTGGAAAAAGAAGAAAGTGTATTTGTTCTGCAAACAGAAGTCTGGATTTATTCTCCAGTTCATGCAGGTCATCACCTCTTGCAAGCCTCTCTCTTTGCCCACCTGAAGAATACAGACAGCATCACCTGCCAGACATGTTGGGAGAGGCAGGAGAATGTTAGCTATTTCTGCAGAATACTTAGAAACTAAACCCTGCTTTGCAATGCTCCTTTGCATAATGGTAGAGGGAGTTCTTGGGGTTCAAAACTGCTTGAGAAGGAAGGAGCAGTATAGAGTTTTTGAACTCATTTATTTTTTCATTCCTCTGGGGCAGATGTGTGTTTACCTGCCTGTTTTGCTCAGTGGTGCTTTTTTTGAGTAGCTTAAAATACCTTTGGCTTTCTTGACAGGAATCACTTTGCCAGATCCCATGCTGACCTGAGCTTTGAAATATGTGCAACTCATTCCTAGTAGTGACACCACTTTCCAGAGTACCCCTAGGAGCTGTTTGGTTGAGCAAAACCCTGTTTTGTGTCTCTGCCTATTATTCATTTAGTTTGACCCGTCAAGCTGTGGGTCAAACTACTTCAGGGAAATTAATATTTTCTGGCCTAGCTGACTCCCTCTCCCCTTTTTGAAAATACTAAACTTCTTGAATGGGACCAGTCTCTTTTCACCTCCAACTTCCGACCTGCCCATGTAAATGTGATCGTGGCTGAAAAATTAGTGTGTGTGAGATAGAATCAGTCAGAGGAACATCCCCTGGCATTTCCATGAGAAAGGGAGCCAGATGTTTGGCCTTGTCGGATCTTTCAAAGCACTGCTGCTTAACAAGGGATTTTTGGGAGTTGCCTTGCTGTCACTGAGGAAACCAAGTTGCAGGTCAAGGGCAGCTTTGTAACATCAGCGAGTTATGAAATGAGAAAAAACAACTGGGAAGCAGGCAAGCCAAAGTCACTGCTCCTTGGGATGGGTATTTACATGTGTCTAGTGAGCACGCTGAAGGAAATGAGAGCTTCGATATTTGTGATCCTCCTACCTAGCCAGTCAGCTGCTCTGTAGATGTAGATGGTCACTCCTTGTTCCAGCTCAGTCCTCCTAGCTTAGAGAGCAGGAACTACAGTAGTTGTGGCTTTCCCAGATGTTGGAAGCTCAGTTCCCTTAAGGGGCATATGTTTGTGCATATTACTTGCTTCCCAGAAGTCACTCTGGGATCTACATTTCATCAACTGTGGCAGGCCACAAAAACAGGAAGGTGGAGCACAGAATGAGCTGCAGTGCTCACATCTTATCCTGCACAGTGCAACAGCAGGGTAGGTGCCGGACAGCCAAAGCGTGGGGGCAGTGGGGCTTGCCCTGCTTTTGTTAGGATGTTTTAACTGAGAAAGTCACTTAACAATGGTAACTAAGGAGAACTTAATCGAATAGCCTGTAATGAAGAGAAAACACATCTGCTGACAGTTTTGGGGTTGCAAGGTGGGATGTGGTTAATATTTTGCATTTGATTAGTGGATGACATATTCCTCAGTAGTGCTGGCATGTGAAAGGAAGATGAAGGAAGAAGGGTGCCTTTTTAAAACCTGTTTCCCCCATGTCCTTGCACTGATAATCTTCTGTTCTGGGAATCCTGAGAAACTTCACATCACCCCTTTGGCAAGGTCTCAGGTGGTCAGTGACCTTTGGCCAGTACCATGAGTATCCTTAGAGTACCAGCCACCAACCTGCACACAGTAGCCATGTATGTGCAAATGTTTTGATAGACCTTGGTATCTTTCAGAGGGTCCCTCCTTATTGCTGTTTTTTTCCCCTCTCTTGCAGCTTGTGGAGAGACCTTGCAGGACTCAACAGGGAATTTCTCAGCTCCTGGTTTTCCAAATGGCTACCCCTCCTATTCCCACTGTGTCTGGAGGATCTCAGTGACTCCAGGGGAGAAGGTAGGTGCTGCACCAGCATGAGGTGTACTCCACACTTCCTTTGCCTCTGGTTTTGCCTGAGATGAGTGTTAGCAGCTGCCAAAAGATCTCTGCATGTCTGGAGTGCAGGAATGGAGCCTGGAAGGGCTCTGGAACACCATTGCTATCCTCCCAGAGATGGGGTCAGGGATACAAGGTCCTGAGGAGGGAAGAGGTAATGCTGAAGGAGAGCCCCTTCACAGGTCTGCGCTGTGTATTGATCTCTGATCCTTCCTCTCTGTTCAAGGCTGAACCCTGCTTGGACATTTCCTGCCACCTACTAGCTCTGGCCAAGCTCACCTGTCAAAGCCAGGTGTCAGCCAGATGGGTTAGATAAAATGTGCCAGCAAGCTGGGGTCCCAAAGGGAGCCGAGGAGCCATGAGTGACATCAGTGGCCTACTCCTGTCATGCAGGCATAATGTCCCTGTCAGGAGGCTCCCACTCCCCGCCTTGAAACGCCGAGCCCCACTGCGCTTCAATCACCCACCCTGTCCACTTTCTTCCCAGCTCCTTTTGTCTTATTGATCTTCCTGTGGAAATGAAATCTTTCCTTAATCCACTAACACCAGCCCTTCAGGCCTTTCATGCCGTACCAGGCTGCAGGAATGCGCAGCCCGGCTTGGGAGCTCCTCAGCAGAGCAGCTTTGCTGAGGACCACCCTCGAGGTGCACTTAAGACTCGGACATGAACAAAGAGCGGAGCTTGCTCATTTTGCAGCAGCTGTCTTGCTCTGGGACCCGGTTCTGTCACCTGCAAGCCCAGTCCCCGGCAGTGCTGAGCTCCTGCCATCAGCTGCAGGGAGAGCTTCTCCAGGGGCAGAGGTACCGAGAACCATCCAGGTTCTGAAACTGAGGCACTAAGAGTTTTGTGGAGTAAACCTTACTGTAAATTCTCCCTTTGTCTCTCAGCCTCTTCAGAAGAGTTGTATCGGATAGGACCCAGCACCTAAATGCTGAACCACTAATGTTAAAAAAAAATAAAAATCAAGTTAAGATTAAATACTTCAACTTCTCTGTTTAATCAAACACAGCAACTGGTACAAAGTAGCATCATAGCACTGAAGCATTAGCTTAGAACAGGTATTGGGATGGCTGTATTTACCTGTGTAGAAACAGATATATCTCCTTTTGCTGTCTAAATTCAGAAAACTGCAAAAGTGCAAAGACAGCGACATTGTTTCGGACTGCACTCTGCACACCCAGCCAGGGCACTGGGGAAGAACATTTTAATCTATTGATGTTTCTGTGGCAGACTGTGGATGTAAATTAATACATGGGTCAAATCTTGCAAGCACAAAAATGCCACAGGTACCCCCCCATCGGTGGCTTCCACAGGCCCCGAGCGAGTAATCCTCCTTACAGAGGAAGGAGACCAAAGGGATAAAATCTTTGTGCTAGGCTCTGCACAGTAGAGCCACGGAATGCAACTGCATCATGGTGGTGGTGCGAGTGTAATTGTCAGAACGTGGAAACTTGTCAGGAGAATTAGCTTTTTCATACAATATTAAATTATGTAAGGGTGTAGACCCCAAACATTTGGGGCAGTGTGTTTCTCTATGATATTCCCATTAATTGAAATCAAGGATTCAATTTTAATTAAAAAAAACCCAAACAAGCACAAATTGTGCTCTTTTTAGTAACGTTTCACTAATTGACTCGCAAAGATGTGAATTACAGAATGAATAGTAAAGTGCTGTCTGCTGTCATGTACTTTTGTTGTTTCACTAAAATACCTTGAGAAGCCTTTCTTTTTTGAGGAAAGCTGGTTAAAAATTCCAATCAACTGTCCAACTGTCCTTTCCATCATACTCATTTAGGCAGCTCTGTAGCAGAGGTGAAGCACCTAACCTTGAGGGTGTTCTCTTTAAAGTAGCTTCCTTCCCAAAGAGAAATGTGTACTCTCTCCTTTCAGATTATGTTAAATTTCACATCAATGGATCTATTTAAAAGTCGCCTTTGCTGGTATGATTATGTGGAGGTACGTGACGGCTACTGGAGGAAAGCTCCGTTACTGGGTGAGTAGCTGTTTCATTTTAATTGCATTTTGTGTGTTCTTCTTGAAGCTTATTGGAGGAAAAAACCAAACACATACAAACCTTCCTTCACCTGGAAGGAGCCTATGTCCAGCCAGTGCACTTGTCAGCCATTAATGTCTCCACCCAGAGACGTCAGTGTGCTGTATTCACACCAAATGATCCATGCTCCAAGCCCTTTGGAAGCAAAGACTTTATTCCTTCCTTTTCCTGCTTGAGGACTGAGGTAGAGAGAGGGGCATGGCTGGGATTAAAAAAATGTTGTCTCTGGAGTTTTATTAATGCTTTTTCTTGAGACCTGGGTGGAGCAGTCATGCAGTCAGAATGAAGCAGCCATACAGCTCCTGGCCCAAGGTCCTGCCATTACTTCTCAAATGTTTGTATTTACAAAGATGCAGTAGTCTGTACTTTGGGCCTCTCTGTTTCTAACAGGGAACGTCCTAGACCATGCCTAGGATATCAGACTGTGCAAGGGCTCTGTTCTGCTCCTGTTCCCTAGGTTCTCAAGGAAGCACAGCTCCTCTGTGTCCTCCCTGTTCCTCTGCCTCTTGCTGTCACAACCGCAAATCTTCTGCCACCCTCAGTGGGCAGTCAACAGTCCCAACTGCTTTGTCAGTGGCGCGCTCTGATCCTGACTCTGTCTTCTAACCTTGGTGTCCTGACTTGTAAAATTCCCCTTCTGCCTGAAAGGAAAGAAGCAATCAGCTTGTGTAGCATCACCGGCTGCATTTGAGGTGCTGTGCCCCATGCGGTAGCACAGGACTGCACTGGTCAGTGTGGGGTCGGTGGGCTTAGGGAGGTCTGTGTGCTTGCCTTGGCCCCACTGGCCATCCCAGCCCTGGTACCAGGTGAGGTGCTGAGGCTGGAGCTGTGCTGCTCTGCAGAGGTTTCTGTGGGCCTGCCTTTCCTTACAGAGCTGGCAGCCGGTTTTACTGCTTCCTGCCTGGTTTGGGATTGGAAGCATTTATTGCTGTTTCCGGCTGCCCATGCGTCAGGTAACGTGGCTCCAGCAGCTGCAATTTAGCTCCTCATTATTTATTTTTTTTGCCGAGTAATTTAAAGGTGTTTCAGAAGCCAAGCACCTCCCTGTCACACTGCAGGTGGACTCGCAAGTGTTTCCATCTGGCAGGAGATGCTGCATGAGTGGCCATGGCTCCCCGCAAGGGGCTGAGCCCATGAAATTAGCTCGGAAGAGGCAGACAGACGGCAATTCAGTGGGGGGCGGGGAGGGGGATTAGTGTGAGTTGTGAAAGCACAGAGAGAAAAAAATACATGTGCACTGCATATTTTCCCAGGGAAGTGTGTGAAAACCCAGCCTTTAAATAGTGTATAACTTTTTATGAATGAGCCCTTTATCACACTCTGAGGAGTTTGCTTATTCTCGTTCCTCATCTGCGTTTCCTCTCCTTGACACCCGTGTTAAACTGCAAGTCTAAATCCAACAGGCAGTTGCTCAGTGACCCTAGAGGAAGGAGGTTTGCTGCGCTGATGCTGTTTGTTAGCATCCCCTTTGGGAGCGGAGGTGGAAGGTGCTATTGGTAAGCTGCAGTGCTGCCATGCTGCCCCAGCAGAGCTGGGCAGCTTAGGGGCGTAGGGGCTCAGAATTGAGTAGATGGTTAAAGCTAGGGTCCAAGATAGTATTTGGATAGGTGATTCCACAAGAGAATAAAGTTAGTAATGAAACTGCTGTTGAAGAGAAACAAGAGGAATAGCTCTTGCATCCCATGAAGGTCATAGCCTTCCTAAGGCTGCCAAGTGGGGCTGGCAGAGCCAAAAGTAGCAGTAGCTGACTGCGGGCAGCTGACTAAGCAGGGAGACCCTAGACTTTTAATGCACAGGATTCATGCCATCTACTCTGCCATAAATAGGAAAAACAACAGCCTTCTTTGCCTGCCAGTCAACAGACCTTGAACTATCTGTCTCCTTATCCAGTGTAGGGAACCACCAATGCAGCCTGCTAATGGCAACTGAGGTGCTGTCTTGCAGGTAAGGCATTAGCCAGGTTTTTACCCAGGGGAAATTGTTCAAAAATCTTTTGCCTGGTTTAGCAAGACCAGGATTCCTATCACCACTGTCCTGAGTGAATTCAGCCTGAGGAACCACTCTCTGCCTCTCTCGAATTCGCAGGGGGAATTCAGTTGGATGAAGTGCCAAGGGCCATGTTGAATTCAATATATAGCCCTGCTGGTGTCAGCTGAAATTAAGAACCACATTTGCACTATGTGCTCTCAGTACATACTTAGTGCTTGCTCTCATTCTGTGAGGAGCTTCTGGCTGGATCAGATAGAGGAGCACCAGGTTAGGGTTGTTGAGGTTGTTTGGATTGCAGATGCCATCTGCAGCTGTTCTGTTTCAGGATTGATCCTTGCTGGCAGGATTCAGGTATCTACCAGTGCTGGGACTTGCCAGAGAGCTTGGAGCTGGGTGAACCATGGAGCAAAAAAGCTCTTGGTCACAAAGCTCTTGAAAGAGATTGAATGACTGCAGAGGCTTAACCAGGAAGAGGCAGATTTACTAGAGGAGTGAGAGCAGAGGACAAGATAAGGGGTGTTTTCTCATCAGCGTGGTCACATCCTGCCCTCATTTGGCTTGGACAATTTGCTCTTGGGTGCAAAGAGCTGAAGGAGTTTCCAAGGCTTAGCAGGTAGGAGATTCCCTATATCACACCTCTAGAAGGACAGGGCATGTTTCCCCACCCTGCAGCTCATTTGCCCAATTATGTGATCAAAACGAGCACTTTTGAATTTACCAGGGCAATAAAGGCTACATCTGTGACTACTGGATTCTGCTCCCAGCTGAAGAAAATTCTCTAATAATTGAAGAGAATATGAATTAATGGGAGAAAAACCCAAACTCATTCAAACGCACAAGTGGTGGGAGTGAAAAGGTGTTTTAGACAAGCACAGCTCCTTTAAGCATAGACTCTTTGCTTCCTGGAGTCACAGGTGTCTGCTACACTGTACTGCCTGTCAGCACATCCTCATCACCTCTTTCCTGCTTTCTAGGTAGATTTTGTGGCGACAAGATCCCTGAACCAGTAATCTCCACGGACAGCAGGCTGTGGATTGAGTTCCGGAGCAGCAGTAACATCCTGGGCAAAGGCTTCTTTGTGGTCTATGAAGGTACAGCCTTTACCTAAAGGAAGTTGGTCACATTTCAGCCAGGACGGGGTGCAGGGTTATATGGGATTAGCAGGAGTTCTGCTTCGCTGTGTGATTAGACACAGCCTCCGCTCTTGCTTTTGTGGGAATTGGCATATTTTGCAGGCTGTTTCAGCAGACAAGGCATGGATCTTCCAACTAGATCATCACATTTGTGTGGGGACAGCAAGTTGGCAGCACAGAGCAATAGCTTCTGTTCATAGGCCAGGTTCTATTTGCCCTAACTAGCCCCTGCAAGCAGCAGTGCTGGGTGTAGCAGGAGTTCCTTCCAGTATCTGTTTCAAATCATACATTTTTATATCACTTTTATGCAGCTTATTTTGTTGTTGTTTGGTTGGGTTTTTTTCTGAAATGCAAATGTTATTCTTTGGTTTCTCTCTTGTATGTTTTACTTACAGAAGATTAGAAATTCACTTGTCAGATCTTCTGCAGGTCAGATACTTTGGAAACTTGCATGGTACTGGGATGCTGAAACCACTTCAGAGGAAGAGTCTACCAATACTACTAAAGTCACTAAAAAATCAGTAACATCCCTTCTCCACATATGCTGATTTTTTACAGTAATAGTTCTAAAATGTATTAAAAGCCTTCATTGCTCTCTGGGCAACAGGCATTTTCTTAGAAGTACCAGTCTTCTCAACAGTACTGAGGTTGACTGTATTGGTACAGACTTTAAATCTTCTTCTTTCTGCAGCCACAGGAACAAGCATGACACTGAAAGCCCAGTGCCCAAGTGTCTAATATACTGATGAATAATGATACTAGCAGAAGGAAGTGAAGAAAACACAGGACTGTTGGGAAAGTGCAAATAAAGCATATGAGAATCTCATAATAGTGTGGGGCTAACAAATCTGTTTCACAGGAGAAATATCTGGTTTCTGCAGGAATTGTTGCCCCAGAGACTGAGGTAGCTTGCCTGACTTTTTTTTTTATATCTTTCCTTAGAAGCAGCTGTTGCCTGGACTGTGTGGTTTGTAACACCCCTTTTATGGTAGTTTGTTTGAGTTAGAAGTGATCAGACTGGTGTATCTCTAATAGACTGTTTTATTTTGGTTTATTGCTTTGGTGGGCTAGTCAGCTTAATTCTTACAGTATTTTATTCTCCAGTGGTATCTGCTCCAACTTTAAAAGAAAAAGGGAAAAAAAGCAAGATGAGGAATGTTTTTAGGAAGCAACTTCTCTGTTCTTCATTGTGCATGTCAGTATGGCATCATACTTCATATTGCTAAATGATATTGAAAGAAAAACACTTTTTACATTGACTGAAATCAAAGTCACTTTGCAGAACTTTCTTTTGTCTTGATAATTTTCTGTATTTCCTGTTAATTAATAAATGACCCTTAAAGGTTCAGTAAACATGAGCAATACTTGCTTCACTTGACTTTTGAGGAAAGCAAATGAAAGTGGAATGTGCATCTAGTGGTCAAACTTTGCTTCCCTCCAACTGTTCATATTGTCCTGCCTGCTTTTTAGCCGAAGTTTCTTGACTGCAAGAAACTTTCAATTGAAAAGGTGTGAAATCTATGGCTAAGACTGAGAGCAAGCACAGAGTGGGACTGGTAGAAGCCAGCTTGTATCACAGAAGCAGTGATGGCTCATTGCATAGTTATTTTCTTAGCTCAGCCTTGTCTTGTCAGAGCAACAGGTATTGAGGTTATTTGCATCTCTCTATATAATTTGTTTGCTAAAATGGGAGAGTTTCCAAAAAACTTCCTTAATCCTTATTTCCCTCTGATACAAGCTCTGGTAATGGCTTGTTTCTTTCCTCTGTTGTCAAGTAGCTTGCTCACCTGTTTTGTGACTTCTGTGTCTAGATTTTCATTGAATTTTCTTTTCTTGGTCTTTAAATTTACCGATTCTTACATTTAGCACAAAACTTCATCTTTTATGCACGGCAGTCAGCCTGTTGGTCTCCTGGTGAACAGCTCAGCTCATGCTTGTTAATATTGCCATCGTGTGGCTGGATTAGATTTGCAAGTGTTTTTTACTTGTTTTTTTTTTCTCCACTTTTTTTGGTCCTTAGTGCTGGTAGCAAGTTTTAAGCAGTTATGAAAGTGACAAGAGTGTGAAACACACAAATCCACAAAAATTCTCTGTCTCGGTTAGTTCACCTTCTAAAGGAGGCTGGCACAGGAAGACAGGAGACACCGTCACTAAGGCAAAATGTTATATTTGTGAAAACTTCCAAAACTTGTGTGTTGCCTTTGTGGAAAAAACAGTATTGAAACAGATTTGAACGAGGAAGAAGTCTGTGTATGGAACAGGCTTTACCTAAGGGATAACCTTCAGTCTCATGTGTTTTCTGTTTGTTTGTTTGGGTGTTTTTATGAAGCTATTTGTGGTGGAGAAATTCACAAAGATGCTGGCCAGATCCAATCTCCCAATTACCCAGATGACTACAGACCTTCCAAAGAGTGCATCTGGAAGATCACAGTTTCTGAGGGCTTTCACATAGGAATCACATTTCAAGCCTTTGAGGTGAGAAATGTCATTTTATATTATATTAGGGGTATTATTTTGCCTCTGTAGATTCTTTAGAATGAAGAAGAAAATTATGTAAATAATAATAATAATAAAAATTCTTTTTAATAGTTCAGAACATTGTTTCTCTTCACCATATGTTTGAAGCCAAGTGTTAAATATGATGAGTTTTCAAAAACTGTTACTCTAGACAGAAAGAATTAGAAGGGGCACAAAATTGTTGATGATGTTAAGTTAGGGACTCATGAATCCTTAAATTTTCATTCTGGTCAAATTAAATTGCCAGGTTACTATCCAGGCAAAAAAAAGTTGGTGTCACTGGGGCTTGGCAGATAGTAGGATATTTGTGACTCTCCAAAGAAACATCATATTCCCAGATGGCATACAGGCTTTGAAAAGCTCAGAAAAGGTTTTCTCCTACTGGTTGTAGGATGTCCTACACTCTTAGTTCCATGCCCAATGATCTGTTTCTGACTGCTGATGTGCAAGTCACAGACAGGAGCAGACAGGACCTGGGTTGATGCCTAAATCCCATCTATCCCATATGCTCCTGTGGCTTGTGTACGCTTACTGTGCTTGCCCTGGAAAGGGCTGACACCATTACCTCCTAGCTGTGATCCCACAGCTATTCCTTAAACCTTTTTGTTTGCAGTTGTTCTGCTCTGTTCCTTACAGCTTCTCATGGAAAAATAGCTTGCAGGTAGTCAGGGACTGGACTTCACTGGAGGATAGCTGTGAAATAACAGTAGAACTGAGATGTGCCCAGGCTTGAATGCAATCTCAACTTCAGGATAGTTCAATAGCATCCATAAGGCAAGTACTTAGTTGTAACCAGTTGTTTAGGATGCTCCTTTGAAAGCTGGAGCAAAGCTGGATGTCTGGCCAAAGTCTAAATGGGTAGCTAGCCTGACTGAGAAAGCTTGTATTAATGAGTTACAGGCACACCCTTTTCTCATTGCAGATTGAATGGCATGATGCATGTTCTTATGACTACCTGGAGATTCGAGATGGCCTCACTGAATACAGCCCACTAATTGGTCACTTCTGTGGCTATGAGAAGCCAGAAGATATCAAATCCAGCTCAAATAAAGTATGGATGAAGTTTGCATCTGATTCAACCATCAATAAGGCAGGCTTTGCAGCAAATTTCTTTAAAGGTATGTGACAAGTACTTCTCAAGGTCAAAGCTGGGGATCACTCATTCCTTAATCTACTGCTATCCCAAAGTGATCAGATACCATTGTATCTACTTATAGTGAAGAGCTTTTAGACTTGTCTGTACAACTGCCAATATCAAGTTTATATGCAAATTGCTTTGAGAGTGTAGAGGGTTTTGATGCTGGGTCATGAACACTGCTTCACTGATTAAGACAGAAAGCCTGCCTCAAAAACATTAGCCTTTCATTTAGGAGTCGGTACCAGCACAGATGCTAATGCAGCTGGACAGAACGTGACCCCCATTTATCCAGGCCAGGAGACATTGACATTTTCAAGGAACATACTAATACTGCACAAAAAGTGTTAAAGAACAACTGTTTGCTGAAGTTCTATTCCAAAAGAAACCTCTGGAGACAGGATAAATTTAATGCAAGTAGAATCCCAGGGAAAATTTCAGAGTGCTTCAGGAGACCAATGTGTTCCTAAACTGAGATCCTCTTTAGGAAGATGCAAATAAGAGTAAGTTTTTTCTTAAGAGCTGGACCCAAGACATGGCTCTTTACCAGCATCCTGGTGACTCGATAGAGGCAAGAACCAAATATCTAACCACTTGGGAAAATACCTGTAGAGCTGCTGCGAGGTAGATAATCAGATTTTTCTTGGGTTCAGTGGCAGCTGTACAGAAATAATAGCTGCAATGCCAGTATTTGTATTGCGTAAGTTCTTTATTTGCTGCTACTTTAACTTTTGTCATGCATTAAGTGTGTCATGGTCCATTTGGATCTCTCAAATTTACAGGACAATGTACTCTGTGAATTAAGCTTCATTTCATGAACTCATTAAGTACAACAAACAAACACTGCAGGGCTCAATTCCCTTTGCTCAGACTAGTCTATCACTTGAATTCACTTACTGAGCATTCAAGTCATAAGGTTTCTTAATTTATAACCCATAATTCTGAATTTTTGCACTTATGTGCAAAAAAAAGAATTAATTAAATGAAGTTTAGTTCACAGAGTATGTTGTCCCATAAATGAGACATCCAAATGGACTATGACAAAGAGTGATTGCAAGATCACTGGCAAATACTGTGAAGTTTAATTCCAGTCCCTGAACAACTCTCACAGTGCCTAGACTTCCTTGTTTAAATTTTTCAAGTCCAGTAAAGACGCAGAGAATACTTCATCCTAAAGACATTTTGACTTCTTTCAGGAGCTGATAGTGCAGGCTGACTGACTGTGGCAGAGATGTCTTCCAGGGGTTAACACCACATGGAGACTTCTTGGCCTGCAGCAAGTCAGTTTGTAGAATCAGAGGTTCTCCTGCAAGTTTATAGGGGACGAAAGTTACACACCTGAACCTGGGATGCTTTTCCTGTGATATAGTCAGAAATAAATTTGTTTTTTATGTAAAAAATGCATAAACATGCACTGCTAGTACAATTGCAGACACAAACGTTGTCTGTGGAGTTTTTGCTGGCAGACTGGATCTTGTAATGTCTGCTCAGACTTCATGTGTTTGAACCAGAAACCGTGTGGCTCATGAATGGATAGGGTGTTGCTAAGTCCATGCCAGCACACCCAGCTGAGAATCAAAGCGTTTGCTTGGACCAAGCACCACAATAGCCATAGCTGCACTACTTCTAGCTAGCCTGTGTAGTGGGCAGAGCTGATGTCAGTTTGCAAAAGCTGGATAGACATACCTGCAAACTACATGTGGAGTTTCGAGCTGGGATTTGAAGTCTGCAGCCTCTACCTCCATATCCGGAGGGACTGTGACAACCAGCCACTCTATTAACAAAGTGAATGAACAAATTAGATGGCTCTGCAGGCACTCTTCAGACTGCCACCCACAGCTGACAGAGCAATGGGTCAACTTTGCCTTACTGAATTACGAAAGGAATAGAGCTTCGATTACAGGTTTTACAACTTTGAAAGCAAATAACTCAGCTTAAAATAAAAGCAGAGTTAATGATGGAATTAAATGTTATGCTTTGTGAGAACTTGCAGTGGTAACTTCTAACTTTTCAGAGAAAATACACCTGCAAGCAGCTCAGAGAAAGAAAGACGTCTCAGAGAGGGTAAGTCATTGGTTACGTCCAAGAGACGATGTCAGGAAGATTTGAAGAGCAATTACCTGATGTCCATCCCATCATGTATATCTCAAGGGATAGCTCTAGGATTATTCTTTATAACTTGTCTTCATTTTGGTAACAAATTGTTTGTGTCACTGAAGCCTATTTTGTACATGGTTGAAGTGTTAGTAGTGATGTGTTTGTCTTACACTCACATTGTTGTGCCTTTCTTCATGGCAAACATTAGAGTAATGACAATACTTCACAAAATGTACCTGCCCATAGCCAGTACATGTACTTCTCATGGTAAAAACTGATCACAGGGGGGTTTTGACGATTGTAGGAGTTGCAGCCTCTCTTTTCTCTCAAGCAATTAGTTTAACAGCCAGATTAGAAGCTATTGAACTTGTACCCAAGCATGGAGCAGCAAAGAAATACTCTACTTTCTTCATAGTGAAACCACAAAAAGAAATAAAAAATAAAATCTGTTTGGATTGGAACTGTTGAAGTTGGGAGTTCCTGACTGTGGGAGGGCTTTACAGGAAGACAGTGCTGTCAATAGAAGAAAATAGAATACTTCAGTTGGAAGGGGCCTACAATGATCATCTAGTCAAGACTGTTCCTATTTGATCTATGTAGCAGTAACTGTTTACTGAAACACTATATTTGACATAGGTGTCAAAAGGTGTTGGCAGTGGGAAGCTTCAGAGGCTGCCAGACAGATGGTTCAAACTGGCTCTACAGTGGGCCCACCACAGGACACAGCTGAGCCCATCAGCTGAACTGGTGGTGCCTCTGTGAAAACGTGTAAGAAAGGTCAAAAATAGGGAGAGAGAGGAGGAGGGAAGAAGAAGTGTGAAACAGCAGAGATAATACCAAGGTTAGCGAAGGAGAAGGTGGAGGTGCTTCATGACAGAGAAGATATTCCCTGAAGCCCATGGAGGACCCATGTTCGAGCAGGTTGGGAAGGAAGGAGCAGCAGTCATGTACTGACTGTAGCTCCCCATCCTCTCCTGCCTTTGCGTACTTGTGGTTTTGCTGAAGAGACTGAGTGTAAGCTGCAGTGGTAGTAGGCAGGGAGAGAGGAGTCTGGAGTGAAGTTGAGCCTAGGAATAGGGGGTGGAAAGGTGTTTTCCCTAAGTGTTTTAACATTTGTTTTTTTCCTTTTTTTTTGTAGTTATTGTTTCCCAATACCCAAATCAGTATTTGAATATTTATATTATTTGGCAATAAATTAAGTTAAATTCCCCAAAGTTGAGTCTGTTTCACCTGTGATAGTAATTGGTGGGTAATTTCCGTGTCTCAAGCCAGGTTCTTTCTTGCTCCTGTTCTTCCTTTTTTCTTCCCCGTTCCACTGGAGTGGGGGCTGGAGAGCGAGCAAACAGCTGAGTGGGAGTTTGGCTGCTAGCTGAGGCCAACCCACCACAACCATGTTAGTAAAACCATCTATTAAGGGATGCAAATGAAATCGGGGTCCAGGGTGAGAAGCGAGTACATCTGGCTATCTGTATATTAAAATGTCATTTCAGGTTGTTGAGATGTGATTGGAAGAACCTGACTTCATAGTCTAGGGTAGCAAGACTTCATGTGCCTATGGAAAAGAAGAACTACTTGCCTGTCTTCCCAGCTCCTTTGCTGCACCCCAATCACTGGGATATGGCCTCCTGCAGCTCCGTTACTGTAGGCACCATAATGGGCTGGTTCCTGGTAGATCAAGTCACTCAAGAGCATGAAAAATTTAAAAAATAAAACACAACAAAAACACAAGAAAACAGGGGCAAATGAAAGCAAAGCCAGTGAAGCCTTTACAGGTGACCATGTTTTCCTGCTCCTGTCTAGAAAAAGCACTCTTGACTATTGACAGTAATTGTAGTCCTTTATATGGTTTTGGTGGCAGGAGTGCTTTAGCACTTGTGAGGTTTGCTGCAGTGTCTGCTCCATGGGCTTGGCTTATCATCTAGTGCTATGGTCCTTCTGTCAAGAAGTGTTTATGAAGAATGTGAGGGGGTTTCGGTGTCAGGAAAGTGTGACTTGCTCTGATTTTCTCCTGACAGAGATGGATGAATGTTCTCTGCCAGATAATGGTGGGTGTGAGCAGCATTGTGAGAACACACTGGGCAGTTACAAATGCACCTGTGAGCCTGGCTATGAGTTGACAGCTGATAAAAAGAGCTGTGAAGGTGAGTAACCTACAGATTGAGGCATCTGTCTATCAGATAGGTACTGCAACTAATTATGAAATTGAGCAATCTTGGAGATGATTTTCCTTGCCCTACATCCTCTTTGTTTCTGTTTATATTCCCCCACCTGAAAAAATATTTTTGTTAACATCTTCCATTGAAAAACAAGTTTTGGCTGAAAAAACCTGAAAATTCTCTAATTCTCTGCTGCTAAACATCTCTAAAACTAGTTGTTCTTCATGGTCAGAGATCCCTGTTCTGACCAGATCTCCCACAGTGCAGCACACCAAAACAATTCTGATTCTGTAGTGGAGGGTGGGCATTACAACCTAACCATCAAGTGGCCCAAAAGTATTTAAATCTAAGGCTGAAATTATTATTTTTTTAAAGAAATTTCTTATGTAGAATAAAATACCAATGTTTTGCTCACATGCAAAACAGGTATTCTTCATACTGAGCAGCAAATTCCCTTTGTCTGTTATGGGGGGGAAAAACATGTTGTCTTGCAACAAGTGTTTGCTCCCACCAACAATACAGCTATTGATGTGGGGAGAATTCACCCATTGTTCCTGTCTCATAGCTCTGCCTTTCAGCTGAGAATGTGGAGGGAGTTCACACCTTGTGAGTGGTGCTCTCAAAGTCACCCAGTTTGCCCTGACTTCTGCTTTTGTCAAACTGTTCGGAAAAGGCTGCTGTTGACTTGGTGAGGGCAGAGTTAGCTGTGTGCAAAAGGCTTTTGGAAGCTTTATTTTTAAAAACAATTTCTTGCAATTTTGACCAAACGCTTTTTTAAACTTCACTCTTAACCTATTTTAAACTTCAACTGTGGATAATACAGGAAGGATAGTCTTTGAAATTCATAGAATCATTAAGGTTGTAGAAGACCATTAAGATCATCAAGTCCAACCATTAACCTAACTCTACTAACTACCTCTACCAAGCCCACAGCTAAACCATGTCCCTAAGTACCATCCCTATACCACTTTTAAACACATCCAGGGATGGCGATTCAGCCACTTCCCTGGGCAGCCTGTTCCAGGGCTCGACAACCCTTTTGGTAAAGAAGCTTTTCCTAATATCCAACCTAAACCTCCCCTGGTGTAACTTGAGGCCATTTCCTCTTGTCCTATCTCTTGTTACTTGTGAGAAGAGACCAACACCCACCTGTCTACAACCTCCTTTCAGGTAGTTGTAGAGGGCAATAAGGTTTCCCCTCAGCCTCCTTTTCTTGAGTCTAAATAGCCCCAGTTCCCTCAGCTCCCCCTTATAAGACTTGTGTTTTAGACCCTTCACCAGCTTTGTTGCCCTTCTTTCGACCTGCTCCAGCACCTCAATGTCCTTATTGTATCGAGGTGCCCAAAACTGAATGCAGCACTCGAGGTGCAGCCTCACCAGTGCCAAGTACAGGGGGACAATCACTTCCCTAGTCCTGCTGGCCACACTATTTCTCATACAAACCAAGATGCCATTGGCCTTCTTGGCCACCTGGGCACACTGCTGGTGCTCATATGGTTGTGCAACCCCCCCAGGTCCTTTTCCACTGGGCAGCTTTCCAGCCACTCTTCCCCAAGCCTGTAGTGTTGCATGGGGTTGTTGTGACCCAAGCGCAGGTCTTGGCACTTGGCCTTGTTGAACCTCATACAATTAGCCTCGGCCCATCGATCCAGCCTGTCCAGGTCTCTCTGTAGAGCTTTTCTACCCTCAAGCAGATCAACACTCCCACCAAACTTGGTGTCATCTGCAAACTTACAGAGGGTGCGCTCTATCCTTTAATTGAGATCATTGATAAAGATATTAAATAAAAGTGTCCCAAGTACTGAACCCTGGGGAACACCCCATGGGCCTGGCTGTAGGTAGACAGCATCCACAGCCTCTCCCTCATCCACTAGGCAAGTCACCTTGTTATAGAAGATCAGGTTCATCAAGCAGGACCTGCCTTTTGTGAACTCATGCAGTTGTAGTGGTGCACATCAGAGTAAATTGCTTTTGTTTCTCTAGACACACTTGCTGCACTTTTTGTATTGAAGTTGCTCCCTTGGGTTAGTTTGCTTAATGCCAAATTATGCTGGGAACAAGACACACAAAGCTTTTATCCCTGTGGGTTTTGAAGATCTCACTGTATCTCATTACTCTCAAGAAACAGCAAGGAAAAATTGCTCCATTGTAAATAGAATTTTGCAGCAAAAGAGCAAACTGAGGTTGCTTTCTTTTAGGTAAAAGCCATGCCCTTCCACAAGAGGATGAAGCTGAGATGTCTTAAATTTTAAAGAAAATGGGATAAGAAAGCGAAGTCTTTGGCTTCGTCTTCAATTTTCCCAGAGAAGATGCAGTCCACCCCTAATAAGCCACTAAAGAGTTGACGGGTGTTTTCCTTAGGATTCTGTTTTCTTACAATTATTCCATTAGTGATGAACTTGAAATAGTAAGGTTTGTAGGACTGAGTGTGAGTGAATTTACCAAGCTGGCCTTTACAGCTGTATTGCGCATGTCAAGTCAACTGATCCACAGTAAGCCCCAGGCTAGAGAGTTAAAAGGAGATCGGTCTTACACTGTTTAAGTGGCACTCAGGGCCATAGTCTGGCTCTGTGTTTTTCACTGGTGATTTGTAGCAGGTGATGTTTCTGTCTTCTTCACAGCTCCCAGCATTTTAAACCTGTTCTAGAGGCTGGGATTTGAAATGTGCCACCAACCAAGATCTGATTCATTTCCTAGCTAACAGTGTGGCCCAATCTGTGTGTCTTAACAGAACCAAGTAAAACTTGTGTTCATTTATTGCCTCTCCAGCTGCCTGTGGGGGCTTCATCACCAAGCTCAATGGGACCATTACTAGCCCTGGATGGCCCAAGGAATATCCTACTAACAAAAACTGCGTCTGGCAGGTGGTAGCTCCAGCCCAGTACCGGATCTCTCTACAGTTCGAAGTGTTTGAGCTGGAAGGCAATGATGTACGTAACCAGTCCCTGCATCTGAGAGGTGTGACTGTTGGCTAACTCGGAGCTGGATAAATCCTTGGGGTACAAGGAAGAGGAGACTCTTACTGGTGGAGCTTCTGGTTGTTTCCCTGCCTTTGGTATAATAAGCTAATAACAATGAAGTCTGGATTTGCTTTTTCTATGGAGTGGAAGGATTAAAGCTGTTCTGTTATAAATGGGCTTCTTTTCTCTGCCAGTTTGGCATAATTGTAGATATTTTCCAACCCCAATAGGTGTCCCATCCTCCCTAGAGCTGCCTTTGCAGGAAAATCATTGGAAATTAACAATGAAGTAGAGTTCTTCAAGGATAAACAAAATAACCAGTAAAAGACTCTGTTAGAGAACCCTGCTGCGGACAGGGTGGTGTCTGAACAAAGCATTCATATCTCACTTTCCCCACTGTAAATGGGAGCATTGGCTTTTCCTTAATATAGCAGGCTGCTGAAGTTCATTCAACACTGTCAGGTTCTTGGATAAAGTGGGAGTAATTATTTTAGCTAAATTAAATGGAACCTTTGCTATTCTGATAAACAAACTCATACTTTAAGACCAGGGCAGCAAGAGAAGGGGATCAGAACACTGACAGAGGAGAGTTTGGGGAAGCTAGGAGTGTGTTTGAGTGTAAGGCTGTTTCTGTTCCCTCTCAGTCAAGCCTCTGTCCCCTTCATCTGAAATGGTCTGTTCAAAGTCCATGGACCTGAGAAATTTCCTCCTCTCTCATCAGGTCTGTAAATATGACTATATTGAGGTTCGGAGTGGGTTGACTTCTGACTCCAAGCTGCATGGCAAATTCTGTGGTTCAGAGAAACCCGAAGTAATCACATCATATGGCAACAACATGAGACTGGAGTTCAAATCAGACAACACGGTCTCCAAGAAAGGCTTTAAAGTTCACTATTTCTCTGGTACGTGGCTGTATGCTGTTTCCTCTGACTGAACCTCTTGGTTTTGGTGAATTTTCTTCAACCTCTTGTCAAATCAGAGTCTGATGTGGTTAATTAGATCTAAAAAGCATGGTTGCTCTGTGCTGTGTCACCTTTCATCTTGGTTTCTCAGTGCAATGTATTGTCCAGTTTTATAGTGTGGTGTCAGCAAGATGCATGGATATCATCAGTGTCTCCAGTTCTTCCACAGCAGGAAGCAATGGGGAACCCAATCCTAGAAGTATTTTCTGTCATTAAAGAGATCCTTTTTCCTCTGAAACTAGATAAGTTAGAAAATTCCCAGAAGTCTTCTATATAATCCTTCCCATCAAAGTAGTGCATGCTAGTGGAAGTTTCTAATCCTCTGTTCTGAATCCTTTGAAGATCTTGGTGTCAGTGATATACCTTGTTGGCAGGCAGTTCTGGAGGTTAACTGTACATTGTATGGAAGTGGAAATTCAATTTCATGCTGTGTTTTCAGCAGAGACCAAGAAGTATTGATGTTTTTGAGGAGGATGATCAGGCTAAATGGCCTTGAATTAAGACAATTGCACAGAAAAATCAGGGCTAGGGGTTTGGCTTATTAAATCTAACAAGAGGAAGGATAAGGTGGTGTATGTTTCATCTAGAAATACATTTGGAAGTGAGAAGACAGATGAGGTTAATAGGGTCCAGGGTCCACATTAGCCCAAGAAAAACTGGAGATAAGCTGCTTATAAATTAAATTTGACTGGAAACCATGAGCAGATCCTATGCACTGAACAGTGAGTTTCAGGAATGCATAGCCCTGAATGCACAGGAGTGAACCTCCACTGGGACATATTTCAGCTTCAGGGAGCAGCCCACACCTTAGATCCTTTTCTCCATCTAGCTGCTTGTGCTCTCAGACAGAGCTTATAAGGATGGAGGCTCATTGGAGCATGTGGGGACTTGTAAATATAAAGACTAGCCAACAGATTTTTGCCTAGGCTAGTGAATACTTTTCCTGGAATCTATTCTAAAAGAATGAGACATTGCTATAGGTTTCTTTTTAGCTAGGAATCTTTAACCATTCAAAACCTGCATTATATAGTAAAACACATTTGTGATGCATTTTATGGAATGAAAGACAATTGAAAGAGAGAGACAATTTAGCCCAGTTGTGTCTGAGCTAAAAAGCTGACTGGACTAATCCAGAGGTTGGAGGTTTGCACTGGTGTCTGTCAGTCTGGGTATTTGGGCTCCCAGCTGGTGACTGCAGTAGCCTGTTTCTCACTGTCAACTCAGTGTTTGTTGATTTGATCCTTCTCAGACAAGGACGAATGCTCCAAAGACAATGGTGGTTGCCAGCACGAATGTATCAATACCTTTGGAAGCTACGTATGCCAGTGCAGAAACGGCTTCGTGCTGCATGAAAATGGCCATGATTGCAAAGAAGGTAATGTCCCCACTCCCTGCCCTCAAGAAAGACAAGGTCCTTCAAACACAGTTTGAGCCAGGATGCTTCCTGCCTGTTTTTTGAAGGGTGTTTGTACAGCATACCGGGCTGAGGCACTGAAAAGGCCCCAGCTAGCTGAAAACCTACCTAGAAAAAGGAAGAAGGTGGCTTGTTTTCAGCTGGATCTATTCCCCAGTCTGACCCTCTATATGGCCATAGGAGTGAACTAGGTGAGAGGGCAAGAAGTTAGGCTAGCAAAAGGAGCAGTTGTGGGGCATCACCATTAGACTAGTCACTGCTGCTTCATTTAATTACTGGTTTGAGTCAGAAGAGAAAGGATGAGCTTATCTAACCACTTGCTGATGCCAAAATTACCTTTCTTCTTCTACCCTTATCCCTGCTGTGTGCTGCCATGGCCTTCCTGTGTATGGTATCTGGTCCTTGTATGATCTCTCCATGAGCTGATTCAGCTTTCCAAGCTAGCAAAACAACTCAAGGCTGAGATAGTACTGGAGTCAATATTGTGGAATGGTTGGACACCATGTCTCTGGGAACAGGACAAATGAGATGGAGGAGCAAGAGAATATGTTCGGGAGTGAGGAGGTGGAGGAGGTTAATGAGGCCCAGGGGAAGGAGA
Organism: Aegotheles bennettii; assembly: GCA_013398125.1. NCBI lineage: Eukaryota > Metazoa > Chordata > Aves > Caprimulgiformes > Aegothelidae > Aegotheles > Aegotheles bennettii. Next base: position 103,926 of record VZRW01000532.1, on the reverse strand, counting down.
TGGTCCTTTTCACCAACTGCCAACTTGTCTCAAAAAAGTATAGGACAAACCCATCAGAACTATGCAGTAATACTAGAAGGTCTTGTTCAGTGACTGAAGCCTTTCATGTTTCTGCCCTGTTGAGTGGGCAGAGAGGAGCATGTAGCACATTACTTGGTTCCCATGTGAGACTTGACTCAGTGCCTCCATCTTGTGATATTTCTCTCTCAAGCTGGTTGTGAGCACAAGTTGAGTGGTGCAGAGGGAATGATGAGCAGTCCAAACTGGCCTGACAAGTACCCCAGCCGGAAAGAGTGCACCTGGAACATCTCTGCAACACCTGGCCACCGAGTGAAAGTAGTGAGTAACCAGTGAGTTGGGAGTGCGAGGGGAGAAGTGGGCCGGATTGTGAGGAGTTGAACTGACTTTCCCTTGCCACTGTGAATGGGAGGTTGGTCCCCATGGGTCCTGTGCTCAAAGGAGGGTGTCCCAGGAGGTTGCCTCTGGCCTGCAAAGGGGCAAGAAGGTCTCAGAGGGATCATGAGGCAAGGGTGAGGCAGCTTGGAGGAGACACCAGCAGATGACAACTGTGGAGCATTGCTCTCTCTGTTAACAGAAGGTATAACATGCCCTCCAGCCCCTAACCTTCCTCGTGACCTACTCTGTTGGGACCATCTCTGCACAAGGTAGTGGCAGGGCCAGTCCCCAGCCCCTCGGAGGAAGAAGCGTCAGGCCAATTTTACAGCATGGCCTGATGTATGTGGCAGGACATACCCAAAGCTGTGCAGATGGCCCATGCGCTGGGGGGAATAATGCCTGGATCCCTGTGCTTAGTGGAAGTAGTATTGAAGAACTGCCCATTCAGTATGCTAGGCAGGTTCCTGGCAGGAAAATAAGAGAATATAAGACTTGCAGTTCAAAACTGTTGTCACGTATCCATGTGAGGCAGCACAGCTAAGTCTATGCAACATATTCATCTGAACTTCTGAGCTTTGCCACCCTGAGATCACTCTTGTCTGAAAGCACACTGATCTGTTCTAGTTTGTGAGAGGAGTGGGATAGGAGGACCATTTGATCTGTTTCTCACTTGGCATTTCATCCTCTGGTAAACTGCATACTCAGGTTTACGAATGTCTGTCTTAATTCTCCTTATTCTTGATGTAGACCTTCAATGAGTTTGAGATTGAACAGCACCAAGAATGTGCCTACGACCACTTAGAACTGTATGATGGACCCAACAGCAAGTCACCTATCCTTGGCCGCTTCTGTGGCAGCAAGAAGCCAGACCCTGTAGTGGCTTCTACCAACAAGATGTTCCTCAAGTTTTACTCTGATGCTTCTGTGCAAAGAAAAGGTTTCCAGGCAAAGCACAGCACAGGTAAGCTGGTTGCCTGCCAATACCCCAGTGTGATAAAATGTCATCAAATCTCACTGCCTTGTTTACCAAGCAAAACGAGACACACTTTTCTCCCAAATAAGCGTAGACTGAATTTTAAGTGGTTGTAAATTGTGCTAACCAGTTCCCAGACCATTATTGGCACCATACCATAAATGCCAGCTTCCTTATCAGCTCAGAGGTCTCCTGTTGTCAGACACTCCTGCTCAGTTCTTTTGCTTAAATTGGAGGTATTTGGTTGAGAAGCAACCCATTCTGTTCCTCATCAACCTTCAGAAAGTGAGTTGATGCAACTTAGCCTGTGTATTGGCCCACACATGGAACAGACTGGTTATGGTGGAATTAGAGATGTGCTGTGGACAGACAAAGTAAGCTTGATCTTCTATCTGTGGCAGCCCAGAGGTGGATGTGTTGTACTAAGGTTCACTTTTTTAAAATCCTTGCCACTGTAAACAGATAGAATGTGCTCTGAGCAGCAGTGCATGAGAGACTGGTGCGGAGGCATCTTCCCAATTGGCTGCAGTGAAACTGCACCAAAGCACACGTGTTTTGCACAAGCACGGGGCTATCTTCATGCAGTGCTTGGGCAGACAAGGATTATTTTGGTCCCTAGTACTTTAGCTCACTGACAGTAGAATACTTGGAATCAGAATTTCAGCTGCAGGGCGAGTGCAAAGAACATGTTAATTCTTCCTCTTAAGTAATTGCTCCATAAAAGAATACATCTTTCCAGAGCATAATGTGACAGGAACCCCATCCTGCCAGTTTTAACTGATTGTGTCTTTCCTTCTGTGTTCAGTACCGAAAGGACCAAGCTTCTCTACGTTATGTGGGTCAATGGATTCATGGGTGACTGGAGAAGTCACTGGTTTATGGTAGTTTGGTGCAGTGGTTGATTACCTTCTCTATTGTGCGTGCACTTCATGCTGGAGGTCTTCCCTCTCTACAGATGGCCCAAAATTGGGATGGCAAGTCTTTGTTGTGAAGTAGAGCCTTTGATGAGGCTGTGTTTTGTGCTCTTTTCTTTCTCCAGAGTGTGGTGGGCTCTTAAAGGCTGAAGTACAAACTAAGGACCTGTATTCCCATGCTCAATTTGGGGACAACAACTATCCAGGTCAAGCAAACTGTGAATGGGTCATTGTAGCTGAAGATGGTTATGGGGTGGAGCTGATATTCCAGACATTTGAGATCGAGGAGGAGGCTGACTGTGGGTATGACTACATGGAGATTTATGATGGTTATGACAGCACTGCACCCCGCCTCGGACGCTTCTGTGGCTCAGGGGTAAGCTGTGGTGATGAAGATTTCATAGGCATAACTGGAGGTGGCAAGGAAAGGGTACTCTCGTACTCCATTTGGAGAGAAGCAGTTCTCACAAACTGGTGATGAGAATGCCTTGTGTGTCTGGATTTTGCTTCTTCTGTTGCTAGAGATTACAGTCATTTTACCTGTTGCAAGGGCAAAGGGTGGAGAGACTTGCAGAGCTGCTTTTAACTCCAGGGTCGCGTGCAGTCTCCTAAACTGTTATCTATGTCTCCATTTAGAGGAATGACTCTATTAGTTAGTGTGGTATTTAAAACCAGAGATTCTATGTTTAATTCCTCTAGGACTTCAGCAATGAAGTGGAGAAGGTTCTTACTGTATTTAAAGAAAGACATTCAAGGAGCAGGTGCGTCAGAGTGGTCCTTGCAAACTGAGGAAATGGTCTGGAAAATAAAGGCATAGCAGCTTGGTGTGAAGAAGTCAGGGCAGCAGGGTAGTGATCTACCTACCTGTGCACTGACAAACAGAGGATGGTTGGGAAATGTTGGTCCTGCAGAGAAGCACATGGAGGTCATAGCAGGTCACAACAGTGGGGGAGATAACTGGAGTTATCATGTGAGATATGTGGCTAGCTTATTTTTCTGCTAATAAACCCTAGGAGGGCCTCAGCTGCCAAACATGGTCCAGTTTGGATTGTGTCATCTCCTGAAAAGATTAGGACAAATTAGAGAAACTTCAAAAAACTGGAACAGCAAATCCAGGGAGTCCTGTGAATGCAACCTACAAAAAACAACTGAAAGAACTGGGATTGTAGAGTGGGCTGGCATGCAAAGAACAAGGGAATGTGCTCAGGAAGTCAGAGCAGGGCAGGAGGTACTGAGAGTTCAATGTCTGTGTTTCTTGGCTAGTCTGTGAGCTTAAATTCCAACATCATAGTGCAGACAGTTATTTAGCCTGCAGAATTGACCACTCTGTGTTGTCTTCTTTACTTTTCTGCAGCCTCTGGAAGAAATCTACTCTGCAGGGGATTCCATCATGATTCGATTCCACACAGATGACACCATCAACAAAAAAGGCTTTCACGCCCGATACATAAGTACCAAATTTCAGGATGCACTGCACATGAGAAAGTAGTTTGACTGCTCCTCACAGACATTCCAATCTGAAGACTCAGACATTTAACTGTGATCCTTGTCTTTTTTTTTTTAAGCTTCTGTGCACCTGGCCAAAAGCAGTGTACAGTATTTTCTGAAACTAAAACTAAATTGAGTCTCATGTTTGCCTCTGAAATTATTAGCATGACCCTTTCTTGTTAACATACCCAGGACCAAAAATTGTCTTCTAATCATACCTACCAGGGCATAAACATTGTATTTTGCACAGTTTGCCATGGGGCTGAGTGAAGACTGAGACTGAATTGATGAAAGCCTTTGTCTCTTGTGTATCCTGTTTCTAGGTGACACTTCTTAAGCATCCTGTACACATGAGCTATCTGAATACATTTTCTGGAGCAGATGATGTGGACAGCCACCTAGTAGATTTACACAAAGGACCTTGGGAGCCACCCACTCTCCCCTACAAGCCCAAAATACTCTGTGCAATAAGTGAACGACAAGATGGCTGGGACTCCATCACTTCTTCTGTCCCATCTATTTATTGTCTTGGTTATTGTGGGTTGACAGGTAGGCAGGGGCACAGAGACGGTCTCTTTAGGGCTGCTAGCTACTTGGATCGTGGTGAACAAGAAGAGTTCAGTGCCTGAATTTCATAATTGAATAGTATATGTTGAGTGGAAGTACTTTGATGCAGTGGCCAGGGGAAAGGCGATGGCTGACAAGGGAAATGCTGTGGTGGGATGCAAGGTATGACTGCTTAATGGTGGCAAAGCTTAACAACTGTAGTGCTGACAGCATGCTGCAGTCACACCACCAGGCAAGGCAGCTCAGGGGACTGTAGCAGCAGTCCAGATCTTATCTTAAATAAGGAATCTCTCCTCACCCGTGTTTGCTTTCTCAGTCTTCTTTATGCTGCTTCTTTTCCCATAGTGCCACTTCCATGTGAGCCTTTCCTTTTCACAGCTGAGCTGCTCTCCCCAGGGCTCTCCACCACGACCTAGGAGTGCTCTGCAGCATCAGCTAGCCAGAGTGAAGGAAACACTGGGCCAGAGACAGTCAGGGTGTCCCTGAGGCAGAGGGGGACAGGCCGTGCTACAGGTCAGCTCCGGTGAACTCTGGGAACTTGTCAAATAAGTGCAAGCTCCAGGCATGGAACTAGGAACAGGAGAGCTCTGCTGGTTTCTGCTTCCTCCCCGTTCCGTGCTGGCCCATGGCCCAGTCTCTTAACTTCATGGGAGGGGTGCAAGCGAGATGGTGACTTAAGCACTTTGGGCTCTAAGGCTCAGACATGCTCTGTGTTGCTGTTATTCATGTACATGGAAGCTACCAAGCCATGGACTTGCAGAATTAGCAGGTAGCTTGGCACTTCTTTGAGAAAAATAGAGAAAACTGTGCTTGTTGGGGGAACTGTAATTGAGCTGTCAATACAGGAAGAAAAAAAAAAAAAAGAGAAGAAAAAAGAAGACTCTATTCTGAATGATATTTCATTGAGGCACTCATGGGAAATGATGAGCTAAAAGCTGAGGTATGTTAGCTTTAATAAAGTATTTATAATCCAAGGATTACTATGTTTACATAACCAATGTACTGTCAGGCTCCAGTGTGACACCTCCTCTCTGGTGTGTGACTGTGGAGAAGTTTAGGGCCAGTGCCGCTGTCAGGTACAAATGACATTCCTGGAGATGAGGGCATTTCCAGATGGATAATAAATAGACCCAGCCTTCTCCAGAAGTCCTTGAACAGAATATAGTCCAAGTGTTGTGAATACTAGGAGAAGCAAATGCATGAAAATATTTTCTTGCTTAGAACAAGAAAAATAAAGTAATTTATACACATTACAGACACACACACAAGATTATATGTATATAAAATGTGCATGTAGTCAAAGCCTTAAGTGTCATGTGAACAATACTGTACCGTTGACTATAGCTTTATTGCAGGCTGTATAAAACCATGTTGTTTCTGTTTTGTTTTTCTAGCTCTGTTTTGTTCCTCTTTTCAAACTTTTTTGGATTTTACAGGCAAGACCTCTGATCTCAAGTTGTTTGACCATGCAGGTCTGGGGAAGTCAGCTCTGCTAGATGGGGCCTGCATTGGTCCTTCTCTTCCTTGCCCCCATTCAAGCAAAATTGTAGTGACTCTGGTCTGGAAATAAATGTGTAACACGGATCGCTGTGAAACGGAAACAAAGTTTCAGGTGGCAAGCAGCAGTTCAGGTTTCCTGGCTCTCTTATGGGAGCAATGACTCTGGAGAGAAGTGACTGTGGGAGCTTCTCAAGTACTTTAACATCTCTGTTCCATGTTCTGTAATTTCCCATCTTTCCCAGACTGGTTTGTTGCAGATGTTTGCAATGTGGTTTGACAGATCTACTGCTCTTGTTCATGCAGGTGTCTCTTGTGACAGTGTGCTCACAACTGTTGTATTATGCATTTCAACCCATGATCTATGTAGAATATTTCTGCTGTACTGACTGGGCTTAACAGTCAATAATTCTAAGCGTGTGAAAGTTTCTTAAGAAAAAAGAAAAAATGTCAGACCCTCTAAGGTGTGTATATGTATTCTGGTCTTTGTGTGGTTTTACATTTCACTAACTAAAATAATTTTTTAAGAAGGTGAGGAGATGAGGGTGTGGGGGCAATCACGAATGTACCTGTGTCCAGAATGAGTCTACATTCATTGAAGACTGTGGATTCAGTAGCATTCTGTTGTATGCATGCATTTACCACTTCCTCAAGGGGAGGAAATTTCTTAATACATTCCTTGTTCTGCCCACTGTTCTTTGTGTCTACTGCTAATACCAGGTGGGATTTACTCTCTGCAGGAAGTGACTCTTCCTTGAGCCTTTAGCTTTGTCTTGGCTTTTGCAATTAAGAGGGCATTTAGAAAGTGGGCCAGAGGACCAAGTTGGTCAGTCAAAGTGCTACATCATTGTCCTTCAGGTTCTGTCCTTATGCTTTAGCGGGCTGAGATGCAGATCTGCGGTGATAAATGTTAGGGATCTGGGAATTAGTCCATAAATTGACTTCAAAAGAGGAGACTCGTACACTACACTATGTGGTATGGTCTTCAGCAGCAGGTCCCAAAGATCCGGAGACATGAAACTCCTGTGTAAAGGACAGCATGATGAGCATGAGGCAGATGTTCCTTACTGCAAAGTTGTGGTGCGTGGTCTCACTGTGGCAGCAAAATGTTCAGTATCTAGGCAGCATCTAAAATGCTTTTCTTCTTTCTGCCCTCTGCTTGATGCCTACCTTGCTTGCTAACGATCTTGTCTGTGTTCTTCCACCAACACATACCCAATTCATGCATGATCCACCATCCAGAATATTTCTGGTGGTATGTGTCACAACCACTCAAACCTTTGTGGTGACTGAATTTCCACCCAGCTGTTCCCAAAGACAAAGCAGCAGTGAAGTAAAGAATAAGAATCCCCATGTAGCCTCCTGCACCAGAGTATCATGGCACAGTATAACCCTGGAATGAACCTGGAGGCTGACAGTGAAGTCACCAGGTGAACATGATTTCCAAAATGAGGGCCAGAAGCCTTCAGTCACACAGAGTTACAGTCCAAACCAATGCTGAAGTATTAGAGATTATGCAGCCCAAGTGAAGCTGGTGGGAAATAGGAGGTAAATAGAAGATGGAATATGAACTGGAGTCACAGCTGTTAGAGAAACACACAGGCATTTGCAATTGTAGTGAGATAGATTGTGTACGCAGTAAGAACCTATCTGTTTTACGTGTAAAGATCTTTTGCAGGCTTATATCTTCCCTACTGTTGAACTACTGTGTTCCCTTAATGTCTCTTTCCACACTGCCAGTGCTGTGTGACATGGCCAGTCTTTGTTTTCTCTGCTTATTTCTAGAAGTAGGACTTCATTTTCCAAAAGGAACGCAAGGACCGTCCAGTCACCACATGCAAGAAGCTGAAGGGAGTATCCATTGTCTGCCAGGAGATTCTTAGTACACAGTGGTACAACACACTTCAGACCCAGAACAATGCCTCAGACCAGACAGGCTCTTTGGTCTCGGTGTCAAGCCAGCAGAAATCCTTCACTTTGTCCTGCCATTTCCAGCAAACATGCTCTGGCAGAAGAGGTGCAAATCTTAGAAAGCAAAAGCAGGATTATCCTCAGGCTGATTTGTGGTACATATTAAATATGCTCTCAGAGCCAGGAGAGGTTTTGTTTGCCATGAGGCCAGCAGAGAAGAGATGGAGCCCCCAGCACCCTGCAAACCCAGCTTCCCAGATGCATGCCAGACACTGCCCCTGGCAGAGACCTGGCTCTATTAGGTGCGCTGGGACCCAGCCAGGTTGTCTGAGTCAGCCCAAGAGAAATACCATCATCTCTTCCTCTTTGCAGGTCTGCAGTTCATTTTTTAGCAGGAAGAGAAACTCATTCTAAACGGAGTGCTCACCCTGGCATCAGGCTGTCTGCCGTTAACACATGCAGGGATTTCTCGGGGAGGAGAGTGCAATGGTGAGTGAGAGCAGTCCTGTTAAGTTGATTGTGTTTTGTTTGGGTGGAATTAGCAAGGGGAGATAAGGGTCTAGGATAGGTGAGGCCACGGGACCCCTTGATTGCTGGATGAAAAGCTCCTCAGGAGTGTTTAACCCTCCTGCTTTCTGCCCTGACTAGATTAGTCAAGCTGGCCCCTTCGTTAGTTCTGCATTTCCTTATGATGCAACCAATGGTTTCAGACATCTGCTTGGATTTTAGCATCTTCCCTAGCTTTTTTTTTCCTGGAGGTATTGCCTTTTTCTAGGACAGTGGTAGCAAAGAGAGTGTTTGTTCCCTGGATCATGCAGTGGACCCTTCTTGAGTAGATCTCCTGTCCTGGGAGATGGGACCTGCTGAAACACATATGCTGTCTGTTTAGAAGTAGCCAAGTGAGCATGCCTGGGAGTGAAACCTCCTTCCTCCCAGCACCTAGCTGGCTCTGAGGCTAAAGCAACATTCTCCTCTGAAATGTAATAATGAATTAATTCCACGAGCATACACTGAAAACATGCTCTCAAAGGATCTTGGATTGACAGCAGAGCTAGTCAGTCTGAGCTAGTGGAGTGCAGCATGAAGTTACTTGTTAACAGCATACAAACAAATAATAGAGTCATGGCTTTGGTGGACGTGGGATTAGTTTGGGGCTCGAAGGCTGCACATGCAAGTTCTTGCTATTTTACAAGCTACCACTGTACTTCAGCTCTCAAGTCATAGTGGGGTTAAACAGCCTTACCCTTCCTCTCTTGAGAACTGTTGGGATAAATGCAGAAAGTGATAAGGCCCTGACTGCTCAGAGGCCCTGCATGGTGTAAACAATTCAGGCAAACCAGTTTGTGTTTCCTCATACCACTTTCTTCAATAGCATGGCATGTTTGTGGGTTTTTTTGGCATAACTAGCATGCCTTCCTTGTTCAGCTTGAATAAGTATATTCTCATGCCATCATTTCCAGTCACTTCAGAAGCACATGCTCTCCCCCCCTGCCCCTTCCCACACCTGGCCAGGGACATTTCCCAATTGCTAATACTCAGTTCTGTTTTAATTATTATTCTTTTTTTTATTATTATTTCTCGGTAGGAGGTAACAATGTCTTTATCACCATTTTACAACACAACTGTAAATTCAGTAAGTACATTGCATAGGATGAAGATCAACTGACTACTCACCATTGTAATATCAGTAGGAGCTGGGGGCTGGGATTCTGGAAGAGAAATTGCTACTTTTATGGACGAGTGTTGATGCGGATTTTCTGACAGACTATCCTAATGCCACTGGCATTATATTGTAGCAGTAAAGACAGGTGAGATGCTTAAAGTACCCAGATGCCTGCATTTTTGCCTGATTTCCTGCTTACTTAGAATTGAGCAAATCCAGCTAGGAGTGACTTTGCTAAGCCTGTAATGCAGCTGAGCTTTCTGCCTGCTCCTTTCACCAAAGGGAACATGGATATCTTTTCAGATTTCATTTCTGTTCTCTCCCAGTGACAAGGGGAACAGGCCATTAGCCATTGCAGCAGTTACCAGTGGATCCTTTACACGTCCTGTCACTCATTTAAGAGACAAGTCACCACTAATTCTTTGCTGAAAGGCACGGGGTTCCTTTCTCTCCCCACAAAAAGTTGTGGGCATGCAAAGATCTGGGCTTTCTAAGCCTACCTTCCTGCTTGCTATAGTATGAAATGTAGTCTCTGTTCTGATGCACAGACCCTTTCTGGTTTTGCATCTTCCCAACCAGGCTTCAATGGCATTTTTCTGCTGGGTTATCCAGCCAGGCAGCACTGAATCACAGAATGGCAGGGGTTGGAAGGGACCTCTGGAGATCATCTAGTCCACCCCCCCTGCTAAAGCGGGTTCATCTAGGGCAGGTGGCACAGGATCACATCCAGGTGGATTTTGAATGTCTCCAGAGGAGACTCCATGACCTTTGGGGGCAGCCTGTGCCAGTGCTCTGTCACTTTCCATGTTCTAGTTTGTGCCTGCTGCCCTTTGTTCTGTCACTGGGCACTGCTAAGAAGAGTCTGGCCCCATCCTCTTGACAGCTGCATTTTTCTGCTGAATTATAGGTATTGTGTATGATCAGTCTAGCCATGAGCTGCCTTAGAATGGGGAAGGGCAATTTTTCTGGCTGCTGAGTTACTGACAGATGGGTGTAGATGTTGTTATTGATCATGATTGTTCTTCACTGAACAGAGCATCTTAGCTGCAGGGGTCAGAGAACTGGCTGACCTTTGAGGAGGCATGAACAGCTCTTGAGCTCTGGCCTGTCCCCAGAGCCTGCTTCTCATGGCTGTCTGGGGTGGATGCTGGGATCTGTGGCTCTCAGCTGTAACAATGTCAGCTTGAGATGGTGGGTCAGCCTGGGAGAGGGGATAACAAGTGAGGCACCTGGCATCATCACTCCCTGTGTGATGGACTTCCTCCTTGCTGGAGCTGCCTTGTCATTTGGAGCCGAGTGTGACCTTTTGCAATGGCTAGGGGAAGCCAGAGGATTTTGGTTTGGGGTACACCAGGTGTACCAGTTCCCTGCACTGCATGCCTTGAATCGGTGAGCCAAGGCACTGACTGATCCTCCAGGCAGGGCTGTGCAGGTAGCTGCATCCAGCATCATGGCAAGGACACAGACCAGACTGTTGCTAAAGGACATCTTTTCTTGCGGCTTCCCACCCCTCTCTGTGCTGCATTTCCTTCTGAATTCAGCTTTCTCTGGCAAATATTTGTGCTTGTCTCTTGTATATGCTTTGTATATGCTTTTTTTCAGCCTCAAGCTGAGGAAGAACATATATTCCTTCCATTCAGTCAGAGCCATTGTTGGAAGGACCAGAGTTCGGGTTCTTGCTTATGACTGTCAAGTACAGGCCATGACCTCAGGGCACAGCTGAGTGCTCCATGTGTTACTGACCACATGCTGCCCTTGGAGTCTTGCAACTGCTCACTTGGCCTCTCTTCTTGCTTGTGATGTATGAAACACTATGTAAATGTCCTATAACCATCTCATTTCTAGACTTCTGTGCATACTTCTGGAAGCACAATGGTCCAGGCAGATTGTTCTCCTGGGGTAAGAGTTTGTTTCATTATTTAATGCAATTGATTATGTGGAATGTTTTCCTTCTGAAATCCAGTCTCTGCTTTATCTGTCCACCCCAGTGTGCAGTACAGCTGGGCTGGACACCACTGTTCTGATGCAGGGCTGCAGTTTATGTCCTTACATTGGTATTTCTTTCTGTGGCCACTCACTCAGCTACTAAGCACAGAGTTAAAGGATGACACTGTATGCATTTGACCTGACTGTCTTTCTTTGTAAGTTAGTATGAGCCTTGGGTGTTTGGAGTAGCCGCAGGGATACCCAGCATTCTGGCCTTGGTCCTTGCAGTCATCTTGGCGGTGGTCTGTGTTCTCCTCTGGAAGAACTACAGCTGGAATCAGGTGATTATCTTCCATCTCTGGGTGACTTGCTACTTCCAAGCCTAGACCTCCACATCAGAAACCCAATTCAACATCCTCTGCAGCTCTCGGGAAGTTCAGGACTGCATCCCTTGGCACTGATACCATCTCTGCTCTGTCTCTCAAAGGGTAGACCTCAGCCTAGGAGTTGAAGGTTTGTAAGGATAAAAGAGAAAATCATGTGAAAATACTGGAGGTGCACAGTCAAGTGGTCTGTTAACAAGCAGGCAATTAAAAAAAAACCCCCACAAACTATCACCACTCTTTTTCAGTGAATTTCTCTGTCATTTCCCCCAGGAAATAATTTAGTAATCCTCTCATTCCAAAATGGTGTTACTTACCTCCAGAAACATTGCCGAAGTGTTTTGTAGTATGTTTAGCTTGGTCACCTTTTTCTTCTGTTCCAGCCAGTGAGGTGGGTCTTCATGCTCTACCTACCTCCCCATTGCTGGGGTAGAGTCAGGACCTTCCTCTGGAGTGAAATCACCTGCACCACCAAAGACGAGCTCACCCTGCCTATAGAATAGGAATGCCATGAAGCATTCTGGCAGCATTGACAGTTCTACCTAAAAAGGTCCTTCCGTTCCCCTGCCACTTTACAGATGTCTTTAACCAGCACTAGCACTTGCATGGACCTTTGTTTCCTTACTTTAGAAAGGCAGGTGTAACAGTACTGAGGGAGATGATTTCCCTGTAGCTGCTGGTTAACATCATCTTTCTTTCCCCCCCCCCCCTTTTTTTTCTGGGTGTAAATGTGAAGTTAGGATTTTCCCCTGTGTTAAAAGACCAGAAAGATTTTTGATGTTCTAATAAAGCCAACACTCAGGCATTGGGGTTTCCCCTCTGCAAGCTCATTCTCATGGGCAAGCATCAAGTGGACCCTGTGACTGTTCCAAATGAAAGAGCATTGTGGCATCTAGCTTAGAATATGATGGATATTATCCTTGTGTGGTTATTTATCCTCCGAGTATGTTCCGAGTTCTGGAGCTGGTTAGTAACAAAACATTTTCTCACTGCCCTGAGCTTCTTATGTAGTTGTTTGTGAACTGTAGATAGATTTTGTCACTGTTTTGTTCATTGCTTCAGACGAATCAACATCCCTATGGGCAGGAAGAACATGAATATGAATATGAACCATCCCCTTCCAGACCTCTAGAGGTAAGTAATCTCTTAACTGTTTCTCAACACAGCACACATGCTGCTGAGTGAGTTATTAAATGCGGGACTGGCTTTGAGGGTAGCCCTGGACTAATAGAGAGCTCATGGTAATCTCTCTCCCTATGGTTGCCTGGGGCTTCTACATGACTGCTGTTCCTGGTTGTGTGTCTGCCCATCTTGTGCAATCCCAGATAAGAGGCCAGCAATGGTTTGCCATTGTTCTAGAGTATACAGGCATTAGAGCTGCGTCCTGCATGGACAAAAATGGAGGAAGAATGAATGTGAGCAAATACGACATTTTCTTCAAAATACTGCTAAACATTTCCAAAGGGAGGTGGGAATTCTTGCATACTCTATTCTCTGCAGTCTCTAAGAACCTTGTGACAACCATCACAGAAATTATATTTTGCCTCTAGGACTTTTGTATGACCATGATGCAGGGGACAGCAAATATCTATGAAAATGAAGTTCAAGACAAACACCACAAACTGAACATCCGAACACAATCAAAGCCCATGAGGGCAAAGAAGACCAGAAGACAGCCGCCTGTGGTAGAAACTATTTATGAAAACCATCTGCCCCATCACTGAAGAAAGTACCAAAATGTCTCTGGGGCCAGAAATAACAGGCACAATCCTTTTCCTGGACACCAGGGGTCACACAGGTGCAGTTTATAGACAAGAGTTTTCTCTTTGTGCACACATAAAATTCTATCGGGAACAGGACAAAGAGACTTTGTATAGGGAAAGAACCCTTTGCCTTTGAGCTGTGGATGCAAAATCAGATTCCCCTGGAATACCCAGGCTCTTTGGGAGAGATGGTTTGGCTGTCCTCCTAAATGATTCATTTTAATAAAGAACATCTAAATCCTTGCTGTGATACTGATGGTAGAAAAGAGCAGCCAGAGAGTTGGTTGGAGTTGCCATCACTCAGGTGCCTCAGCTCCTCTCAACAGCCTGCAAAGATAGGCATCTTTTCATTTGGCAGAAGGACTCCAGGCCATAAATGAGATGAAGTGATATGCCCAAGAAAACTGGAAAGAGAATGCAACTCCAGCTGCAGAACTTAGCCCCCATGGTGGCAACTTAGTTCTTAGCTGTTCCTCACCTGCAATGGCCTCTTACTCAGGTTGTTCTCTCCTCTGTACCTTGGGATTTCGGCTAAGAGGTGGAGTGGGAGTGTGTTTTAGTCAGGACACACCATCCAGAGAAATTACCTCCTCAGCAACCCCATCTTGATTTGTGTATGGGGGCCGCAGTGACAGGCAGGTTTGTTCTGGAAAAGGCAGAAGGCCTGAGGGAGATCGTGGGAGGAGGACAAAGAGAAGCATAGGGAAGGTGCTCTCAGCTTGTGGGAAGGCTGGGCTGTAGAATGCCTGAAAAATGAGAGGAGCACCCAGGATCAGCCAGAGGTTCCATCAAGGGGGTGAAGGCAGCTGGAGCTTCAGCCTGTGAACTGAGGGGGTAGCGCTTTCCTTCAGGAGGAATACTGCAGCTATCCTTCTTCCAGACGTGAACAGCAGCATTTACAGCCCCAACAACAGCAGATAGAGATGCTGATAGCCCCCAGACTGCAGGACCCCCTTCCCCTCCCACACTGTGAGCCTGGTGCTGTGCTGCAACTGGCCAGGGGCTCCTTGCAGGCAGCAGCAGTGGATGAAGCAGGCAGGATCTTTGCCCTGGGAGGGACAGCCCTTCCCACAGGGCGCTGGCCACAGGCACTGCAGACCTACTTTGCAGTGGAGCAGCAGATGTGGACACTGTCCCAACCCAAAGAAAATAATGGCTCAAACCCTCATAAATAGGTTTTTTCTTTATTGGGTCATTAACATACACACATGCAGCGCTCTCCATCTGCAAAGCATGCTGCTCTCGGTGGGACACATGCTGCAGGAGAAGCAGGTCATGGGCAGCCATGGGAGCTGTGTTTGTCAGAAAATCAGCTGTTTGATGCAGCTACTGTGCGCAATGAGTCTGGGGACAGTGTCAGTGCAATAGGCTGCAGTGTCACCCAGGACTTCCCTGCAATGTGGTGCAGCAGTTCTGGGAAGCTTCGAAGGTGTCTGCATGTACCTGTGTTTGGGCTGCCTTCCTGGAGGCCTTGGAAGGGTGAATCAATGCTCCTGCCATTGTTTTTAGCAAGGGAAATGTAAAGGAATATCCAGGCTCAGGACGCTGTAGAGAGTCGTTTTGTGCTTTTCAGCGGGGGATAGCAGAGAGCTGGTACGCAGGAGGTACGTTGCCTGTCCCACTCAGTGTTGGAGTTATGTCAAGTTCCTGGAGGTCAACAACAGGCTTCAAGGTAAAGTTCTGCAAGATGGTGGCTATGAGTAAGAATATCTCCATGCGTGCCAGGCCCTCTCCAGGGCATATTCGCTTTCCTGGAGATGAAAACAGCCAACAGCACTCAACAGGGGTTGCCAAGTAGACCAGAGTTTGTACTAAGCAGATGTGTTGTGCAGTTTTATTTACCAGATACAGCTGCATCAGTGAGATGACTGGCAGGATTACTGAGGACATTAGCAAGAGAAGAGTTTGTTGGAGAAAGACCCTTGGCAGTTTGATTGGGTGTGTGAAGAAAGAACAGGAGCAGGAGAAATCTTAAACATGGAGGGTGTATGACAGGAGGCAAGATGAGAGAGAGTAAGGTGATGTAAAGCATGGGTGAGAAGGCAGAGGGTTGGGGCTATTAGTAGGTGAGTGGTTACATGTAGTCTGGGAGGTACTTCAGAGGTGGTGGGGAAAAGTGGAGCTACCACAGAAAGACAGATTGGTTAAGGATGACTTTGGTGGTTGTGTAGGAAGTTGACGGGTATTTTAGACAGTGTCAATAGGTCCCATTCATGTCATTACATCAGCAACTCCTAGTAGGTGGTTTGAGAAGCCACCAGGTCCAAACAAGATGGAAGATGCAGCTGTGGAAAGGAGCTGCAAGGAGGAGTTATTCAGAGAGCAATGAACCCCAGGGAAGCACTGGTGGGACCATGCTGGAAAGAGGGAATGTGTGTTGTAGGGAAAGGCAGAGTGGTCCCCAGAGGAGGAGGTTGACAGAGAGAGAGAGAGAGTAAGCCAGTGCTTTACCTGCTGAGAAGGGCATGAAGAACTCGCTCTTCCTAAAGGTGCCATTCTTGTTCAAGAAATGTTCAGGGTTGAATTCATTTGGGTTTGGAAACTCTTTACTGTCATGGAGAACTGAAGTGAGCACAGGAAAGATTGTGGTGCCCTGAGGTAACACAAGAAGAGCAGAACATAATGAGGAGGGAAGTTAGATTGCTTAATCCAATTGCCTGCTAAATTAAGATGGAGCTTCCCAGCACAGCCCTACCAGTGCTTTTGGTTTCCCTTTGGGGACTCTTCCTTTGAGCAAGCAGCTTTAGGGAGACCCTGCTAGATGTCACAGCAGGGACAGTAGTTGGCTGCTCTTTCTGAATGCTCCCTCTCAGACTGATTATCCTCACATAGCTCTGGACTTCTGCGGACACCCCACCTTATTCTTCCTCTTTCTCAGTGTTTCACAATAATGAATTTGTAGATTCACTATATTCCTTCTTTTCTGTGAGCCCCCAAAAAAGCAAAAGCACACAAGGTTGTGGAAATTAAGCTCTCTCCCCCTCTCCTGAGAAATTTTTCCTGCCATGATCCTCTTCCTTCTCCCCTGACCAGCTGTTGATGGAGGAGTGACATAAATAATCCAGCAGTGATGGCACGAGAGCCCTCTGCTGGAAGCTGCACAGTTCCCCAGGTCTTGCCTTTTGATTTTACACAGACATCTGAAAATCAAAATGTCTGCAGCCTGTGTGCTGCTGTTCCCCTGCTGTACATGGTCACCCAGAAGAGCAATGAGCATTGCTGCAGCAGGTCAGGCCAGGCCATGGGTTACTCTAGCCCATCAGCTTGCCTCTGGCAGAAGCCAGCAGTGACTGCCTCAAGAAGTGTGTAAGAACAGGAAAAAACAGGTTTGGCTTGTTCCCTTGAATGCAAAGATGAATGCAAAGATAACCTCCAGTACTCTGCTGCTCAGGGGCTTTCTGTGTTCAAATAACCACCGACTAACTGCTTCCAAGCATGTGCAGAGGCTCTCCTGGATGCTGGTGAGCAGTTCCATGGCTCTGGTGCCTTTCGTGTGAGGGGTTGCTGCTCTGTTTTTTTGTGAAACCACTGTGTTTCTGCAGATAGGTAAAGCTGCAGAGCAAATGAGTGAAGTTGTTGGGCAGAGCTACTGTTCCAGTCTTGGCCCATGGAGCAGCAACAAGGGATTGCAAGTAAGTTAGGGGAGCCTGAGGATAAAACCTTCAAGAGTGCTGGGTGTCAAAGAGGTCAGGCCACAGAATTTTTAGCTTCTGGCTTGTAACTGACAGCCTAAGAGCAAATGTGCTGCCACATTGTTGTTGAACTTGAGGGAGCTTGCCCACTAACCTTGGGAATGACATAGTCCCTGAAACGGGTGTCTTTAGTCACAGTGTGAGGGACGCTCAGGGGGATGAGGGAGATGAAACGCTGGATTTCATGGACCACTGCGTCTGTGTAGGGCATCTGGGTCCGGTCAGCCACACAAGGTCTTCGTGATCGTCCTACTACCTGGTCGATCTCTTCTTGAACTTTCTCTATCATGGAAGGCACAAACCATAAAATGGGTAAATAAAAACAAACCTACCTAAACAGGTTGCCCTAAGCTGTCCACAAATCACAGATGACAGGACCATTTACGTTTGGTGTTGGCTAGAACACAGCTCCACTGCAGCCCATGCTAAGAATGTTGTCCTAGTAACTTGGCTAAATAGGAGTACTAGGAGGTGTGGACACAATCAAATCCCTGGCTGTGAGCAGTGTGCAGATGATGATGCCAGTGAAGCTGAGAGATCTCTAATGGCCACCCTGGGGAATGACAGAATGACTGTTTGGGTAAAATATGAGAGAGAGAGAAGAAAAGTTGGGAGAAGGATGTGGTGTAAGACACACACCCAGCCCAGGGGAATAGCTAGAGGAAGAGGTCACAGACTGGTACCTTGTATCTTCGGGTGTTTGAGAAGAAGCAGAAGCCCATATCTTACGGTGGTGCTAGTTGTCTCAGTTCCAGCAATGAACAAGTCGAAGGCACTGGTTATCAGGTTCTTCATGTGGAAACTGGAGTTGGGATTCTCTTTCTCCTAGGGAAAAGGCTGGGCTGTTTCTCTGGCTGAGCTGAGGAAAGTGGCCCTTTCTGGTGTCATCCCAGGCCTTCCTTTTTACCTACAGCTGTTGCATTTTTTTGCTAAGGTGCAGCAGCCATCTGGGACATTGCAATGATGTCTTTGTGCAGCAAACTCAACCCTAAAGCAACCTTCTTTCAAACTGTGCACTAAATGCTATGTAGCTGCCTGTTTGCCCTTGGTTTGCTAACTGCTTTCCAGTGAAAGAACTGCAAGACCAGACTGCAAATGTCCCTGTGTTTCAATGAGAGCAGATGAAGGTCTTGCTGTCCAAGCAGCTGCAGGTAGTGCCTGGTGAGTGTGCAGACCCAGAGCTATAAGCTCTAGCATAGGTAGTATTGTTGGTGTCTTCCCACTGCACAGCCCAGCTGCTTGGGAAAGGGTCATCTCAAATTCTGTGTTACTTAGGAGAAGGAAGGGACTCGGTGTAGGTGTGTTTGGGGAGGAGCTGGAGCTGTATTTTGTCTCCTTACCTCCTGCATTTTGCTGAGGAAGCAGTCAATGAAATCCTGAGGGGAGCTGGGATCGAAGGAGGCTTGGTGCAATTTTACCTCCTCTGCCACAAAGGCTTTTAGAGCATCAAATTCTGCAAATATTTTGTTGTGTGGGCCAGGCAAGTAATCCAGGATCCTTGAGAACATCTGGTAGAGCTGGATGGAAAGAAACAGGAAGATCCCTAGCATGAGCCTTGCCCCATCCTTTGATATTAGCAAATATCCTAGGAAGGCCACAACCCTCTCAACTGAGCCAAGCAAGAGGACTATGAGGCTGGGCAGTCTGACAGCGATGTAGGGTCTTGCTTAGTAGTAGTAGGAACCTTAGAGGTGGAGAAAAAGGGTGTTTAGGACCAGGGGGAAGCTGCACTTAGCTGGCAAAGCCAACTCCATTGGTGAGGGTGCTTCTTGCTGTTGAATGAATTCCCTCCTGTGTAACAGAGCATTGATGGGGTCCTAGTTAGAAGACTGAAACAGGATTCCATTGGGAGGGAGGTCTTTTACTCTCCTGGGAGAGTATTCCCACCGTGAAATGGCTACTGAATGTACCTGTCCCCAGTGGGAGTTCATCATTTCAAAGATGTTGTTCATGTTGTTCATCAGGGCCAGGAAGTTCTTGTCTTTATAGTCATATCGTTTCCCAAAGACGATGGAGCATATGACATTGGAGACAGCACAGCTCAGCTGGAAGGTTGGGTCAAAAGGTGTTCCTGTGATTTCAGAAGAGTTACAAACCATAGAAAAAGCCCCCAGATTATGGCTGCTTATAGCTATTGTGGGTAACCTGAACTCTGGTTGTTAGTGGAAATATCAGATCACAGTCTCTGACTGACACAGAAGGGTCCTCCAAAAAGAACCGTACATGATCACAGAACTATTTTCTGTTTTGTAATGAGGGGTAGCTGGTGCATGGACCAAACACATGGGAACTTCAGTTCTGTGCTGAAGACGTGGACTCCCTTAATACAGTCAATACAGGGGTTTTTTTGCAAACATAAACTATGTTTAAAAAGAGTATGGACCATACCCTTTGTTTTGTTGATCTCTTCCAGCAAGTGCTCAGTTTCCTCCTGGATCCTCTCTTCAATGCTCCTCTTCCCCATTCCAAAGTTGCGAAGAGTGCTGAGAGCAAAGCGACGGACTTGTAACCACTCAATGTTGTTGCTAAAAACAATCCCTGCAGAGGAAGAAGGAAGGAAGACCTGGCTTGAGTGTGCTGGGTGTGACATGAACAGAGGCTCATAGTGACAGTGAACCCTGTCCCCGGGAGAGTATTGACATGGTAGTGTCATAGAGTACTGTGGTTTAGAGGCAAACTCTGGAGGTCCTGTAGTCCAGCTGCCTGCTTTTGGCTTTCTCCATCACATATCTAACCTGCTTGTGAACAATTCGTCACTTGCCCTTTCACTGCTCATTGCTGAGATCAATCCAGCTCCATTTCTCACCTTTGTGTGGTGGAAGCCAGCAACTACAGCCCACTCTGCCTTCCCTTCTCCAGGTGGGACCCACCCACTCCCCACAGTCTTCCCTTGTGTATGGTATACTCCAGCTCTAATCTGCTGAACACACCCTCAGCCCTTCCCTTCTCCTCAGAAGGAGCTCAGTGAACAAACATACCTAATCCATTGTTAGCCCTGTCTCCTATTGGCATGCGTCCTCTGGCAGCAAACTCGTCCGCACGATCAACCAAGGCTTCTTTCACCACCTCATGTCCATGCAGCACCACCACGGGGTCAGAGCCCAGGTGCACTGTGAACACTGGTCCATGCTCTTCACTGAGCTGCCAAAATGAGAACACGACCATAGAGCAGGTAGAGGGGAGGAGCTGAAAAGTGGCCTTGCTGCTGCATCCCAGTACAGGCAGTGCAGCCTCACAGACCAGCAACATCAAGATTTGGTCCTCTCATGATAAATGTGGATGTGGAGAGGGTTCCCAGCTATCAGGCCCTGAGCAAAAATGGCAACAACAGTGAGGGGGAACAGCTGAGATCCCCATGACTTTTCTGCTCCTCTGGGATTGCCACTCATCGAGTTATGGCCACAAGTCATCCCCATGCACAGGTTCCACACATTTCTCACCCACAGAACAAAGTATAAGAGAATAAGTAAGTGCCCTTACCTTCTGAAGGGTCTTGGCCAAGTTATTTGGTTTCACCTGCAGCACATTACCTAGGATGGGAAGGGGAGCTGGTCCTGGGGGCATCTTCCCTTTTCCAAACCTCCTTCTCCATGCTGCGAAGGAGAGCAGGCAAGCAATGCAAACCAGGAGGACAACAGCTCCCAGGAGCTCCATTTGCTTCTGCAGCTCAGGAGGGAGTGACTCTGGCTGCCGGAGCCTGAGTTTATATACTGAAGAGCTATCTTAGCTATGTTAGCTCAACAGCAGATTTTGGATCACATGACTGAGTTAGTCAATGTTGCTAGTCAATCATTTGTTAGACTACCCTGTGTTATGAAACTAGGATTTCTCTTGGTATTAATTGGTCATTGAAGAAACGCCTTATCTCAAACAACTGTGGAGGTCAACCAAGGCCAACAGAGGTTAAGAAATTTACGATATGCTTATAAAACTTGTTTTGTTTCAACTAAAGTTCATTGTTAAAGACATCATACTAGGGGTGCACTCTTCTACTGAGGTGCTCCTAGAAATTCATTGTCATGAGACCATCTTCCAAGTACTTCAGTGCCATTTGGATTTTCTATTCTTCGATGTTGATTATACAAGCTCTCAGTGAGGTGAGCAGTCCTTGCTTGTTCCTGAAGCCTTCCTGACATTATCAGTGGAGTTCACACTGCATGTAACATGCCAAAGAACATACTGACATGTTCTTCTCAGTGCACAGCAATTGCCTCGGTCTCTCTCCCTAAGGGTGTCTGGCCTCACAAGAGAGGAAAGTATAAAATATCCAGCTCACAGAGGCAGAAAGTTCTCCAGACATCACAATAGACAAGAAAGGACTTGCTGGGAGAGATAAGATAAAGACATAAGAAAAGGGGACTAGACCTTGGGACTCTGACCTCTTCAAGGTCTCTTAGAGGAGAGAAAGAGGTAGAGAAGCAGGTAGAGAAGAGAGAAATCAGGAACTTGAGAGGATCTCTGGGGAATGGCTTCTCATACTGAGGTAGAGCTGTACTTGTGAGAGGCTGGGTATAGGTTAGTGCAACCTGGCAACTGGTCCTTACACTTGCAATGACCAGAGAAGCCCACCCAACCTACTGCTGGAAGCTGGCATGCACAAGTCCTGTTTTGTTGATGTCTGACTCCGCTATGAGGAACTGTTCCCCTGGAAGGACCAAAAGTGCTCTGAGACACTGCAGAGCATGTCAGGTGTGTTGCAAAGACTTTAAAAAAACCTAGAGGCTTCCTGCCCAAGATTACTCCAGGGTCTGTGTACCTGCAAGGTCCCAGCAGTAGTGGCAATGGGTGAACTGGGTGCTTGGTTGGAGTGTGCTGGGTTTGCTGTGCAACAGTGTGTAAATGTGAGTTCCCCCTTTGCCAAGAGGTGCTAGTGAAGGTCTCCACCTCTTGCAAAAGGTTCTGTAGCTTCCCCATGAGTTCTAAAGTCAACCTCACTCCTTGCATAGACGCAATAATTTGCTAGTTGTTCTTTTTAAATCTCATTTCACTTCTTAAAGACATGTCATTGATACCTTGGTGAAAAAACTGAACTGTCAACAAGTCTGGGCTAGTTGCTGATCTGCTGGCCTAAACTGCTGCAACAGTTTAGATATTGCCAGGGTGGTTCATGGAAGTTCATGTAGTTCTAGACATGGACTTCCACCTGATGACAGTGGAGTTCATGGGAGTTTGCACTGCTATGTGAGGTCTCTCTGCTGCTAGCATTCATGACCTTACCACCTTCCCTGTAAAGTTCCCTAGTTCCTAGAGAAAAAGATTCACTTCTCAGCTCTGCTTCACAGTTTGTGACATAGTTTGAGCAAAAACCCTGGAACTAGGAATATTTTCAAAATCTCTCATTTTTATTGGGATAAAACCATTACATTCCAAATATTCCCAACACCCTGACACACACACTGGGTATTTGTAAGGGAGGAAAACCCATAAGACTAGTAACTCAGACCTTTCTCTGTGGGAAACCACGGGCCTTTTCATGTCATAGTAGTGTCCAAGGGTTTTCTGAGTACTCACTTCTGTTTGCAGACACTAAGAGTAGGCGGGGCTGGTGTGTCTCCTCCGTCTTCACTAAGAAGTTTGGGTTGAGATTCATTGGAGGCACATATTATGGATATTCAAAGAAAACACTACCAGTATTGTAGCTTTGCCTCTTTTTTTTCTAAAATAAAGCACAAGCTTGAAGAAAAGCTGTCATTATTGTGTAGAATCTCCTGCAGGCCTGCTGCCTGTGCCTTCTTGTTTTGGACCTCGGTTCAGAAGGTGGCACTGTGAAATGCCACTCCTGCCACTGGTGCAGCCAGCATCCCTCCTCTCCCACAGGCTTGATGCAGATATCCCTGCTGTCTGCAAATGTTGTTCAGCTTCTGTGGAGGAGTGTTTTGATACAGCCTTTTTGTACCACATATGGTGCATGGTACAGGCCAGACACACAGTGATCTCTCGGGGGCAGCCCTACAATGCACAGAGCGTTTTGTACTCCTTTTCCCAGCACTTCTTTGTGGTTGTTTTTAATACCTCATTTTCTTCCCACAGGTCTCTGGAGAGCTCCAGAGTACTTCAGGGTGACTCCTAAACTGCCATTGTGTCTGCCTCAGTCTCCCAAGCTCAAAATTGTTAGAAGGAGAGGATATTCCTGATGGACATCCCAGGAAGATTTTAGCTTGCTGGGGTCATGATTAGCTTCAGGCTAGTGACCTATAGAGGCATTTGCCTCACCTACCTTCATCCTCTGCATCCTCTGGGTGCTAGCTAAATTGGTGCTTACAGCTGGGGTATTGTAATGCGTGACAATATCACATGGATGAGGAAGAGATTTGTGAGGAAGACACCTGTCTGTTTCCTCTCAGCCAGGCTGCCTTCCTCTGCCTATAACAGCCTCTTCCAAACAAAGCATTTCATTTCCATGAATTACAGGCTCGTTTCACTTGCCTCTCATCTCTACATCATCCAACACAGCTGTCAAGTGTATATGTAGAAATTAGGAAAAGGTGCCTATCTGAAACTGTTCTCAGCATGGGAATTGCTCAGTGGATCTACAGCACTCCCAGTGTTGTTTCACATGGAGTTATTCTTCAAGTACATTTAGACATTTTTCTGACATTTTGTCAGCATAAACAAAGTATTGGTGGGTTAAAGTGTAATGAAAACTATCTATAGCTCCAAAGTACTTTATTTTTCATTTGATAATACCCAAGTATCAGCAGGTAACACGGTCAAATAAAGCATTCAGCAGTCACAGTGTCTGTGATTTGGAGAAGCTGACTTGGCACAATGCTCAGCTTCTACAGAGATGAAACTTCCCTCCCTGCCAAAGTCCAAATGTTTTCCCCAGGTGCCTCTCCACCGTGGCTGCCCAGAGTGGCCCTGGAATGAGCATGTTTGGTCCATGAGCGCTGCTCAAACAGCAGCCACGCAGGCAGCCTGTTGACATCTATTTGCTCCAGTCTCTGCTGGGCAGAGCAGCTGAAAATGTCTTGTGCTTTGCACAGTACAAGAGTACAAGTACTTTGCCTCCTGGTTGGTGCATAAAATAAGCAGTGTGAAGGGTAGGCACAGCAACATTCTTCACCCAGCTGGATGATCACCGCATCCTGTATAGCTGTATAGGAAAGGCTGTGTTCTAAGGTGGGAGAACAGAGGAAATGTCTCCCTTGGACTCAACTGCTATCCCTGCCTGTTGATAGGGCTGGCTGGAGGGGCGAGTGTGCTGCATGGTGCTGTGCAGACGTCTAGGAGCTGGGTGGCCTGCCAAGGGCAGAATTGTGGGTGGCCACCAATGAAAGTGCATTATTAAGGGTCAAGATTAGAAATCACAGAATCACAGAATTCTAGGGTTGGAAGGGACCTCGAAGGATCATCTAGTCCAACCTCCCAGCCAGAGCAGGGTCACCTAGAATACATCACACAGGAACGCATCCAGGCGGGTTTTGAATGTCT
>VZRW01000532.1:38815-79099 GCA_013398125.1 Aegotheles bennettii | reverse complement strand
CTCTGCGCTGGACTCTCTCAAGCAGTTCCATGTCCCTCCTGAACTGTGGGGCCCAGAACTGGACACAATACTCCAGATGTGGCCTCACCAAGGCAGAATAGAGGGGGAGGAGTACCTCTCTTGACCTACTAACCACCCCCTTTCTAATGCACCCCAGGATGCCATTTGCCTTCTTGGCCACAAGGGCACATTGCTGGCTCATGGTCATCCTCCTGTCCACCAGGACCCCCAGGTCCCTTTCTCCTACACTGCTCTCCAGCAGGTCAGCCCCCAGCCTGTACTGGTGCATGGTGTTGTTCTTCCCCAGATGCAAAACTCTGCACTTGCTCTTGTTGAATTTCATTAAGTTTCTCCCCGCCCAACTCTCCAGCCTATCAAGGTCTCGCTGAATGGCAGCACAACCTTCTGGTGTGTCAGCCACTCCTCCCAAATCCTACTCATCTAACCCACACACAGTGCTGGGATGTGTGTGATGAACTAGTCCCAAAGAAATAAGCAGATTACAAAAGAACACGATGACACAGGCTATGCCAGTGCTCCGGCTGTAAAAAATAGAGTATGAACAGGCCCTATGTGTGCATCACCTCTGCAGCAGTGTAAAGACATTCATACCCCCACTGCATGAATGCAGAAACACCTATATGGAAAGATGGACAAGAAGGCTTGGGTGGATGCTGTAGCCTGATGTGTGACTAAGGAGAAGGCTCCACATGGGACACATTGCAGTTGCAGTTAGGCAATGAGTGCTGGCAGGCAGAACTTTCTCTGAGATCACAGAGACTCCCCATACATGTGTTTCATGTTGATCTTGGGGGCTCACTTGTCAGCTTTTGGGAGTGGGGTCCCACAGAGCATATGGTCCTGCCACCTGGCACCCAGGCCTGGAACAGTCCTGTAGCTATCCCTGCACGGTAAATAGGGCTCTAGTCCACAGCCAGTAGTGTCTCAGGTACTCAAAAGTACCTCCTTTTGGATGTACAAAGCTTCCTGAGCTCCATAGTTTTCCACAGGTTTCACATGGAGCACTATTTCTGTGCTTACATGTTGTCACCATGCATCTGGCATTTGAAGCAGTGGCAGCTTTAAAAGAGCAAAGAGTATTGTCAACTCAGCTTCTTGCACTCATGCCATGTAATGAGCAATCAGAGCTTCCTGAGGAAAAGCAGGTGGGTCTCTTGGATGGGCCAGTGGTGGGAAGAACTCAGGGTGAGAATAAAGGGTTTGAAGACCCTCCTGGGGCTGTACAGTAAATTGCACAGATGAGCTACTCTCAGTTTAGTGATATGAATCTGGATCTATCTTGACATAAGCGCAGCTCCTTCCCTGTTTTTCTTCAAAGGGTGCAAGCAGATTGCCATGGGTTCAGAGGCAGGTGAGGGCAATGGAAGGTGTTAAACTGTGGGGCTGGGCCCACCTAAACACTTCAGGAATTTCTGATCCCAGCTGGCTCCACAATTTAAAAGGGCTAGGCTAAGAGCAGCTCCTTCATGGTCTTTAGCAAGAGAGTAGGATGGGTGTTGCAGGACAGTCTAGGATTGTGTTCGGAGCTATGCTCTTCTGGGGGTTTCTTGGTCCCCTTGCTTTGGTTGTGGGGGTTCAGGGTAGTATTTTTTCTGATCTCACCCTGCTGGCCTGTGGCCAAGAAAGCCTGGAGCTTACCTTACCTCCAGGCTGGGAAGGGAATGCTTCCTTTGTGCTGACTACTTGGGGTAAGTGAGGGTGGTGTTAAGAGGCTTTCTTTGCTATATCTTTGCATAGTGCAGAGGTACGCCTGGAATGAAGTGAGAGGGGAAGGTTTTCATGTGAAGTATTGTCTAACAACTTCAGTGTATCTTATGTAACCAGGGAGCTGCTTATACAACCCAGCAGTCAAGGGTTTTGGTGAGGTGCTATGCCTAGTTCCACAGGGCCTTGGCTGCTGGATTCCCTCGCATGCCCCTGCTGGCCCAGACTCTAATACTGGCTAGAGCCTTATTTCCTACAGAAAAGGATTGCAATGGACCCCATCTTTAATGTGGGATGCTGAAGCCGCTGCTGCTGTCTCCTCTTTCCCTAGATACTGAGGGGAAGGCACATGCTCTGCAGAATGACTCTGACTGTGGGCTCTCAGTATCTGGGACTCCAGGCGGCTCCAGAAAAGTGTCAGTGTCCTATACTGGCTGTTATGTCTTTGAATGGGTGAGTTACCTTAGGGGTTCTGCTGGGGCTATTGCTGCTCTGGCTGCCCTGACTGGTGTGGCTCTCCCCCAGGATGGCAATTACCTCATGCTGGTTGGGCTTGAAGGAACAAATGCTGCTGGACAAAAGGTTCTTCATGAAGAGACTCTGCTCAGGTGCCCTGTGGATCTTCCTGGTAAGACTCTGGCAGGTCCTTGGGAAACCCTGCTTGTACCTCGTGGTGATGAGTGCCCTTCCTTTCAGATGGCTGTTCCTAATTAGTCTGGGGGCTAGGAAAGGGGACTTTACCACTTTGCAAAGACTCCCTGGAGAAGGGTTTGGACACAGGCGCCACCAACTTGCTGGGGACTTGTGCCTCCTTTGCAGGGTCAGGAGGTAAATGCTCCTTGTATCTCCTAGCCATATTCTGACTGCTTGAGTCCCTGCAAGTTCAGGGACTGAGTCAGAGACTAGGTACAATGACTTTCCTAACTATCAGAGTTGATGCAGACCAGTTTATCTTAACAGATTGCCTGCAGTCCCATCTCCTGTACTTGGCTTCAGGGGGAACCTCTGTTCCAGGGAAATGCAGGCCCCCTCTGCGCTCCAGGCCATGTGTTTGACCCTTACCCGAGTTTAACTTCCTTCAACTTGTATGCAGAGTCACCAGGACACCTTCTACCAGTGTCCTCTGTGTCCTTGTTCCCCTGCTCTTGTGCTTTAGCTGCAAACTCCTGCTATTTCTTGCAGCCCTGGATGCTCCAAGCAATAGTGTCTGTTCTGCTGTCCTCAGTCAAGACCGGCTGCTGTGTGCCTCCTTGCCTGTCAGCCAGGGAGACTGTGAAGTGCGAGGCTGCTGCTATGACCCCAGGGACCGGGTGAAGCCTTGTTACTTTGGTAACACAGGTAAATGTGAGCTCCTCTTCCTGGAGGAGCTGCAAACTGGGATTCCTCACTTGCCTGGCAGAGCAGGATCAGCGTTCAGGATCAGTCCTGCAGGTGGCTTAGAGCTGTGTTTTTGGCTGTCAAGAATACTGTCTCTTTGGTGTGTCCAGCCCTTTCATGCATATTGCAACAGACTTGGGTATACGGCCAGAATTGGTGTTGCCTTTAGAGCTGGTAGCACTTGTCTTGCTGTGCTTAGCACTTGTTTTGGAGGTTACAAGCAGAAGAATTTGCAGGACTTGCTGGCCTTGTCTTTGCTGTGATGTTTGAGCTTCCTTTCTGCCCCTTTTCTCCCTGAGCTCATGACTGATTATATCTCTTCCTCCAGTGACAGCTCATTGCACACCAGATGGCCAGTTTTCCATTGCCGTGTCTCGGGATGTGACCCTGCCACCTGTTATCCTGAATTCTGTGCAACTGGCCAGTGGACACAGTACTGGCTGTGTCCCTGTTGTGAAAAACAATGCCTTTGTTGTGTACCAGTTCCCACTCTCTGCCTGTGGCACCACTTTTCAGGTAAGAGCTGTAGTTGTCACTAGGCTGGAATAACAGGAGTTTGCAGATCTGGAACAACCCAATGTGGCTTTGGCTGCTGAATGGGCACCCTACAGACTTCCAGAGGCCAAATGCTGTTCTCCAGCCTGGCATTAATCCAGCTTGACTTTACTGCAGTGACAGTGCCTGGTCTGTCATTACAGGTGATGGGAGACCAGGCCATATATGAAAATGAGTTGGTGGCATCCAGGGATGTGAAAACTGGGAGCCTTGGCTCTGTCACTAGGGACAGCACTTTCAGGTAATGTCCTGGGGCTAGTATTGCTGTGTGACACTGTTCAATGTCACCAGAGAAATTCCTGCTTGTCATAGGCTCTGATCTCACAGCAGGGTACTGGAGTAGGCTAAGGGCTGGTATGTCTCTAGTGGGAATAAACTGGTGCTGATCAATGACACTCTACAGACTCAAATACAAACTCTGCAGAGAATTTCAAGCATTTGTTAAAAGGAAGTGTTAGAGGAAAGATTGGGGATATGACTAATTAAGGCAGATACTACCTTGACATCTTGGAGAAAGGAGATACGAGAGTGACCTTTCTTATCTGCCTGACTTGGGGTTTTCTTGTCTCAATAGGTTACATGTCCGCTGTAGTTACTCAATCACTGGGAGCTTCATTCCCTTGAGTGTTCAGGTGTTCACGTTACCCCCGCTCCCTGCTGTGTCTCAGCCAGGTCTTCTGTCCTTGGAGCTGCGAGTTGCCTCAGGTATGAGAGGTTTACAGGACTTGCTCAAGCCTTTTAGTGCAGGGCTCTGGTCTCCACTGAGTAATTCAGGGAGCACAGACAGGTGAACCCAGCGCCGCTTCATTCCTGTCATATCGGGAACTTACTGACATGGTTATAAAGGATGCTCTCAGGTTGCTTCTTTCTGTTTGTTCCTGCTCTAAAATGGCTCTTGGGTTTCTTCTGTCCCAGATGGAAGCTATACTTCCTATTATACTGACAGTGACTATCCTGTTGTGAAGACTCTCAGAGACCCTGTTTATGCAGAAGTCAGAATCCTTCAGAGGACAGATCCAGACCTGGTTTTGGTCCTGCACCACTGTTGGGCCACACCAAGTAGCAATACCCAGCAACAGCTGCAGTGGCCTGTTTTGGTGGATGGGTAAGTGACTTGTAAATAGTTGTGGGTCAGGTGAAGGACTTGCACTTTTTTCACTTCTGACCTCTTTCTCAGATGCTCTTATGCAGGGGACAACTACCAGACACAGCTGGTGCCTCTGAGTCTTGCTTCAGGACTACTCTTCCCCTCTCATTACCAGCGTTTCATGTTCTACACATTCACCTTTGTTGACTCCACTTCTCAAGAGATGCTCTCTGGGCTGGTAAGATCCTGTCCTGGTTGCCTAGCTTCCTATTGAGAACAAGTAAGTGTGCGAGCAGTAAGAACCACATCATAACTGAGATGCTTAGCCTCTTTTTTTTGGGGGGTAGGGGGCAGGCAAAGACTAGGAAACTCCCCTCCTGACTCAGGAGAGGTTGATACCAGAAACTCTTTATTTCCTGAGATGAATGTGGTAGAGGTAAGAAGAGGTAAGATGCATAACTGGAGGGCTGTGTCAGAAAATGAGAGTACCAAAAGAGTAGGTCTACTTAAGCAAGTGCTAGCTTGCTGCCTAAGCTGTTCTATTGAACTAGCTTAGGATGTGTGCTCTAATTATTCTAATCAGTATTTTCTAAACTAAATTTCTTGGCCAAAATGACTAATGCCAAATCTGACAGAGCTTAAAGATGTATGATACAGGTACCAAAGCTACCTTTCAGCAGGCAGTAGAGGGCTCCAAGGCTACAGCCTGGATGTGAAGCCAGACAAAGCAGTCTTTCTGCCTTCTCCCTTCTGTGACCAGGTGCACTGAATCTGGCTGGCATGGAGTTAGCTTTCCTCATAGCAGACCATATAGTGCTGTGGTTCTGGATTTGTGGCTAAAACAGTGTTGATAACACACCAATGTTCTAGCTGTTTGCTGAATATTGCTTGCCCAGCATTAAGGCTTTTTGTCCTTGCTCTACTGTTTCTCAGCCCCAAGCAAAGTAGGTGTGGAGTAGGCTAGAAGCTGGGAGGCAGCACAGCTGGGACAGCTGACCCAAATTGGCCAAAGGGATATTCCATGCTGTATGATGCCATGCTTAGCAATAAACACTGGAGGATTTTGTCTTCCAGTGTAGCTGATGCTCAGAGACTGGCTGGGCATCAGCATGCTTACGGGGTGGGTGATTTGCTTTTGCATCACTTGTGTTTTGGTGATGTTCTTCCCTCTCCTTCACTTACCAAACTGTCTTTATCCCTCCAGCCACAGGTTTTCTTCCTTTTGCTCTTTCTATTCTCTCCCCACCCTGCTGGGGTAGGGAGGGGGAGTGAGGAAGTGACTGTGTGGGTGCTTAGGGGCTGGCCAGGGTCAATGCACCACACTGGGATGTCACTTGTCTACAGATACTGCCTGAGTGGTTCCAGGCTGTGTCTCATTCTTTCTAGGTGTACCTTCATTGCAGTGCCTCAGTGTGCCACCGGTCTGTGCAGGAGTCCTGTACCACCACTTGCCCTGCTAGAACCAGTAAGTGTCCTAGCCTTCTTGCTTCACCATCCAAAGGGGCAACAAAGGTCTAGCCTCCTAGCCAGGGAGTAGTGGGACCTGTAGTCTATTGACTAGTTTCTGCAAGCCATGGACAGCTTGATAAGGCATTTCCTGCTCCTTTCCACTGTGGAAGGCCCCTTGTTTTTATGCCAAAAAGGCAGAGGTCTTCGTAGGTTCTTAATTCTCTGACTCACATGGGAAGCTTGGCCTTCTCATGTGTTGAGAAGCTGACCTGCATAAATCTTGCTGACCTTCAGGGCTATACATCTTCTCACTTAAAACCTTCATATTGCTCTGTAGGGAGTAAAAGGAATGCTGAGCACCTTCTTCAGGATGGTGCCTCCCATGTCTCCAGCAAAGGCCCTATGATTTTCCTCCAGGATGAGTTAAGGTGGAACACAGCCAAGGATGGCCTTGGTAAGCATGCCAGCCTGGCTTAGCCAAGCTGGGGAAGGGGGCAGCTCTGTCTTTCCTGGAGAAAGACTGAGCCCCTAATGCATCCTTGTGTCTCACTGTGCGAGTGTTAACTGGGGCCTCTCTCCCTCCACAGGAGCAGCTGTGCCTGCTGCAGCTCTCTGGGCTCTGGGGTTTGCTGTTGTGGCAACCGGGGCAGCTCTGGGCATGGTGCTTGTGACTGCTGTGCTGTCGCGAAGGAAGGTGTCTGTAATGCATGAAATCAATGTATTGCAATAAAGTGACTGTCAAACACACTTGGTGTGTGGGACTACTTCTCCCTGGCCCAGACCACATGGGGTTGAACAGGAGTGTGTCTTGAGGACCCTGACTGTAAGCTCTTGTTCACAAGACAAACGTTATCCTGATGTCTGTGAGAGAGCTTTTCAAGTGCTGTTTGTCTGAATCCATCTTGCTTTCTGGCAGTTATTCTGCTCTGAGGCTAGTGTTAACTTAGTGTTAACTACCTGCTGCTGTGGAGAGGGAGCCCTTGTCGTGGCCTGGGAAGCTGCAGACTGAAACAGGAGTGATGCTGGGTGGTGCCTGCATTTCAGGGGCTAAGGTGGCCTTCAAAAGTTCTTACCTTGACTCCTCTCAAACACTTGAGGTGAAGTGCAGAAAAACTAATTAAAACAAGCCCTGCAGCTGTTTTTCCTTCAGGAGAAACAATAGAGCTGGTATTTGACTGTGCGGGGAAAGCTGAGAATTGTCCACTTGCCCCTGAGCTCACTAGGTAAGTCAGGGCTGTGGCAGGGCTCAGAGGCACGGATGGCAGAGCACTACACAAATGGGCCTTCCTAATGATGCTGTATGTGAACCTACCTCTCTTGCTCTGGAAACAGAGCAGGTGGGTTGTTTTTTTCTTACTGGAGGATGAGAACAGGGCAAGTGTGTGGGTGTGGGGGGAGGGGAACAACAGAGGGCGTAAGTAGTTTGAACTTCAGGAAAAAAAATCAAACTATTTAAAGATTAATCTTTAACCTTCATGTGAGAGCAGACAGTTGGGAGTCTTCAAAGTTCTTGGATTAAAGCTAATTTGACACCACTGTTGGCATAACAATGCCATGGGTGTGCTTTTTTTTGAGATGAGAAATAAAACTTGCTATTTTGAGCATCAGGAGCAGTTCAGTGTGATGTGGTCAGTCGCAGCAGCTGAGCAAGATCATTCTCTGCTTCCTGAGGTCCTGGGCAAAAACAGTCCAGCAAACCTTTCCTGATGGTAGAGGGGGAAAGGGGCTCTACCACCCCTCTTCCTGCCCAGGCTGGGGGAGCTCTGGTCGTTGCACTCACATCGAGATCTCCCCTATAGCTGATGGGGTAGTCCTTGAGCAAGAATGCTTGAGGGGAAGGAAGAATATTTTCTTTTTTTTCCCCACAGGCTTGATTAGAAATTCCCCCTGTTAAAAGATGGGGGAGTAGCCCTAATCATACTGCTTAGGGGCCTTTAAAAGGGAATAGCAGCTCTCATATGGAAGCAAAGAACTGAACAAGATCTTGTTTGAGGTAGCAGATATTGTTCTATTTAGTTTGCTTCTGCCAATATGATGTGATTGCAAGGTGTTAACAGGTGGTGGGACTGCTTTTTAATTCCTTTATACTCCAAGAAGAAATTTCAGGAATCATCTTACAGTGTTTTTATTTTTCTAGCAGAATTGCTCTTCCCTGCTACTTCCAGGATAACCGGTGCTCTTAGTCTTGCCTGCTTTTAAAACTAATCAGAAGAAAAGATAAGACCAAGTCATACAGTGGGAGGGTGAAAGATCACAGGCTGGAGAAGTCATTAGCTGGAGATAGGTCAAACAGCCTCCTCCTTTAAGGAGTGCCTCTGGCAATTAAATAGCCTTAGTAAAGGTGGGGCTCTGTCTGGGAAAGCAGTGTGAACTCATAATGTGCCTTATGACAAGTCTTTAGCAGCTGTCTGTAATGTTAATTAACTGCCAATTAGAGGAGTAATAGAGACCACACCTTCTCAGTAGGGTGCTCTGGCACTGCTCCTGACTGTGTGTTAGCCAAGATCTAAACACCTTCCTGGCTGTTGCTGGCGTCTTCCCATGCCTCAGTAAGGCAGACAAAAATAGTTGCTTAGAGAACTTGGATGCCTGAGTGGATGCTGAAGGGGTGAGGAGGGTCCCTTGCCCAGCTGCTCTCTGCTGACCTCCACGGGGTTGCTGCACTGCCCCACAGTGGCAGGGAGCTATGGGCACCTAGTCTGTGGGGATCAGGTAGATTCCCCTGTCAGCTGAGACTGTGGTGCTGCTAATGAACCTAGATTTTCAGAAAGAAACCCCGGTGTTGAGCATCAGCACACTTTGTCCCTAGTGCCTTCACCCCTTCCTCTGGCAATGGTGTGTGCTGCCCTACTGTGTCTGCCTGCTCTGCAGCTTTGGAAGCAAAGCCCAGGAGCAGCTCAAATACAGAGCTGCTCAAAATGAACATCCATGTTCGGCCATATCTGAAATTTCCAAAGGCTCTCCCCGCCCTTTGGATCTTTGAGAACCGCACCAGCTTCAAAAGAACAAACTTGCTTCTTTGCCAGAGCTAAAGAAGTTCTTAAAAATCTTGGAGGTAACAATTCTTTTCTTGACCAGCTATACTCACCTGAAACTTTAAATGTGTAGCAGTTGCTATACTACAACCCAGGTGTTCAGTAATAAAATATCTGAAAACAATTATCATAGTGATGCTTTTTATTAAATTTCTTATGCTCGTATTACAATGCATCTTGGAGTGAAAAACTATACAGTATGTTACATGTTATAAATATATTTATTTCTGAAAATACATGAATATATTTCATATAATGCTGTAATAAAAAAGAGTGCTAGTTCATTTTAGTTTAAAAACAAACAACAAACCTATAATGTGAATGGAGATAGTGGGGAATACCAGTTCATGATGCTATGTCTTAAAACACGAAGTTCAGTTTGCAGTGATTCACATTCCTTACAGTCTTTGTTAAGCTGGAGGGCTAATGGAGGGTGTAAATTAATGCAGGATTTTAGCCCCCTGTATTTATGGAGATATACAGACTATTCACAGAATAATCAAGTTATAGATCTTTCTAGCTTTAGATGAAGCTAGTAAGATACACAGTGAATAACTAAGTCCCACAGCAGCTACAACTGAAACATTATACACAGCACGTAATTTAGGGTGCAAACTTTGAGTCAGCGCAGACCATGGGGTTTTTTGACTGTTTTGGTTTTGAGATGCTAAGTAACAACTCTCTGAAGTACTTAGAGAACCAGGCCTGGGCTGCTGCCTTCACTCATCTCTGCAAACTACAGCTGCCCTAGGAGAGCATGGCTGGGGTGCTTTGAATCTCAGTAGAGGTCCTGCTCTGGTTTTGAGGACTCCAAGGGCTTCAGCTGATCTGACTGAGCAAGGTGGAAGCATCTGTTACTGAAAAGCTAAGCCTGCTGAAGCTGATCTGTTCCTGCCAACTTCTCAGATCTTGGTTTTCAGGCAAGTTTGGGTTGGGGAGGGATTTTTAAACTGCAATTGTTTGACTTGCAATTATATTGTAATTTAGGGGGGAGAATAACCTTTTAATAAGAGGCAAAGTTGGTTTATTTAAATCTTTACTCCGTATGCATTAATTATTGTGCTAGTACCAATAAGAACTGGTGTGCAGAGACCACTGGCAGAAGCATGCTCTGCCTATCCCTTGAGTTTAGAATCTGTGGACACGTGGCAATAAGGTAGCCAGATATTGCCATAGTGTTACACGGTTGTTAATGTGGCCCAGAAGAGCAGCAGCTTATAAAGTATATATGTATTTGAATAACTCGTCCTTGCAGCTCTGCTCTCCCTCTTTCCTTTTCCCAGCAGGCAGTGCTTAGGCTGAGCCATATAGCAGCACAACTGCCCCACCTACAGCCTCAGGCCACCACCTGCACAGCCAGAGGACATAATTCACGCCTGGTTCCCCCTCCAAAAGACAGCACAAGAACTGTGCTGCCTGGTGAAGCTGAGGTGTTGCCTTGGATGCACCCCCCAGTCTCTCAAAAGGCTGATTCCTGCAGCGTGCCTTGCTCTGGTCTCTGCAATGAGCCTGCCTGATGCCAGATTCTGCATTAGGGCAGTGCTGGAGTTGAGGGGCCTCTGCCAGAAGGTGCAGGCCCACAGAATTAGAAGCTAGTGGTGGATTCAGGAATTGCCTCATGGGAAGTCTTTGCTTTGCAGATTTGGTTTTCCTATTGGATTCTGGTAAATGGCCTAGCTGGCCAGATGCTGCTGTGAAGGGAGGAGCTGCACCCAGGGACAAGCAGAGACTGCAACTCGACTCCCCCAGAGGCAAGAGGCTGTCCTTCTGAGAGCCACTTCTGTACCAGGCAAGGAGCCCCTGACACCCTTCTAGATGCTGCTGTGTCCCAAAAAACTTCAGTTTATTTCAGCTGGAGAAGGTCCCCAGAAAGCAATGATAATTTAAAAGCTTCAGTGTTTCAGGTAATTCTCTTCCTAACTCAGGAGGACGAATTTCCAAATCTTACTTAAAAGTCTCTGATTATGTTGCCAAGATGCTATAACAGCAATTTTCATCTGTGGCTTTACTTTAAGTATACGTAAGATTCAGGAGCGAAGCCATACATAGCTGAACATGCATCTGTCCACAGACCCTTCTCAACTTCCTTCTTTCCCTTCCAATGCTCAAACTGGAGTAGCTCTGTTGACAACTGTAGGATGTATGTTGCACAAAGTAACCCCAAGATTCTTGGTTTTGTGTCCATTGGTGTTCATACTTTGCCTTTCTGAAACAGAAACATGCAGTGAATGTGAGAGATTAGAAAGGGTTTCTCTGCATTTAACCTGTGGGCTGAGTTGGGAAGATGGATGAGGCTAAGCCTGGTTCTCTTTTAGTCTTGATTATAGGCAGATTGTATCTTTCCCAAGACGTCTAGTTAGATTATTATTTGGGAGTCTTTTGACTGGTTGCAGATAAATGAATTTGCTGTTCTGCTTCTTGTAAAGAGGCTGTGTGATGTAGCCTACATGACTACAAATGCTTTTTAAATTGTGTTTTTTTAAAAAAAAGCAAGTGGGGGACTATTAAAATGAAGGTATATGGGCCAGTCCTCAGCTGGCATAAATCCATATAATTTGAACTTCAAAAATCTAACCTGCTCCTGTCTTTGCATGTTGGAGCTTGTCTGGATGAAGGAACAGGACTGCCTCATTTCTGTGCCGAGAAGAGGCAAAAAACCCCCACCAACCCACAAAGAAACACATGCTGCTTTACTTATTTTACCTTGTTCCATTTGACTCAGGTTATCAGAAAGGCCACATGTTTTCGTTCTTTGTGTTTTGTCCCAAAACAATCATGGAGTTCCTCTCAGTTTTCCTCAGCTCCGAAGACATAGTATCTGGCCTTAACAAATGGAAAAATACAATTAAAGTTGGCAGCAGTCAGAATGTGTGGCTGTGCTTTTAGCATTAATATGCTGGGCATATGTACCCAACATCCAAAGCAGCTTCCCCCTCTCCAGTTCGAAATTCTAAAGCAGATGCTGTCCAAATATTTGTGGCAGTCTCCAAAAAGAAAGAGAGCTACAAAATGCATCACTTGGCATGGAGTCACAATGTAATAGATGGATACAAACACTTTGTTGAGAGCAAATAGAATTTTCTGTCTAGCTGGAAGCAAGAGGGAGAGACTGGTGGGTGAATGTCACAGGGAAGTTAAAAATTCTGGCCTGAAGTAGTAAGTAGGAAATGAGACCTTTTGAAGAACAACACTAAGATAGCTGCTGTGGGCTGTCTCCAGCTTAATTTTTTGTTTGTCATTTATTATATCCAATTGAAATAAGTGTAATGCATTCTGTTTAGTTGTAATAGCTTAGTTAGCTCAGGCCCCCATGACTTATGAAAGAAACCTTTTGGAACACTTTTTAAAAATAGCTGCTGTTTAAGATAGAAAAGCTGTGGGTTTTGGTTTCTGGGTGGGTTTGTTAATGCAATATTTCAAAGCTATTTACCAAAAATGGATAGCTAGTAGCTCTCTTGGATTTGGAAAAAAAAAAGTAACTAAGCCCTGACTGATGTTGTGCAGACTTTTTTTTTGCCAGCTACTACTTTGTTTTCTTTTTAATCTCGTGTTGTATTTTTCTTTTGTTGACCTCAAGTCTTTTACAATGGAATGGTCAAGCTTCTGCCTTGATGTTATTCTTAAATTCTTTGTCTGTTTCTCAACCTTAAGCGTAGAGATCTCCCTTGGTAGTAATTTCTCATGTGAAGAGTAGCACCCAGTCTGAGACTCTAGGGCCCTTTTCAGTCTTTGCTGTACAATACTGAAGGTGGGTTTTTGTAATGTTTGAACTACACTGTCCTTAACTTACCTCACCCTAATCACAAAGTAGTCATCACAGAGCAGCAAGCTTTTGGTGGCTGTCAGACTGAAACTAGCATCCTTACCATGAAAGGTATCATAATTTGAGGTCAGCTTATTCCTACACAGCCGCATTAAAGGTGCAGCTCCCATAGATACACAGGTGGGTGTCCCTGCATGGGGGATGCCAGGCTGGGATTGCCTAAAGCTTCCCAAATTGGATCCTGCCCTAGAAAGGGACTGGGGATAGAATCAGAATAAGTTCCTGAGCCGAATTGCTTTCATTGAGATGACTGCTTCTGTATCTCTGCCAGAGCTGAAACAACTGCTGGGCCAGCCTGCTTCCCGGCAGCAGTCACAGCAAGTAGCAGGAGACCGTACATCTCGTCTGTTTGTCCTCAAAAGGAGCTAGGGTAAGTAAGGAAAAATTATATGAAGGTGTTAGTGTGCTCCTCCTTGATCCTGGATTTTTGGGGATTGTTTGTAATACCATTCTAGCCAGAGACAACTG
The DNA here is from genome assembly GCA_013398125.1 of Aegotheles bennettii. Lineage (NCBI taxonomy): Eukaryota > Metazoa > Chordata > Aves > Caprimulgiformes > Aegothelidae > Aegotheles > Aegotheles bennettii. The sequence goes on along the minus strand of VZRW01000532.1, from coordinate 65,580 downwards.
CTCACAATTTATAATGTCAGATGGAGTGGCAACATCCAGGTAATAAAATTGATCAAGGTGAGCTGTGTGTTCTGGAGGAGCCTAGCTTTCACAGGCCAAGCTGGATTCTCACCTTACTTTCTCAAAGCATCATCAAGCTGTAATTGTTTAACGAGGGGAAGTATCTGACTGCATAATGCTCCACTATCATTTCAGAACAGCTTTCTGTCACTAAAATCAGTCACAGTGGAAAGGCAAAAAGTTCTTGTCTTGGGGGTCATTTGAGCCAGAAGTAAGTTTCTTGCTTACTTACTTTTCCTTACTTTCCCTAGCTCCTTCTGAGGACAAACAGATGAGATGTACGGTCTCCTACTACTTGCCATGGAGGGATCATTCTGCAATGATGTGGGGAAGAAATCTGCTTCTCCTGCCACAGATCAGATCCAGGTCCACGTGCTGCTTAAGTTAATAATGCCATGATCAAGTCATTCATCAGTCTGTTCTGGCCCTTTGCACAAAACAGATATGGATTTGTGGGAGTAAACATACTAGCAGGAAAAAGAAAATGAAATGAAAACCTGATTCTGTTTACAACAATGCATGACAGACCATCGTGTCTTGTGCCAGTATGTTTTCCTTGGCAGGTCCCCCCTCTCTCCTGCTGGAAGAAACAAGTTCTTTCTCTACTATGAGAATTTTTTTGTGGATGTTAAAAAAAAAAAAAAGACAAAAGAAAAACAAAACAACTGCCCTGGAGCAGATTATTCATTATATGCAGAGTGGGAGCATGAAAGGGAATTTGCTTTAACCTAGTTACAAAAACAAAGATACTTTCTCTAATTGCCCAACTGACTCAATTGGGACTGGGTGTCAAAAGCAACAAACTTCTTCTTCCTTCAGAGCCACATGTTAATACAGGGCACCAGGCTCCAACCTGTTCCAGTTCAAAACCTTGGGAGACGTCTCTGAGCCCAAGGAAGCCCAGGTAAGCAAAAGCCAGCCAATTCCATATGCCTGCATGTACCAACAGGACTAGAAGCCAGGACAAACATGTTTCATAAATTGTAACAAAGACGGTGGCTTTAAATGCTGAGTATCAGGGCTTCAACATTTGCTTTGCCCAGAACTGCAGACAAGTGGGACTTCCTTGCTTTACTATTCTCATACTGCTGTAGGAAGGGCCTGGCTTTCTGTCCAGCAGCATTTGCAGGGCTGTTATTGATCTACTAACCATAACTTTTTATTTCAAAAGAGCCTGAAGGCAACTAGGTATCCAAAATGCCATAGGAGCAAGGTGCCTAGCTTTTCCAGGCAGCAGTGAAAGGCCCAATGTCAGTGCATTTATATTGCAGGGTGTGGGGTAAAATAAGCAAAGGCAAATACAGACAAGAGCTGGGGAATCAAGAGCTACAAAGCAGTAACCAGGAGAAGAGGAAATGGAGGGAGACAAGGGGCATGAGTAGAGGCAAGGGTTTGATGTAGACATATAGGAGAAGAAAGTGAAAGAAAAGAGAAGGCTATTCGTTAGCTATAGAAGGCATCCTGGGAAAATCAGCATACAAGATCTCTGGGGCTGCCCAGTTGCAGCCAGGTAAAAGATTGTCCATTTGGCATCTCTCTTATTGCACACTATTTCCATGACAGTAGTAGTTGTCCAATATACATGCAAAAGCAGCAGAAGCTATTTCTGTTAGGAGCCCTTAGGCTGGCCCCTCCCTGGAAGTACATGGATTTAGCATGCTGAGGACCTATCCTGCAGCTCTCATCAGGGAGCACTGGCAGAGTCCTCAGTGCTGCAGAGAAAGGGGCAAGCAGGAGGTGATGGAGACAGGACTTTTCTGAAGCCCAAATAAAGTCCCGGTTCTAGTCAGGTTTAGAGGGAAGGTTCATAAGAGTTTGTATCTTTTCTCCAGCTGTTTCACCATCTATTTTAGATGGAACTGTTTGATCTCTTTCTGCTTTGTGTTTCTTTCAGTTTCCCAAACAATAGGAGGAAGCTTGCCTGTTATGTGTGCTTGGGCCCCAAACAAGTTTTTCCCAGCTGGAAAAATCACTCCATGAACTACAGAGGGTTGGGTTTCTTTTTTTTCCCAGCTGTAATTACAAGATTCCCAGTTCCCTTATGCATTTTTAAGGTAGGTACAGGCTGTCTAAGGGGAACAATGGAACATTCTTGAGTGCTTAAACAACTGCTGTTTCCCCAGCATCACCCCCTCTAAAACCTGAGGAGGGCTTAAGCACATTTGAGCTTTTCCGCTCGAGGTTACTGAGACCTCAGCTGAAAAAACACAGGGAGGTGCCCAGCTCCATGCAATACCTCTGCTTTGGTGAGTAACATACCCAGGCTCTTCCTGTTACTTGATTATATATACAAACACTCCAGATTCACCAGACCAGGTGGGAGGGAGGACTTGGCAAGCATATAGGGAATATCTGTACAAGGGGTAGCTGGCAGCACTGTTATCACCTTGGATAGACAGGCACCACACAGTATATATAGCTCAGAGGCCTAGCCATAACTAGCCAGGTAGACAAACTTGCTCAAGTGACCGGCACAGATCCCTTAGTAGAAATGAGACTCATGCTTGATCCAAACGTTCACCCACAGCAACAAGCAGGACCCACCCATAAGCACATGCTCAGCAAACTGAATCTCCCTTTCCTCTGACAAGAAACCTTCCAGCTGATCCCAACTGTCCCACCCCATCACACATCAGAGGCAATGCCGATTACTGTTTCACTGGATGAAAGATGTGAAGGTGGATGGAGGAGAGCATTGACCTCAACTGTAACCCTTTAGTAGGGAGCAGAAACACAAATAATTGGGCTACAGGATGGCTCTGACTGATCGTGAACATTCCCTTGCCTGGTTGGGGATGAGCACTTTCTTTTAGGGACCCTAATGTTTCCATTATTCTTACACAGGTAATGTTACCCAGTTGGGATCTTGGGACACCTAGGCACTAAGGAAGCAAATGGCTGTGCTGATGAGGACCACCATATGCAATGGAGAGAAGGTAAAAAAAGGGGTTTTCTCTGGCCAGTAAAAAACAGAGGTAAATATCTCACCACCTCTTCCCAACACCAAGTGAAAATCTCCCACAGCTCTCTTACCTGTACAACTGTGGGCAAGACCTCTTTAGAGCAGCAGAGGAAAGCCCCAGCTTGTTCTGGTTTCTCAGCCGTGTCTTTCTCATAAGATCTCTCATTCTCCCCCAAGCATGGCTCTCACCCTAGGGAGCAAAAAACAAACCACACCTGAAGGACCAGAGGCTAGTTGCTGGCAGACCTCATCTGGCCAACATATGATATTTCAGAGTACTCCAGGGTGGTGGGGAGCTTCTTTACTTGGAATTGATAGTTAACGCCCTACAATGATGACTGGTGGCCAGCTTGTACCTGTATAGGACACAATGAGATAGGATGGATCAACCATCACTATTACCATCCTCTTGTATTTTGTTTGGCTACATTTCCGTGTCTAAGACCCTGCTGTTTTTTCTGACTTAAGGTTTCAGAGAGTGAGGGCACTTTGCTGAGTAGCTGCCTAAAGGCACGTTTAACCTCATTGTTATACTGTACTAAAGGAAAAGAAAAGATCAGTTTGGTTTCCTACCTACTCGCATGCACCCACTGGGCGGAAGGGGGAAGGTTTACAACAAAAACAATCCAAAAAAGCAGCTTGATTCCCTCTTCCTTTCAATTAGGCCAGGTGCATTGGTATCAGCCCTTTTCGAGGTGGTGACTTTTGTGCACCGTAAATTAGAAGAGATCAAGCCTTTGTTTCCCTGTCACGTCTACAAGCCACAGCTATTGGGCAGTTACATTTGAAATGCTAATAGAGATTATCGGGAGGTCAGGGAGTCTCATGAGGCCCCCCCTAATGTTTGCTTTCTCAGGGATGAGCTCATCTGAACTCATGAACTGAAAAGGACTGATGCATTAAAAATTTAATGTGGGTTTTGTTTTTGGGTTTTTTTGCTAAATTGTTTTAAATTTCCTAAATTAATGGCTGGAAAACCTTTGGGAACAGAAAAAGATCATGCCCCGGGACTAGCATACTGGGGAGGAAATGGTTTCAGTGAAGTTCTCAAACCATTGTCACGACTGGGGCATTGTTCCACCCTGTCCTGAGGTGCCTTCACACTGTGCCACCAGCAGAACCACCGCTCCACGAATGGTGGCCACCTTGGGAGCATAACCTGGTGCCTGCCCAACCACATGCACCAGCCCAGGCAGAGCCTGGTGCGGTAATTCTTGGGGCTCTGCTAAGGTTTCAGTTCAGAACTTTGACGAGGTCATGGGCTCAGCTGAAAACTGCAACGCTGGTTTGTGTGCTATTAGGTTAATTGCCCGTAAGTGAGACTGTTTACTCATGGAAATACCAAACTCGCGTGTTTACTACTAGGATTAATGTGTGCTGTGGAAGGGTTTTGGAAGCCTCAGTAGTTAGTATCTCATTGTGCTGCTGCTGTCCCAGGAAAGCAAGCACTCTTAATATCACAGAAAGCCTGAGCAATTGCCTGTTCCTGAAGGCTAACTACCTGTTGTCTGCAGTGGGGGTGGGAGAACAACGGCCCAAATGCAGTAAGTGCAATACATGCGTGTCTGTTACTTTGATAACGAACTTTGGGAGTCAGTAAACCTCTTATCCATGTGTAATGCTATGCACTATAGGGGCTTAGTCCATGACAATGGCAGGTACAAGTTCAGTATGTTTTGCAAAGGCAGTACATACCAAGATGTTCTTGCTGATGTCCAGACCCTAAAAAAAGGGCAAATAAACTGATCAATAATGAGACAGTGATACCATCTTATAGTGGGAACAGACTGGGCTCTGTTCTCAGCTCTGCCCTGCAGTCCACCCATAACCTTGGTCAAGTCCTCTATCTCTTTATGATTTAGTCCCTTAAGTGTGAGATAATCCCTTCTCTTCTCCTCCACTTCTCACCTCTCTTTTGTATTTAGACTGCCAGTTTATGTGTACAGCACCTAGTAGCCCGGGGACTAATGTGGCAGGTTTCCCATATAGTACCGGCACTGCAGAAGGAAATGGGGCGTTTCATGCTCAGGGTGCAAAATGCAATGCTAAGTGACAATACTAAGGTGTGGTGTAACAAGACAGCACTAGGATTCAGTTGAAAGAGCGTGGATCTTGATTCTTCGGTCCTGTGAAGTCATCACAACTTCCCATGTGCTTAAAATAATGCTTGTAGTCCAGAACTTTGCTGGACACAAGCCAGAGCATGGAGCACCATTCAGGATTAAGTTTTAATTGGATTCCTGAAGTTCATTGAAATGTTTGCAACCGATCACCAACTTTGAGGTAGAAATTTCATGAGAAGGTCTTTCCCGTGAGAGACCTACTCCTTCCTCTTTCCTGTCAGGCTGGGAATACTCTGATTAGAGCCTCTGCCCTGGCATTTCAGCATTCTTGATCCCCACCGGAACCTGGAAGTGCTGAGGCAGCCACAAACAATGGGAAAGAAAGGGAGAGGAAAAGCATTTGTTCAGGCTCCCTTGTACTTCAGCGACACGATTTCCCTGGAACACACTTTGGGGACTGGAGCTAATTACACTGATATGCTGCCAGTCTGATAACAAGTGTTGCCAGCTAAGGATTGACTCACCAAAACTTTTATATGTAGTAATGAATGTATGCTTGGTTTAATCTCGCTGGCAGCAGTAGTGAGGATACTTAGATGGAGTTGACACATCCAGTTATCTGGAGTTAGAGGGCTAAAGCCCATGCTGCCATCTGCAGTGCTCTTTGTGCTGTTCTTGGCATATGGACATAGCCATTGTCTTCATTTAATGCTGGGATTAGGGAGTACTCTGGCCCTGGAGTACTCTGACAGGGTTCTCCCTGTTTCTCTCACAGATCCCACTCAGAGTCTGGCTCCAAGCTATCACTCACCTTTCTTACCACTGGGTCCTTTGATGGAAAAGCCTGTCCTTCAGCCATACTACCAGCTTCTCTGAACTCATTCTCCTTATTCTTATTGTTTGACGACTTCCTGAGCCCCACCATCGGCTGGCTGTTTCCTGAATCCAAGTAGCTCTCTCTTCCTGCAATGAAACACAAGGATTTGCTCACATTTCTCAGCAGTGTCCTGCTAGAATGGCCTCTGGGCAGTGCTGCCAGCAAGCTGCAACTCCAGATGGGATGAGAACCCTAAGGACTTTATGGTGTGATGAGACCCTGTGTGTTCTCATGCTACACTTCAGTGGAAAGAAGGTAAATGTTCCAACAGTCCCCAACCACAGCAGACTTTCTAATGTCTTCCTCATGGTCGTATTTTCCTTCCAGGTCTGCTCTGAAACTGCCAGGAAAAAGCATTTCTAGGCCTCTGCACTAGAGATCCCAAAGGCCATTTACACTCTGACTCAGTCCTGCTAGGAGGTGTGTAGATGTTCTGCATTTCACCAGGTATTAGAGGCAGGCTGAAGTCCAAGGTTTGAAATAACCTGATCAGCCTCACTTAGTGGGCTGGCTCACATCTAACATTGGATCCAGACTTTTCAGCCGGCTTTATCATCAGTAGGCTGAGCCCAATCATTCTCAGCCTTCTGGAAAAGCTGGTCTCTGGATCCAAGCTTTGCAGCTGGGGCTTATTTCCATTTGGTCTATAGAATAAGTCATCCTCCAGGAATGTGCTCTGTGCCTGCTTGAGAGGGTAGGAGTCTAGTAACAGGCATAAGGCTTTCCATCTTAGATCAAATCCTACCTTGGCTGGAGGGATTTTAAATCCACATGGAGGGGCTCCACTAGTGGACTCAGTCAAGCATGCTAAGTTTCTGAAAGAGACAACCCATTTTATAATGTATTTGTCCTAATCTTTGTAGCCACAGCTGCAGAGCAAAAAGTCCTGTTTCACACAAGTGAAGAAGCAAGTGTTAAAATCCTAGGTGTAGACAAAGCATTTTAAACCAGATCTCTCAGCTTTCCAGCTAAGGTGTGGTTCTATTAACACCTTGCTCTGTTCCCATCTGTCTTTCCTAGGGAAAAAGGAAGTTGCTGGTCAGATTATTTCACCCAGGTGACAAGCAGGAGGGCAGGTTAGAGGTATTTGAACTCACCATTGCAGCTGCTCAACTTTTCAGTGTTTGCTCCTATTTCTGGGATGATGGAAAGATCAGAAGGGTTTCCAGTCTGAACCAAGAGGCTGTGAGGTCTGCTCCTCCCAGAAAAAAATGTCTTCACATCTTGGTATGAGTTGAGGAAGACACTGGCAGCTCCACAGGAGCAATGCTGCAGAAGGTACTCCTACACCAGATGAGAAAATATGCAGGTTCTCAGGCTGCAATGGCCCAAGGTAACCGGGCGGTGTGATGGTACAGATAAATTGCAGTCATTCCAGCCCAGGGATGCTCAGCCTTGTCCTGACACCCATCAGAAACCAGACAAATTATTCATTCTCTAAAAGGCTGAGGAGCCTGGAGTTGTTAATGTAGATTTTTCATGGGTTCATTGGCATTTAACTAAAATTGTTGATACTCAGCATCTTTTGGGCTTGTTTCCCAGAAGGAATTGAAAACAAGTTTCTAAACACAGAGCTGCTCAGCTAAGGCATTTGTGTAAATAAACAGATCCGTTATAACAATTACTTGTATTTTAAGATGTTATTTGTTTTGGAAAGTGCACAGAAAATAGTATCTTGTATTTTATTGATGGGATGCCATGGTTCATTTACAGTGAATCTGACTGGTAACATCCTTGTGGTATGTCAGCTGGTGTACTTCTGCTTTAGCTGATGTGGTGGGAAGGGGAGATTTTTCCATCTTGCACAACCATGTTGCACAACAGTTTAGTAGGACAGGAAGCAAGGAAAGGTTTATCCATTTAAGTGGAAAGGAAACCAAACTGTTTATTGGTGTTGGAACCAGGACAGGCCAAAACCAGTTCAGCAGCTCTGGAGACCCCCAAGCAATTGACAGTTTTAACATAACACCTCATGGTGAGAATGTTGCCACAGCAGCATGGCGCTTTGCAGTACCTGTACCTTGGGGGGTGCTTTGAAAATCTGATGAAAGATGTTGCTTTTGGCTCAGGGCATTAAAGATTTCCCTGTAAAGCAAAAGATGTGGAATAACCATGTTCCCTTTGTGACCCAGGATTAAAATATCATCAGTTTCTGTGGTGATGTCTGTACAGCTCTCAAGGACAGCATCAGGAGCACTGGCCACCTACCATCCTCATGGCCAGCTCTTAATACCACAGTAATTCATCTCTGTGCTGGGGGTTGTGTCTTCCCTAGCCATGTGTGGGGCATGGAAACCTTTCCACACTCATAGTCTGCATGAAGAGTGAACATGGTTTGGAAAGGAGCCTTAGGATGCCCTCCAAAATGCAATGTGGACAGCAACCTCCATGTTTTGTGGCAAATAGGGTAGTAGTATATCCCCTTCTACACAGAGGGGCTGTGACTCTGAAAACAACAGAGAGCTGCTCAGATATAGGAGACGCAACTACCACAGAGACACCTGAGAGAGAGCACCCAGTTTTGCAGAGCACACTGCAAGTGCTGAATGTTATATCTGGGAGTCCAGTTCCTCACTGAAAAGTGTGGGACAAATGTGGCTGAGAAGGGACTGCTGAGAGATTTTGGAAAATATTAAAAAGATCAAAGTTTCAAATATTTAAATGAAAGCACAGTGCCTTTCATTTCAGTGAGAGCTGGAGAGGAGGGGACACATATACCAGATGAGGATTTGACCCTGAATTTGCAGCTTGGAAGAGTTACTTTGAGCAATGACTCACAGTTGTAAAGCTTCAGGAAATGTGTTAACAATTCCCAGGCTCTATGTAGGAGGTTGCATTCCTCTGAGCATGAGAGATGGGTACATGGAAATGATGGGCTATGCTGCTCTGTGGCCTGACTCACAAGTTGGCTTTAGCTCTGAGGAGGAGTCAGTCACCTACTGCAGATCCAGTCCCAGCAGGTGGGAGAGCAGCACTGGGGGAGGAATGATGCTGTTGGGAGAATAAAAGACTCACCACAGCATGGCAGGGAGGAAATAGCTGACTGTGACAAACCCCTTTGGTTCTTTGGGGGAGTGATAAAATAAATAGAAAGGGATAGAAGGAAAAAAGCTGGAAGCCTGGTCTGGTGGCCAAAGAAACAGAACTGAGAGGCAGAGATGGGGTAGAACTAAGCAAAATATGTAGGGCTTAAAAAATGCTGTTTAGGAGGATGCTGAAATGATTTGCAAATTTCAGTCAAATTCCTCAGCTAACTCTGGCTGAATAAAAAAAGACAAATGGGAACACTGAGGTGTTTCCTGTCAGGGATTCTTCATTTGGCAGCTCAGAAGCACAGGAAGAGAAAGAGAGCATAGAGTTGGGTAGTGGTACCACCGCTCCTCTTTCCTATTGTATCTGTTTTGTGGGAAATTTGGGGAATTTGACAGTTTGAAACCAGAAGGAAAAGAAAGAGCTTATAATTCAAAACACAATTGCTAAAGAGGTCCATGGAAATGTTTTGTTTTGATAGCATTGACAGGGGGAGATGTGTTCTTGGGAGTTTTCAACTGTAGAGAAGTAAAAGCTACTGACTTTGAGCTGACGGTCGCATGAGGTGAGAGGGACACTTTTTAACTCAGCAGATGCAAGCACATCTGGGAAACAAAACTGAACATGAAGCCCGAGCCCACCCTAAGGGAAGCTGAGCCCACTGTGGTGGACAAGGGCTCCCTGAAGACCAGAGCACCCAGCCCAGGTGGCTGTGAGGTCAAGTAAATTAGCATCTTCCCTCATAGACATGGAACTTTCTACCTGGGCCTTGAGTATATAATTTAATGGAAGATACTATGGTGTCTGCTTACCTCTTTTATTTGGCTCATCCTCTGCTCTTTCTGCAAGCTGCACACTTGCTTTTGGAGACGCAGGTTGTGCTCCTGCAGCTGCCCAATCTTCTCAATCAGTTGGCAGATGTGTTCTAGGTATCCCAGACCAGATCCCAGGGCTTTGCTGTTACCTTGGTTCACCTGCAATGACAATAGATGTTGAACCATAATATAACAGCAGAGCAATCCTTACTAGCAGTTGGGAGCCCAGCACATAACTCAGTTGTGTGGGCCAGGTGAAAGACACTCAGGCTTCCTCTTGCAAGGGGCTTTGGTTATAGCCTGATCTGAGCTAGTGTTTCTTGTTCACAGCTGTTTTCTGGATTACTCAGGAAGATGCACTATCAGAGGGATTCTTCTGACTGATCACAGGCTGATGCAGAGGAAAGCCTTATGACAGCCTGTTTCTAGTTCCACCTTCCAGGCTAATTTTTGTCTTTTACTGGCCACAGGACCCTTACAGACAAATACAGTTCAGCTTGCTGCCTGGCCATGGCAGGATATTCTGTACCACCAATCACTCCACATCCAGGACCTGCAGAGTTTCACTGCTGTTGAGCCAAGGGCTGTGCTGGAGACAGACAGTAATCCTGTGGTAGAGGAAAGGCGACAGTGCTTGCCAGCCTCCTGCTCTACTCCTCTCTGTTTCTGGCCCCAGGACTTCCTCGTGCACAGCAAATGTCCTCTCCTCTGCCGCGAGTGGACTCTGCCGAACATCCTACTCACAAGTGCACGCAGAGGCTCGCTTCCGCCTTGGCACAGCCTGCTGATGTGCATGTGATATCAGTAAGTAAAATAAGCCTCAATCTTTACAAAAGCAGCACTCTAAGTTTATCTTACTTCAAAAAATAAGTTCCCTCTACAAAAGCAGGAAGCTTACTCTGTCTCCTTTCCCACAACAATCTACATTTTTGGGGAAATGCCAGCCTTGGGACTCTTCCTGTCTTTTTATTATGTCAGAAAGCTCATGGTGTGTTCAAAAATAATCAACATTAGGATTTACTACTTTTTTTTAAAAAAATGATGATACAATGTTATTTATAAACAGGTATTATTATGTCCAGATGCTTTTGTGTCTGAGGTTGGGACAGAGGTCACATGAAATCATACAAAAAAACGTGATGATTCTAAGCTAACCAGTCATTCACATTCATGATTTTATTTTCCTCTCAGGCACAGCCTGCAGAAGTGGTAATAAAACAAAGGTTATTCTGCTATAAAACTGCATCCTTAGCATGTCTATGCAGTGGGAAGGAGTGCAGCAAGAACAAAGCCTATGTGGTGTCTGCTGGGAAAAGCTTAAATCAAAAGCACTATAACCAATATATCTGAAAGTAGCTAGGGATTTGGGGGTGCCCAGCTTCAGAAGCATGACTTTCAGAAAGTACATGAGTATCAGCTTCTGAATACCTGGCCATTTTGAGCTGTCCCAAAATGGATAGTCAGAAGTTCCTCACTATCTTTGAAAATGTAGGCTTTCTGCCACTCTGTACCCTCTTTTTCCACATTTAACAACTCCCATTTCTGTCAGATTGCTGTTGCAGTGACTGCTCAGGGCAGGCAGTTTGAGCTATCTGGTAGAAAATTCGTTGGCATTTTATTGAAGTGATCCTAGCAATCGCAAATAAGCAAAAGGCAAATGGGGCAGAGCCCCTAGTGCCTGGCCATCCCTGCAGGACCAGCCACCTCTGTGGTCAGCATGCCAGGGTAAAAGCTTTTAAGGGGGATGCTTCACCTTGCCTGCCCTATCACAAGGCCCATTAGGATCAGGACTACTCAGCTATGGTAGTGGTTCAATACAGAACATTCATGTAATTTAGCTGGTTGTCCCCAAAACGGTTGGTCACAGAGGGCCTCTCTAGGCACCCTTTCAGGACTTTCTTTTCCATAGACTGGAAATACCTAAACAGCCCTCACTATCTTCTGAACATGCCAAGTGCAGCATAAAACCTGCTCTGTCACATTCTGGTCTGAGTATTTTCCTCTTAGCCCCTGTGAGATAGTTCTACGCTAGCAGTGGAGGATGAACAACCATAGGAAAACTGCAAATATTTTCCAGTATGAGTCTCTTCCAGTCTCTGTCCTCCCAGTTGAAGCTTCCCTAAACATTGATCTAACGGGACTGAAATTTTTCCCATTCACCACATGTGGATTATCAAATAGCACTGGAACAAAAGCCATGTGCCCATTTTTGAGTTGACAAAACCTATGAAGAAGGAAAAACATTTCACCTACTTTTTTGAAGGTGAAGATACAGAGGACAGAGGATCAGACAGACACAGTTTATGAATCGGATGGTGAAAGTTGCACTAGGAAAGTAACACCATAATGTATAAATAGGTGTCAGATTTTGCTTTCAGGTACATCTGACTGAACTAGACCCTCAGCTGAAGATAAGGAATCCAAGGCTCTTAGCTATACTACGCCAAGTTACTCCTGTTACAGTTTTGACCCTGTGGCATTGAGGTGCAGTAAACCGACCTTACACCCGTGTAACTAAAAAGAGATCTCTGCCCTTGTGAGTACTCACTTAAGTTTTGGGGACAGGTTTTCAGTACATGTAGCCCTGCTCAGCTAGCAATAACCATCACAGTTGTGCTGGCCCACAGATTACCTAGGAAGCCTAAAAACACAGGATCAGCACTTGCACTGGGAACTTTGGCTTATCTAGAGCCCTTCAGCCAGTATTTTGACTGGTGTAAAATCACACTTTTCCTTTGAAACCACCAGTCACAGAGCTGGGAACTTGTCTTCAGTCAGACTCAATGGAAAACTGTCCTGGGCTGAACCTGGCAGCAGGAGCTGAGGCTGGCAGGCAGGACTAGCTTGCAGGTGAAGCTTCTCCTTGTTCAAATAGAAGCTTGATGATGTTTGTGTGACTTAGGTTTCTGTACTTCTTGTGATGCTCTTCACTTTCTCTTGTGGATAGTTTTGAGTTATACCATGTTCTAGTCCCCCATAAATCCCTCACTGCTCACTCCCACCATGTTAGCAGGTACAGAGGCAGTACAGTCACTGTGCCAACAGCCAAGGAACGTAACTATGCACCTCCCATCATGGGCTTGGAGCAACTGATCAGTGACGCCACAGGCTGAGCGGGAAGCATTTGTCACTGGGAAGCTGACAGCACCAAAAGGCTTGTGAATAACAGGAAAGAGAGGGCTCGTGCTGTATATTTCTGATGGCTCCACCCTGCTGTCCAGGAGGGGCTGCACTCACTGATAGCTTCTGGTTTCCTCTGAGTGGCACGCACAGGCTACGGGGCTGGCCATTGCCCTGTCCTTCCCCTGAACCGTACCACTCTCTGCAGAGAAGTATTTTGACTGCTTTGGCCCAGGATAATTAGCACTGTGTGAATAATGGTGGGGTTTTTTCATTTAACGATGACAGTGCTCCCACCCTCTCTTGTCTTCTAGGGGTATGGACTGACTTTAAATGTAAACTTTATGGAGTGTGAGGAAGTGTTTACAAAGCAAAAGCATCAAAAGCTATGTATCTTCAAACTGACCCCAAACATTTAATTTTGCTTAAAAGGAAATGCTTTTATTTAGGCTTCAAAGTTCTTTCACTTGTTGTTTGACAGCTTCCACTCTCTTTTATCTTTCTTAACGTAGGCAAATTTCAAAATAACAACAGTTCAAAACAAAGATCAGAAACCTTTGTTTAAAAAATGCCAGACCAAAACAATTTGATGTGTATTTTCAGCCAAAGCCATTCACCAAATGAATCCAAATGGTCAAAACATTTGGTCATTTCCAGTCTCTCTCTTTTTCAGCATTTTCCTCCCTGTTCTCTTGGAAGTGGCCACAGCAGTGAGGGAGGTCGGAAGGACATCAAAGGATGTCCTCATCCAGGGACTGAATCCTTGCTTGGCTGTGGCGTGCCAGTAAGCCCAGTGCCATTGGAGTTGCCACAGCCAGCTGGGCTGGGGAAACTCAACTTCTCTCCTGTTACTTGAAAGTTATATTCACAAAACCAGCAACAGAACTGAGGAAGTTGCTGTCACCTATAATGAAATAATGCTCTTACCTAGCTTTAAATATAAGCCAGTGTAAGCACTCTTGCATCTCTATCAACATGAATTTCATGCAGCAGGAATTGATTCAGTGGTACAATGTGGTTTGCCATTATTCTTTGCCAAGCAGAGCAGAAATACCTTGTACTGGCCTGCTTTCAGATGACACCAATTGCCTTTCCAGGAGTATCTGTGTCCCTGAGACAACATCAGGTCAGACAAGAGATTGGCTCCTAAGTATGATGTTGAATCTTGGACAGGTTACAAGCAAATGCGAAAACCATAGAATGAGCCTGGAGCATCAGCTGGGGTGAACCAAGATGTATGGGCATCGGCTGTATGGGCAGATGATCATCTGGACATAGGCTGTCTGTGCTCTAACACATGCAGCCCAGCAGCAGACGCAGGGGTGTGCAACAGCCATGGGCATTTTTTGCTCCAGTCAGCTTGGGTGCTGCCTGGCATCCCAGCAGTTTGAAGAGCACTGCTTTGACATACAGCAGCCTGGAGGTGCTCTGTGAAGAGGGGCAAACTTCTCCAGCATCTAGGTCACAGCTGTATTTATACAGCTCGAAAAATAAACAAAGAAAAGTGCTCTGGGGCACAGAGCTTCAGCACTCAGCCAGTGAGGATATTAAAAAGGAGAGGAGATAAGCCACCAAAAGCTTCATTTCCCCTTCAGCTTCTTTCTAATTTATTCTCTTGTTTATTTAAATGCTCTGCTTTGAGAAACTGAGGCTCCATTTCACAAAGGATTTAAAGGAATTTCATGGGCAGCCAGAGTTCTCAACAAGACTAAGCTGGCAAGCTGCAAACCCTCCGGAGTGTGACAGAGAATTTAGGTAACTTTTTATAAAGCCTCCTTGTATTCAAACTCTCCTGCTGTAGTCCTTTTTTGAACTCTCTGCCAAAAGGCCAGGTTGCTGTCTGTTTGGGAACTGTGCAAGATAGACATCTGTCTTCTACTGTAGGTGAGACAGCTCTGGGGAGGAACAGGTTGCTCTGTTGGATTGTGTGTGTTCCTTGTACTGCCTCAAGATGGAATGTTAACAGAGATGGGTCATTTCTAATCTTCCTCACTGCTCTGGAGGGTTTGGCATGCTGGAGAGGAAGGCTACCGCATGATGGTTCAGGGCCCAGTCAGAGAGGTCATGGTGAAATTATATGCACAGCACACAGTCCTTGTCACTTGCCTTCCTCCCACCCATCTCCCATTCCAATTCATCATTAATGAATGCCCCAAGAAGAAATTCCCATTATGCACCATTTAATATTTTTGGTGTGTCTGTGTGACCCGTCTCTTCACCTAGCATGCCCCCTCCTTTCCTTTTGTTCATGGGGCTTTTCGGTCTGTCTTTCTATCAAGATTCAGCTCCCCACTTAGATCTTTCCATTGCTGGTTGATGGAAGCAACCACAGCAGGCAGGCGAGGCAGCGGATCTGTCTGCTTGTCAGCAGCACAGGGTTTCAGCAAAGTACTGGGGTGAGCACTTGCTGCCATCCACTATGGGGGAGAAGGTGCACAGGAGAGCTTTTTGTTCTCCTGTCAGTCGTACGGTGTACCCAGCAAGGGGGAGAGAATAGGACAAGCTGCTGAAATTATTATGTCTTTTAGTTAAGCCAGCCTCAGAACACAGGAGTTTCCATCACAGCTGTGCTGGAGGGTTAAAATGGGATCTCAAACCCAGCAAAGATTTGAATTTGTGCATTAGTTCCCTGCTCACTCATTATTTGAGAAAGCTGGCTCAAGAGGACAGGACAGGCCTGGACAGGAATGAGGTACCCCTTAGACAAGTTCTTTCCAAACTTTGGCACCCCGACAGCAGTCCAGCTGTTCCCAGGAACAGGAATAACCTGACCTTGAAGAAGAAACAATGTTCTGATCCCCATCCCATGTATCAGAGGATGATGAGTAACTTCATAATCTTCATTTTAAGACCAGAATCATATCCATCCTCTGACCTAGGGCTTTTTGAAGCATCAGATCTCCATGAACCATTAGTCATTCTTAACGAGACCCAATATATGTGAACTACTTCAGAATTTCACTGCTATGAAAAGAGCTTTTAAAAATTAATTGCCAAGACTTGCTGCTTACAACAGTTTCAGGGGAAATTTCTAACTCAGATGTATCCTAGTTCACGACAGCTGACAGGAATTGAACCCTGACTGAGGTATTTGGACAGACCTAGCTATAAAGATTCAGTTTAGGTGTTTCTTACCTCACTCAGTCTACAGCATTCATCCATGTATTCATCCAGACTGTCGCTTGTAGGGTACTTCTTCAGCTGATGTCCATGGATCTGAAGGTCTTGCATTCTATCCAAGTTGTCTGGGAAATTGTCAGCAATTGTCTTTGGCTCTTCTGTGGGAGCTGGGGTGGGAAGAATGATTTCCCTAGGAAGGTCTGTCTCTGGGGTAAGTTGTTTTTCCAGAGACTGCCTTTCACTTTGGTCAAAATGTTCATTGGGACTTTCTTCCTGAGGGACACTGAAGTCTTCAAGGGAAGCTGCAGGACCCTGCACAGCATCTGCCTCCTGACTGTAGTGCTCAGCTTGCTTTTCACTTTCTGGATCTTGGTGACTGACTTTTCTGGCATGCTCTTTACATGTTCTCATTATCAGATGGTCAATTTCTGGAGAAGAAGAGGTGCTAAGCACACCTGAGTCACAAAATGAGTCTCTGCTGTGAAGCACAAAGCTCTTCTCTGAACCTGTTGGTGTTGATGGAGAATTAGCCCCGCTTGGCAATTCAACCCCAGAGTCCTCAGATTCAAATTTGGAGAATCTGTGAAGTCGGCACTTGGACTCTAAGGCGCTGAGGTCAGGCAGTGTGGCTACATAGTCTGTGCTTGCCAGGGCATCTGCATAGTCTGGATCTGCCAGTGTAGCTGCTGCATTCGGATTTCCCTGGCAATCCGGTGGGAGGCTGGCGCCAGGGAGATGGTACTCTTCTGTGCAGCCTGTGTCAGCTGGAGCCTCTGGGATTAACCCTGGGTTTTGAATTCCTTCATTGCTCAGTATCTTCATATGTGTTAACACAACTTTGTCCTCAGCAGGTGGGCTTTTCTTACCTGCTTCAAAGAAAACAAGTAGAAGGTCACAAGAGGCTACAAAACGCAGTGTCTTGTGCATCCCCTGAGGGATGTGAAATGTAAAACTGTCTATGATAAGGTGGTAGAAGGGGAACAGCTTTGATTTGTTTTTCTTGAGCTATATGAAGCTTTCTTGCAGGCTTTGCTACAACAGAAGCGTTGTGTTTCATAGCCCCAGAATCCTTCAGGGAAGTCATAAATGCACAGAGTTTTGATTTAGTAGACAGGTAGAAAACAACACACGTAACACCAGGTAACTTTTTAGTGATTACCTGCATACAGATGCAGAGAAGTACGTGGTTTTTCAGCATGATAGATATTAACTTAAGGCTAAAGTATTTCCTCTGATTAAATGTATTCTGAACCAGAAGAAAAAATGGTAAAATGAAATCTGTCTTTCTGCAGGCTTAAGTGAATTCTGGGTTGCAACAAGCAATTTACAGACTGTTTGGTATTCTCTGCAGTATTCTCTGCTCACATACAGGTGATGAAAAGCAAGTACTGCTAGGAAAAGCAAACAAGCACTGTAGATATTTTTTGTTCCCTGTATGGTTTTAGCTATGATGTAATTTCTTTAAATGAACTCTTACCTTCTTTGTAAAGAGAAAGGAGATGGGGGCAGCTTTGTTCATGAACTTTTTGCACATGGACGAAGAGTCTTGCTTTAACATTGCAATTATTTCACATGGTAATGTGGTAGGACACTCTGGATGAAAGGCTAATCTACAGGAGTTGAAGATCTGCCCCCAGGTTTTCTTACTGGTTTTCTGAATCTAATATTTCACAGTGCAGACTTCTCGTTCGCACCGGTATAAGAGCCAGTGGGAAACCTCTGCATCCACCCCTTAGCAAACTGCAAATCTCAGCTCCAAATCCATCTGTTCATGGATTTAGGACCAGGGATTCCTGCAGTACAAACCTTCAGTTTCTCTGGTACCTTTTCCCTTACTAGAGCCTGACCCCAGAGCACTTCAGAGGGCTACAATGCACATACACTTTTCAGGATATCTTACTTCCTACTTCATTTCCTTTCAGTCTCCTCTCCTACTTCCTTCCTTTTTGCCTGACATCAAACCAGCAGCTGCTTCACAAACTCACTCCTGGCAACATAATTATCCCTAAGTAGGCAGGGAAGCCTGGGACCCCGCCACCAGCAGCAGAACAAGGAGAGCTCCGCTGTGCAGTCTTCCTTCATGGTAACCCAGAAAACTCCCTGTTTCAGAAATAACCTGTTTTCCAGCCTTCCCTCCTCCAGCTTGCTTTCTGCAATGTCCACAGGCCAGGGAGACTTTTACTCATTAAGCTACTATATGGAACATTTTCTACTTTATTTAAATTCCTTCTATTTGATCTTGAGAATTTTTTGGGATACCACCGAAGCATGCCCTTTACCGTTTATAGGCAGCTATAGATTTTATATTTTACACTAGGTTTTCATACAGGGCTGTCAGCAATAAATAGTCCTATCTGATGGGCTTTTCATGGCACTTCAGCACATAGTGCTTAAAAACCCTTATAGAAGATCTTGTTTATCATACACAGAATTGCACCTGCCTCCCTTGGCAGGATTCACAGGCATTTCTCCACTGTGAAGAGCCACATATGGGACAGTCAGTGCCCGATCATCAGTAATGCAACAGCAATACATTGCTGTGGTGGGGGACAAGAGAAAGACATTGCCCATGGAAATGCTACAGGAAAGCTCACCAGGAGCTGCCTGTGCTGTGCTGGGTAACAGCCCTTCCACTCTTGGGATGAGCACGATGGACCCTGAACTGAGAACAAGGAATAGGGAGTTTGGTTTGCAGCTTCGCAGACAGCAAAATGCCACCTGTAAGTGGGAGCTCAGTGCCAGGTCCTGGAAGAAGGAGGCAGAGCTGAGTCCTTACTGATTTGGAGTGAAGAGGATCAACCTGCTCAACTGCAAACAACTCTTGGCATCGAGAGACAAAGCATTGTATCTGCATAAGAAATAAAAGGCTGACAGGTTCTTCTGATGGCATCACCACCCCAGATGGCACAACAAAACCACTGAGAGTCAGGAGGAGAGCAGTTGTATTGCTGCGCTCTTTTTAAGAACAAATCATACAGCTGTCACTCTTGCCAGGAATTACTAAATGCAGTGGTAGTTCCTTCCCACACTCTGATTGCCTTCACTTATTAATCATGCCATGCTTTCCTTTGATTGGAGATTCTCTCCCTCTCTCTCAATCTGCCCCTTTTTTCTTGCTTAACCGGTTTCACCCTGGTCTACACAAATATTTCTTTGTCTGAAGTCAGGAAGCAGCATATTAAAATGAGGTCTTGCTACTTCCAGAAGGAGATGTCAGATGCTTTAGTCTGTATTTTTTATGACTATAAAAGCTACATGTGCACCAGAAAGTTTGGCTGGGCTAGAAAAAATAAAAAATTAGATTATATCTCTGAGACTCGGTGTGAGGGTCCCTTCGATGCCAACAACTCCAGTACTGAGAAAAGTCTGTGCTCTGGACAACACAATCTTCTGCTCTTCCCATCCTGTGGGCACTAGCAACATCGCATGGTTTCACAACAGTTTCTTGTTTAGCTGTTCTAGGCTGCGAGCCATTGAACTCAGCAGTGGCACGTCCTGGTAACCACAGTGTTTGAGCATTTCTGATTTATCATCCCAGCGCCTTGTGATGATGCAAAACCTTATCATCCCCCTACCACAAGTTCAGAATAGCTGCAAAGGATGGCAGGATTTTGCAACACACTTAGGAACCTCATCCTCATTCATGTAATGATACTTTCCCGTGGTCAATGAGGTCATCTACACTACAGCACAGAGATGGTCCATGATTAAGGCAGTGACCTGAAACTCAAGTTTTTCTTGCTGCACCTCGCTGATGGAACAGTCTCTTCTTCCTCTCTGTTAACTGGGTTATGGAACCTAAACCACAGGGCTTCCAACGAGCAGATTGTTTCTGCTACAGATCTTGAAAGAGGCATTCAAAAACACGGGGCTCTTTCAATCATATTGCTGACAAACACCAGAATGGTGCGATTAAAGCTCATCTGTGCAATCACACAAAAAAAAAAGTGAACCAGACCCTCAGCTGCTATAAATTAGCTCATTACCAGGGCCCTTAACAGAATTGTGCCAGCTAATTCTGGTTGAGGACTTGGCCTGCAAGTGCTTTCTACACCACCAGGGTCACAGAACAAAGTAGGGAAGATGGACTCCTGCCTGGGGCTGGAGGGAGTGTGCTGTAGGCGTAAGGTTACAATGCTGTGTGGAGGCTTCTGAAAGGAGGTGTGAAGAACTTCGGAGAACTGAACAGCAGCATTAAGGTTAGTAAGATATATTTACTTGTGCTGGAGGCCAGCCAGGTTTGACGCTGCTGGTCCTGGGAAATCAGCCAAGATTTTTTTTTTTTGGTTATTGTTGTTTTTTGTTTCCTTTCCCCTGGACTGGCTTTCCACACCTCTTCTGGAGTGGGGGTAAGGTAGTGAAAGATGCTGCTTTCAGGCAGCTGGCTGGCACACTGGTATGGCAGCAGAGGAGGGAATGGAATTGTATGTGCATGCGTAGGAATCAGTATAGCTTCCTGTAGTGCCTTCACCAATGTGCGCGGAGGCCAAACATTGTCTTGGGTTAACTTGTGTTACTTGCCTAGCAGCCCTCTCAAAGGTTTCTACAGCTCTGTAATCACACTACAGATAAACAGGGTTCCCTGGGTTTTAATATAAGCCTGTAACTGATGGTGACTGATTCTGTGTAACCTTGGGCAAGTCGCTGGGCTTCCTGCGCCTGTACAGTTGGAAAATAAGGCTGCTTCCCATCTCATGGGGAGGTGGTAACAGTGAACTAGCTAATATTGAAGGTAATTAGTAGGCAGTGAAAGGAACTAGTGTCTCCCAGCTAAACTTATAGAACTTTGCTTTGCTTTGTTTCCAAATTGCTTTCCAGGATACTTCTCTGTTGGCAGTCAGCAAAGTCTAGCAGAGAAACTTAAATTCTTCAAAGGTGAACACCCTCCCATCAGTTCCTGTCCCAAAGCTTTCCTTTCCTCCAAGTTTTAAGTCCAAGTGTATCCTTCCTGTTACGTAATAACTAGATGCTGCCAGGGCACAGCCTAGTACATTAATATAGATATTTCTGACCTGAGGAAGGAGGGCGGATATCTAAACATGAAATTGCTTTTTAAGCAGTTTCTTCATGCCCAGTAAGTTGCATGCAAGGGATGCACTCAACTGTCCAGGCGAAACTCCTAGGCATTCTCAGTCCTGCCCAGGCCCGATTCCTGCAAAAGTTCCCACCTTCCTAGTAAACCAAGCCAAAGTCTATATTCCAATCCTCATGCTCCAAAGCATTGAAATCCAGGTCCAGTTTTTCCTTTTTGGAATCTGTGGCTCAAAGCTATGTTTCGCTGGCAATTCCTTCAGTGCAATCCCTGTTAAGCTCTGCTACATCATTGATAGGGGTCCTTGGCCTCTGCTGCACTGACTCCAGTATCATAGCCCATGGTCTTCTGATGCATCTGGCTACTGGAAGCATACTGGTGGTGGGAAGAGGCCAGGATGGCAGTGGGAGAGAGAGCTGCTAGCAGCAGTACAGAGCTATACCATACAGTGTCACCCTGTGCTGCTCTCCTCCCTTCTGGTCTGTGCCCACCCAGCTTCTTAAAATATTCATTCTGATTTGTAGGCTGCTTGGCATGGGGAGAATCTCTGTTAAACGTGCACAATGACCAGCGCAACCGGAGCCAAGCTTTGCTTGTCTCCACCTGCTGTTGTGTTACAAAGGCTAGCAGCATTAGAGCCATGGTAGCCCCCTGCTTATCCCCAGAGCTGCTGCCAGGTTCATGTGCAGAGCGAATGTGCCCACAGTAGGAGGTGGTGGCAGGGTTATGCAGGGTGGCAGTCCCAGGGAGAGCCACAAGGTGAGCAGCCCAAAGATGCTCAGTGTGTCTGTTCCTCTCCCCACTCCCATCTACCACAAGACATGCAACGCTCTAGATTTAAGTCCATAAGGCCAGTACTTCCCACTTGTAGTGTGCCACAGGAACAGAGGTCCCAGAAACAAAGGGGTATCACCGATGACTTGGGTTGCTGGAGGAGCAGGGATTTTGCACAGTTGCTCTGCAAAGGAGCACTAAAGTCAAACCCCATTATTTTTGCCAGTCTGCTTAGCCCTGAGCACAGGAGCAAGATGCACGTGCAAAGCTCCAGAAAAAGTTTTTCAACATCCCACTAGGCACAGCCTGCCTAGTAACTCCTCTCTAGCTCAAGCTGTGCCAATGATTAAATCCTGTGCCAGGGCAGGTTCTGTGATGGTGCTGCAGCCTCGAAGTAACACACTAAGATCATCAGCTTTTGAAGAATCATTAGGCAACAGTGACTAGTGAGCTGGAGTCAGACTCATGACCTAGAAATGAAAGGCTGCCTCTCCCATTCAGTGCTTGCATTCCCTCATTTTCCTTCCTTCCTTTACAAAAAGGTCTCCCTTTAGTCTTGTTGCTGGAACACATTCTCTAACACCACTGGCAGTACAGCTCAGGTGGTATTTCCCTTTCACTGTGAGGAGGGGATTTTTTTTCTCACCAATGATGAGGTCTCAATTTCCTAGCATTTAAGAGAAAAGGGGTCACTTCCTTTCTGAAACAAAAGGCATTCTTTGCTGCTGACTCTTCCCCCCCTATGTGCTGAGGGGCGGGGGTTGTGTTGGCACCTCCTCAGCACTAGCCCACCAGCTGTCCCCCCCTCACCCCCCCTCCCCGAGCATGCAGGAGCTGTGTTACTGTCCCAGCAGGGCCATGGCTGTCCCTTGCACAGCCCTGTGGGCACAGGGAGGGAGGGAGGGAGTCGTCGTTGGACAGGACCCCAATACTTAGAAGAACTGGATTAATCTTATGCTGACAAAACCCCTGAAACAAAGCAACCCAACAAACAGCCCCCACCCCAAAAAAGCAGCAACCACTACCAACTGACCCTCTGGGAGGGAAATCCTTCTCCACAGGACTTTGCCATGGACTTCCACAGGTTGAGGATCTCCCCACTTCCTAGTGCTTTACAGGTCTGTTGAAGACCTGATCCCTGCCCTGGAGATGGTAGCGGTGCTGCTTGGCACCGAGTTTCTGCAGACAATCTGCCTTCCCAACACCTTTCAAGCCAAACTACTCTGTGAGCACACACTCAATCATAAGCCTAAGAATTTCTAAGCGTAGCTTAGGTCCTGTGTCTTCAGTGCACCAGTTATAGCCTCTATCTACAACGGCAGAAACTTGTGAAGGCTTGAAAATCACTCATAGAAATGGGGTTTTTTACGGAAATTGTGACTGACAAATTCATGTTTGCAGAGGGACACACTCCCATGTGGTAACTGAATATTTGTATGATAGACCCAATTCTCAAAATTTTCAGTTTATCCAACTTGGGAACTGAAATGCATGTGGATTTCATGGGAGTATATATACAATTTGATTTGCTTGAAATGTTGAATGCAAAGGAACAATTACAACATAGCTCACATCTCGGACAGTGTTTGAACAAAAAGCACAAAGTTCTTGGATTGTTTGACTCCAAAGTACTCTCCAGTCTCGATGTTAGTTAAGTGTGTGAAGTTCCTCCAGATGATAGTTTGGGAATATATAATGTGACCAGAAATGTTACAGATCTCCCATAGCTGCAGCTGGTAATGATAAATCCCTATAAAACAGATGATGAGAGGAAGATAACAGGGTTCAAGAACTCTGACTGAAGAGGCATTCAGTGCTTTAATACATATGTTCTAGAAGAGGAGGAGATAATTATAGCTCTTTTCAGGCTTTTGACTAGGATTGAGGGGCAGATTGATTGTTTACTAATGGATATAGTTGGGTGAACTAAAGAGGAAATGGACTTCCAAGTAGAGAGGCCACTTGACATTTTTACAGCTTGCTTCTATTCATTCCAAGTGACCTGTGAAGTTTTTGAAATGGAGCAACAAGTCTGATAGATGAGTGAGTGACCTCTGGCAGAAAGTCCTGGGGCACAGCAGGTCCCCACAGACCACCTGTTTTACCAGAGTTAGTTACGTAGGCTGGCAGTCACCAGTTTTTAGACCAACACCTGACTTTGCGCATAGTGACAACTGAAGAGCCTCTCCCACTCATTACTGCATTTACCCTGCAACTTACTTCTTTGTATATATAGCCAGTGGGAAAACCAGGCCAAGGATAACTTTGGTGCACAAGGATCTACCCAAGTTCTCCCTATTCTGCAATGCAACTACTCCTGCGGCAGGGGGAAGGCTCAGCTCCCGCAGTCATTTATTTGTGGGACTTTGTCAAGGAGATGACAGATCTCAGTAAAGACCTGCAAATCCTTCTCCTTGGAAATTCCCATGTGTTCCCTCAGGAGAAAGGCTCAAAACCTTAAATAAATGGTGCTTTCACAAGCAGCCCTGTATGATAGCAAAAGATTGTGTGGCACACAGCTCGCTAATGGGTCTGAGCAAAAATGAAAACAATGGAAACAAATATACCACACTTTGGCAAAAATGCCAAACTTAGGACATCTAATTTAGGAGATCTTTCCTTGCATATCTGATTTGCAGACTGCCTTCTATCACAAAGGAGTATTCAGCCAGAAAAGAACTGGGAGACAGGAGGCCTTCTGCAAGGATGGAACTTGCCCCCCAGGGATGACAGGTATGTAGTAATTCAGGTTTTATTGCCTATAATAAGCTTGGATAAACAACTGTTCAATAGCCCCACAGATAAAGCCATTAAGACCCCAGTCCTTCAACTGAAACCAAAGGAACTCGGGAATTGTATCAGGAAGGTCACTGTTAACCCATTCTTCATGTGCAGTCATTGCTGTCCCTAGGCAAAACCGGAGAGATGCTTCTGCTCAAAGGAGGTAGCAGTGGGCAGGTATAACCATACTCTTTGGTATGTCTGAAATCTTTTATGGTTGGAATGAGAGTGGTGACAGTTTCTGGGTTTGTTGCTTTTGCTGGGGCCACGCAATTATCTCAGTGAGATGACAAAGAGGAGGAGGTAGTGATGGAGGGTCCTGTAGCTGCAGTAAACTGAACTTGCTGATACAAGAGGTCCTGCCACCCTGATACTTTTGGTCTAACAGTCCCCTCAGGGAGGGGGGAAGACCCAGCCTACACCCCTGTTACTGAGCTGCCACTCTAAAAAGAAACAAAAAAGAAAATGTTGTTTATATTCTCTATCTTAAGCTGCTTTTGGAAATGCAACTTTAAAGTCCCTGTCACAAAGTGTGCAAGAAACAGCATACTCTTGGCTCTTTCTGAGGAGTGATTGGGTCCAAACCCGGACACAAATATTTGGTGTCTCTTTTCAGCCGAGGTGATTAGGGAATGCTGTCCCTGCTTCTTGGAGAAATTCTACCTGAATCTCTTTTTGATTCCTCAGTGTTTTGTGGGATGAGTCTGTTCCCCTACCAAAGCTTCCACCTACCCCTATGACAGTACTGCTGTGTCTGAGTGATGAGGGACACTTCCACGTGGAAGAAGCTTCCTTTCCCCTCCTAACCCTGCCATCAGCCTTGCACTATATAGCTTGGGGAAAACAAGTTCATGGTCAAATTACATCCTAGGGGGGAAAAAAGAGCGGTTCCCACCATACTGTAAAATGGCATCTCTTCAAATACTCTCCACATCTTGTGGTGATGAAGTGCTCTCGCAGCAGCACTGCTCTAGAGCCCTTTGTGTCATTGGGTAAAAATGCAGTCTCCAGACTAAACCCAGGCAGAGCATCATGCTTCAGCAGCCCTTCCTAGCATAGTGCCCAGCAGTTACCTGCTAGGGCACCTCAGAGATGCTCCAGCTCACACTGAGCTCTGAGTAGCTGCCCCTGAGCAGAAGCACAAACCCAGCAGTGAGTGCCTAAGCAGATGCCCATGAATGTGGCTGCTCTGGTGACTTCGCAGGAGCTGCCTGTGCTGCAGCAGTCTGAGGAGACAGGAGTTCAGGTGTATAGACGGGAAGTCAGGACCCTGGAAGGCATAACCACTTCAACGCAGTGTTTTACAACATCTTTACCATCCTGCTGTTGCACAGCACACTACACTTAGACTCCGGCAAGCCCTGTCTGTAGCCACCTCCATGCTGAGCAAAGCAACCCAGTGCAGTGATGTTAATGGAGCCAGAGACAGCACATCTCACAGCTGGCACTAGCCAAACTGAAGAGTAAACAGGGATGCTAAGGGGATTCTGCTACCTGGGGCTTGTGATCTCAAAACCTGCAGCACTGGCTAAAGAATAAAACATACCAGACCCACTGTGTCTGAAAAAGGCGGTCTGACACCACAGCACTTGTTTTGACAACAGACTTTAAATAAATTACAAGTGCTCTGCTGCAGGACCAGTAGCTGCCTTCTGTGCTCGGATCACCTCATCTGTACGGAGCAGGAGGGACCAAATAAAACCTCTCGAACGCGGGATTATCCCTGTTGGATGGGGGTGTAGGAGCCCGGAGAGCGCTCCGGTGTCCGTTGCCGGCGCAGACCCGGTGCGCACGGCGTGAGCGCAGCACCCGCGCGATGCCGGCCCCGGCGCTTGCCCGGCCCGGGCACTTCGCCCTGCCCCACGCACAGCCCGCTCGCGGTCACGGCGCTCCCGCCTCTCCTGCTCTTCTCTCCCGAGCCCTTTCACGCTTACAAATGCAAAACAGACCCGTTTCAAGGGGAAAACACGTCGGTTCCTAAAGCGCGACGCTTCCTCCCGCTGGGGCAGGGGCTGACCGGCGGAGGCTCAGGCGGAGGGCTCGTTGCAGCCTTACCTGCCGGGGGGCAGAGGCAGCCGGAGAGCAGGGAGCGCAGCATGGGGCCGCTGCCGTGCGGTGCGGTGCGGTGCGG
>VZRW01000532.1:16520-34024 GCA_013398125.1 Aegotheles bennettii | reverse complement strand
AAGAGGAAATGCATGATATTTGCATTCTTATAAACGGAAGTTTCCAGAAGACTCCAGTTTCCTGTGGAAGAGTTCTCCTGCTAACTTGGCAGTGGTCTGCACGTGTACAGCTTGTCCAGGTGAAGGTTTGGGGTCACAAAAGAGGAAGTTGTTTTACTGCAATGCCCTTATGGTGCAAAAAATAGCTTCCTGGGGTAGTGAGCAGCTCTCAAGTCTGTTAGCAGTAATGTGTGCAAATCTTGTGTCTTGCTCCAGACACTTGTCTTAGTCTAGATACATTGCAGTTTTGGCTCTTTCCTTGGGGAATCTGATAAATGCAGTAAATACTCAAAATGAGCAAAGCCTGTCTGTACAAGCAAAGCCCCTCTGCACCTTCTTTGCCTCTCACATGGATGCAGCTGCCCCAAGCAATTCCCAAACTACAGAATAGGAGAGAAATCTGCCACTCAGGTCAGCACCTGCTCCCCTATTCTGCTTGCTGGTGTGTCCACTAGCCTTTCCAGAGCAGAGAAGGCTCAAACGCCAGACATGTTTTGGATGCTGGAGCAGATACATGGTCCCCATTCCTCTCTGCTGTGAAGGGGGCCTCTGTGAGCAAGGTGGGAAGCCCAGCACTGTGCCCTGGGGAGCTGGGGCCAGTGGCTTGCCAGGTACATAATTTCCTTGTGTGCATGATGGAAACACCTTTGTGCTCACTGTGTTGGGCTGAAGGAACCCTTGACTTCAAAAGCTGTTGCAACATGTGCTTAAACTCAGGTCACTGCTCTCTAAGTCTCTGGAGCCAACAGAGTCTCCCTCATTTTTCTGTGGATTACCTGTCCTGAGGGTCTACACCTTTCCCAGTCAAGGGGTGAGCTGACATAATTCATCAACACCTTCCAAAAGCAGGCTGAGCTGCACTGTGCTGGCTGCTTTCTGGGTTATAGCACAGCCAAAACCCTCTGTTTTCTTCCCGTGATGCTGCAGGCTGGCCAGTGGCATGCAGGCACAGAGGGCTCCCCATCAGCTCTTCCTCCCCTCGGCACCCCTGTGCCCCTCTCTGCCAGTGGTTTTGGGTCAGGTGTCTGAGTCAGCAGGCACCAGGGGCTCAGCCAGGAGAGAAGGGTGCTTAGCTCATGCTGGGATGGGCAGCAGAGCAGTGGTGGGCACGGTGGGGCAGCTCGGCGCCAGTGGAGGAGCAGGGGGGAGCAATGCCAGGGAGCTGGTGAGGGGCAGGAAAAGCAGCAGAGGTACTTGAGGAGCAGTGGCAGCCCCTTGGGAAAGAAGGAAGGAAGAAAGGAAGGAAGCAAGCTGAGCCAGACTGGGGAGAGAGGTGCCTTGTTTTTCTGCTGGGACCTCAGTCCTGGGGGTGCCAGGGGGCTGCTTCAGTGGCCCTGACACAGGGCAAGTCAGTCTCTTTGTGGGACAGGCCTAATAGATGCTACGGGGTTACTGTGAGGAGCCCTGTGGCAACCTCCCATCCCAGCTCACCTACTGCCACCCGCCTTCTTCTTCACAGAGACCATCCCACAGGAGTGAGTGGCGCCAGGTCCAGCCTTGCATCTGTGTGTGCAGGCACATACAGCGATGGGGCAGGGTAAGGCGAGAGCCACGCACAGCAGCATAGTGCAGCAGGGCTGGGTGCACGGCAGCAGGAGCTCTATCCCTCCGCAAAGTCCTGGCTGAGCACACTGGAAGTGCTGCATAGTTTCATGCTCTGCTGTGTCAAGGAGACTGGTAAAACTAGACAGGAATCCAGGAGACCGTGGCAGAAAAGATCAGAGGGCATGAGGGAAGGGTCGGGGAGTTTCCCACCATGAAGTTGGGGGAAAAGGTGAGGAGGAGGAACTCAAAACAGTGTTGTTGACCTGGAACTCTCTTTCCACCCTCCAAGCTGTTTGCAGCCCATCGAAGCTCCAGCCAGGCCTTGCCTTGGCCCATTTCTCTATCCCCATCGTGACTCTGCCCAGTGCAGAATGAGGGTACCATCTGCCCTCCCTGGGTCTGCTGCCAGGAGGTAGCCAGGCTGGGCAGGATCCGCCGGGCACACGCCAACACCATGTCCTGGGCCAAAGCTGTGGAGCAAGAGTATCTGAAGGTATCCCTCAGACTGTTTAACTGCTTTTAGCCCCTGGAGAATCCTGGTTGCTCTGAAAGTGCTAGTTAAACCTTGCAATTAACAGGGCTGAGGGTTTGGCAATCTCTGCCTCATTTACCTTGTTACAGCATTGCTGTAAATGCTGCAATTGCTTTAGTTTGAAAATGCTTGCTGTCTGTTTGGGGAAGAGTTAGATGTGACTTGCTAAATACATCACCAGAGTTTAAAGCAGTACAAATAGCAATTAATGACACCCTGGGCAATTTGCATTGCTTTCCCCTTGAATATATGTGCACACATCAGTAGAACTAAATATTTTTCTTGTGTAGCAATTTAATTAGAACCGATTAAAGTAAACATGTCCTGAAGGTTTGAATGTGATAGAGGCATTGCATTATAAATGTAATTTTGACTAAATAATGGCTTCTTTGCTTGAATAGGATAACTATCCACCTGAAACACAGAGGTGAAACTTTAGTTAATAATAAAACTCTCACCAACTTCAATAGAGCTATATTTCACCTTAATTGTACTCATAATTACTCTTTCACAGTATGATTACAGAACTGATGGTTTCCCACTTGGAGGAGGTACGCATTGTTGTACACCTCCTACAAAAAAGCATGTCCAGTGAAATGAGGGGGCTCCCTTGTCCCTGGATGCGACATGAGCACTGAGGGTTTCCACATGGGCTCTTGCTAAAGAAGATAGTGTAAGATTAGCCTGGAGCACTGGTTGCCAGTTCCTGTGGATCTGGCTGCTCCAGTATTCAAGAGAAGTAACTGAGGAAAGCAGCCTGATGGCAAGTAGGTTTAAATATGCTGCACGAGACCTAACCTCTACTGGGAAAGTATACATGGGTTTCCCAGCCTGAAAAATGTTGAAAACAACTGTACTTGATGAGCAGATAGTGTTCAGTAGCCAAGGACCTGTCTGGATAACCCCAGGACATAGTTTATAATTAGCATCTGTTTCTGCAAACCTGCTATTTAAAAAGAATTTCTTGCTGAAGCCAAATCAATGCTCTTTCATTTGTGTACAACTTTGATATCCAGTTCTTGGGTGTGTATTTCCTCTGGACATCCCGGAGGATATCTCTGGCTCCATTGTTTGTGAACTGAAATTGGTAACGTGACTGTGGACTGTACGCCACAGCCTGCATACATGACTGTGTGCAAGCAGCAGGTGTGTGCTGCTGCTTGGCCCCACATCTGGCACTCCTTCAGGCAGTGGAAAGGGCACAGGAGCTCAGGTTTGACATCAGCTGTGGGGTGCTCTGTCTCCTTGACACATCAGTTCAGTGCTCGGTGCTTTTCAGCTCCCTACCTTAAAAAAGGAGGTAAACCCATCCTCCTTTGTAAAGCTGCCTGGGCATTAAAGCTGCGAGTCTGTATTAAACTGGGTATTTCTATGAGCAGTAAGTAACTGTGGCCATCCATAGTAACAAAAGCAAGTTCATCATAAAGATACATTTTTTTCCTCTCCAAACTAATCCCAAAGAAGGGCTCTTCGAGGTCCAGATGGGAAATGCCAGTGATATGTTCATATCCCCTTTGTTCAGGACTGATCTAAGCCCACCAAAGAAAATGAAATACTACCAAGGACTTTCAGGGGTTGGCACCAGTACCTTTGTGACTTCTACCTTAGCAGTGCTACTTGTGCTTTTATCTATAAAACTCTGCTCCTCTTTGTATGCTTGTTTAGCATGGGATGAATGGAGACAGTCTGCTGTTTTACTGCTTACTAATTTAAGACTGCCGTTCAGACTGAAATTTCCAGGTTGGCTCATGATGAATTTGGAGTCTATATGTAGTGCTTGAGAGATATTTCCATATCCTGAAATAACTGGAGGCTTGTGATACACCACTTCATGACTCTGCAGTACTCTGCAACTCACAGGATGGAGGACAGATGTCACCAAACTGTTGTACGCCAAAACAGTCACTGGGCAACAATCCCTCATTGAAAGGTCCCTTCCAACCCTAGAATTCTGTGATTCTGTGTGATTCTGTGATTGAGCTGATGAGTTTCCATGCCAGGTGAAAATAATGGACATATGCATTTTTAGTGGATTTGTGTAAGGAGAGCTTTCTTTGGTGCCTTCCACAGAGTTCCTGGCAGTGCTCTTAAGGAAGGAAAAAAAAAAAAAAAAAAGAAAAAAAGAGAATGAGAGCTAATACTGACCTCCAGATGACCCAGCTTTGAATCTGGGTGATTTGCAGTCCAACAACACAATTTGCTTGCTCCTGAGCTAGTTTTAATGTGAAGGAACAAGCAAAGACACAATAAAATATTGTCCCAAGTTTGCAAATTGAATCAGTCAAGTTCCAGTCTGTCAAAATCAGCAGTAGGTGGGGGCCAGACTTACCCTTGCCCCCATAACCCGTGTTTGTGCAGGCTGAGAACACAGCAGGGAGCAAGGGAAGGGCTGAAAAGGGCTGCAGAGCAGATTTCAGGTAAGCTTGGCTGACAGGGAGGCACCGAGCTAGAGCTTGAGTTTTCAGCAAGGGTTCCACATCTAACCATTTCAGGGATATTTAAAGTCATGTTTTCAAAGCACACAATTACAGAGAGCCCTCTGGGAAAAGCTGGCTGCTCATTTTAGCGCCCAAAAACGCAGGCTAAGCTATTCTGAAGATCTAGCTCTGTTTGTGGCTGCTGAACTGTTTTAAAAGCCAAACCCTTTTTTCATATAAACACCTAACTGCCTGATGTCAAGTCAGGTTTGCAAGATAAGATAAGAGTGCTTCAGTGAGGAATAAATGGAGGAGAGTTTATGGAAACTGAATTATGGTAAATAGATAGCATCAAGAAGAAGGGGATTTTATGTGGTGCTGTGCATAGCAGAGGTGAATAGACAGTATATATATGTATTTTTCAGAGCTGTGGGAGAAGAAGATGAGTAGGAGGCCAGGGGTTCCCCACCCCTGTCATTGCAGGAGCCAGGAACCCCATGCCACGAGTCTGAGAGAGGGGATCTGGAAGGTGGTGGGATGCAGCAGCATGGGCTCAGCGTTTCAGAGGCAAGCTCAGAGGGTGATGAGAGGAATGGAGGGAATGTGATAAGGCTGGGGGAGGATTCAGCAAGGGAAGGAGAAAGAACAAGCAGAGGAAAGGAGGGGGTGTGGGGAGGCCAGGAGTGCCCCTTTCCACTGTCTCCCAGTTACCCCGTACTGGAGGCAGGTTTGGTTCTCTCAGCTGAAACACGAGGGAACTGTACTGAAGGGTTCCTGTTCCTCTTATGGATGAAGCAGATACCATGACTAGTGTCTCTTCAGCCATCCCCGATGGCAGGCAGAAGGGACAGTGTGTTGCCAGCAGCCACTCATCCTGACCACCAGCAACCTCAAAAATAGCAAGCTTTTGTTGTCATTATCCTGTGTTTGCAGATGACTTGGCCCAAGCAAAGATGAAAGCTGATGGAAATATGTAAGTTGCTGTTGATCTCCCTGTGAAGAGAGTACAGATCCGCAGGATCATACCTTAGAGATGTATTATCTTTTTTAACAGAAAGCTCTTGTGGAAAAAGGTGGAACAGAAAAAAGCTCAGGGGATCACAAGTGGTCACACTGTCAGCCTCTGGGAAGCTGCTGAGCTGCGCTGTGTGGCTGTGGTGCTGCTGGATGCTGAAGGAGAGCAGTCGCAGTGGTGCACCACCACTCCCCATCAGATCTGGTGTAACATTTCTGGCTCCAGCACTAACCCGAGTGTCTGCGCGTTCTTATCAGCAAGCCTTGCAGGTAACATTACGTGTTTGTCCACTTAAAATAGAAATATTTCTTAACTCTGAACCTCCCTGGCATCTCTCTCTTCATATGCTAGTCTCTCTTGGTGGCCAATAGATTGATATATTTATATTTAACCTTTCTGGCTATATAAATTCATGCCTGTAATGGCTCACAACCTTTAGAATTCAGAAAAAAAGAGAATTAGAGAAAATCCATCATGATGCAAATACACAAATGAGTCTGTAACTCACTTGCTGCACCCACACCTGCGAGCTAATGATCTGGCAAGTTTGAGGTATGAACATGACCAAAGCCCTCTATCTGAACACCTGGACCTTTACAGAGATTTAATACAAATTTGGATTTCGTAGCTCACAAACACTTTGAGAAAGCTCTAGGAGAAACAGAGGTGATCTTTAAAGCCATGGGTGGAGCAAGACAGTGGGATATAAGACAGACAAAGCTAGACAGGCTAGGCAGTGCTAGTTAGTATACAGCTGTCATTTTTTCAGGGATTCTTTGGCATAGATCCTAAACTTTTTGGATCATTGGTCAGTTTTACCTCTCAGTTTCTTGCAGGCCATCATACGTTTAATTGAAAGCACTAGAATGATGGTGCTCTGCAGCTTTCCTGGCGTCCCAGAGCAGACCAGACCAGACTTCACTGCTGGCACAGAAAATACTATGTGGAAAGAATTGTGGTGAGATTTCTCAATGTCAGCAATACCTAAAAGGGAGGACGAGGTGGAGCTCTTGATGAGTAATGTGAGGTTTGGTACCAGCAGGTCTAAATATCTCAGATAAAATTTGTGATTTCATCCTGGTATTTAGGTGAATATCTGGCCTACCCAGTGTGCCGAGTCCATCCTGCTTTTCCCTCATAAAAAAGGAGTAATTTTCCCTCCCTTGCTATCAGGGCGCTGGCCTCCTGCAAGGGAAAGCATTATATCCATGTTCTCATTCCATCCCACCAGCCAGCTATCAGATTAGCCTCCCAGTCTTTCCAATGCTGCTTCCCAGGTGGCTTTTCCTGTATTGCATGGGCACATCTTGGGTAACCTCTAGCTCTTCAAAACCCTCCTCCTTTTCCCCAAACCAGACACTGCTTTCCCACCATCACACACACTAGCCACGCTCTCTGCTATGAAACACACTAACAAGGGTTTAAGTCAGCTGAATGCTGTTTGTCCTGCAGCTGGATCCCATCTCAGTGGGATATTTTGATCTCACAGTCAGATGATGCACTGGTGAAAAAGATGTATGATTGGTGTGCTGTCATTTTGTTTTGGAGGAGAAAATGTCAGGGAGCCTGCATTAATTAGTATTAAACCACACTTGACAGATGCTGACTCCTCCGCAGAGTATCTGTTGCTAGAGGGCATAAAAACATACCTGTTGCGTAGGATGGGTGAGGTCCAGATGTAGTACCAAAAGCAGGATTTTCACTGAGGTGGTGCAGAAACCAATGTGATGTTCTTGAGTGAAAAATTGTTTAAAAAGAAGTAGCGATGTGCATAAATCTCCCTTTATAGCCTTTTCACTTGAGCACTGAAGTCAGATGGCATTAAAGAGAAAATGGTTGGCCTGTGCTAGGCAGGCACAGCAACTGTGATTGCTGACAACTGTGTGAGAGCTCTGGGAAGAAATATCCCAGCATATGGAAGTTGTGATGTGTTCTACTGGTGTTTCACAGTGTTCTGCAGCAGAAGTCTCTATGGTTATTTCCAGTTTTCTGTGGTAATACAGAGTCCAGGTACCTGAGGCACAGGGAAGGGAGGGGAGTCAGGCATTGTAGGAAATCTGCATGAACTGTTACCCTGTTTAGGGACACATGATAAAACAAACTTACAAAGAGCCTTTGACTCTAATGAAGTCTCAATAAACTAAAACTGAGCTACCTGCAATTCATTGCCTCGATTTTGTGACAGTCAGTCATTTGAGTGTAGGAGCAAGTCCTCTACAGGGATGGGTCTTTTTTTCCTGTTTACATATTCCCAGCAGGTGAAAACTATGGTTTCCTATAAAAAATGCAGGGAACTAGTATATCTGACAACAGCAATAACTTCCCTGGGCTCTCAGGTTGGCATTCATCTGCTAGGAACCTCTGCCTCAGTCAGTCCTGTGGGCTTATTCGATGTTCATATTCATGTTCTCAAGGGCTTCAGGAGAAATCAAGTGTCACTTCAGCATCTTTCCACACAAATCTTTGGTTTTACCACCACAACCCTAACAAAACCCTCCAGCACTGAACACAATAGATTGTTAAACCTAAATTGATCCCTTCAGTATTACTGGAATACAAGTAAAGAAAATTTCAACACAGCATTAAAAATATGTCACCTTCGCCGTGGCATTGTACGGGAACTGACATGACTTCTTATTTTGTTTGCCCATGGAAGGGAACTGTCATTTTCATTGCTAAAATATTTGTCCATTGGATGGAAATAATTACAAATGGAACAAAACAAAATGTTTTTATTAAATACAGGGCTGGTCTTGTTTTTTCCAGTAAATGTTTGTTTTCAATTCTCTTCCTCCTCTCCTGGGGATAATATAACCGGCAGTTATAAATCACCTTCCATCTCAGAAGATCCCGGATTGCATAGGGATCGCTTCCCCTGCCACTGAAATTTTGGTACCCATAGGGCAAACACTGGTGATAAATTTATCCCCATGGGGTACTGTAATGAAGGTGAGTCATCTTCCACAGAGCAGGGGAGTTTTCAGGAGACAGACTCAAATTCATAAGTCAAGCCAAACCCAGGGGTTAATACTGAAGTGTCAGATCTGGCTACCCCATGGCTGAGGAATGAAAACCAGCAGCTGTCTGAATTCCAGGGATGATGCTGGGAGTAGCTGCGATGAAATGAAGTCCCACCAACTTTGATCTTGGATCTCTTGCACAGGATTAAAGAGGTAACTGAGTTTGGGCCTGAGGCACAAGCATTTGGGGAAGCAGCAGGGTAGTTTGCTAAGTTTTCATGAGATTTTACTGAGCATATGATGGCAAAGTGAAGATAACTCTCTTTTATCGTCACAATCCATTTCTTTTAACCGTGAGTGCTTTGAGGCCCCTGCAGCATCACAGCAAGGACAGCAGCACACCTTCAGTGCTCCCTGCATGGTGCTGCTTTGCTTGGGTTGAAGAGGTGATACTTTGCCCTGGATCAACCTTGTAAATAAGAATGGAGCAAGAAAAGATTTGTTTGTGCAGATCCAAACACTTTCCTTGTTCTTCTTGCTTTCTCCCAAGTTTGATGTGATAAATTCATATACCTGTCACTTTGCTGGGATGTGAGCAGCTGCCAGAACCCCCTCTGGCTGCTGTCAGTCCAGCTTAAGACACCTTTGCAGGAGTGGCTCCAAGAGAAGAGAGTGCTGTCCATACAGATACAGCAGTCGATCTCCACTGTTGTCAGAGCAAGGAATCAGGTTTCCCCCACCCCTGCCCTCTGGGTAAGAAAAGGCAAACATATCATAAAGGTACTGTAATAAGTCTGCAAGAGATGTCTTTGCAGCCTCTTTCTCCTCCCCAAACTGGAATGTGCCTAAACTCCTTCTGGTCTGTGTATTTCTTTTTTTCTGGCAGCCCTTGGGGAAGGCACCTAATACCTTTTCACAAACATTATTTATGGACTCAGAACGCCAGGAACGTGTCTTTACAAATAGTCTGTACAATATGTCCTGAGCCCTCCTGTCTGGCACCTAATTATGTCTGTCCACAATGCTCAGATTTCTTTGGCTTTTTGCTGTAAACCAGATTTACTGACACTGGGTTGTTTCCACGTGAGCAGAGTACTGTAATGACCGATGAGCTGTGCTCATATGACTTGCATAGTAGCATCCCAATTGTTCACAGCTCCTGGTGATTCCAGCTTAGGTCCTAAGGCCAATATTTAGAATTTCAGGAAAAGAGAAAAGTCAGTGCTAACCCTGCAGTACCTCTGTTACGTAGCACAGCAGCCTGGGATGGCACAGGCTTGCCCCACAGAGTGTGAGCTCACTTGATATGTAGTGCACCTTGTCTTACCTAGCACCACTCCCTTCTGCGAGGTCTGAAATAATTAGATGCATTTATAGATCCAATTGGCAGCTCTGCTTATGTACCCAACAATAAGAGTTAAAGTGCAGGTTCGTACCAGAGAGGCAGCTGTAGATACACTTTTTATCAAAACCACCTAAAAACCTTTCTTTGGATGAAAACCACTGACTCTGTTAGTATTTCTGCCTTTTCAGGATCAAGACCACAGCATAAAATCTTCTGAGAGAAGCTTGGTGTGTTTTGCCTCTTCTCTTACCTAAAAGAAAGAGGGAAAGGCTGTGCTTTCACACCTTTATAGCACTTCCCATTCCCCTTGAATCTGGAATATTTATAAATGAGGTAGATGTTGATCTCAGTGTAACAGCATTAGAGGAAACACCTCTCTCCCAGTCACGAGTTTGAGACAAAATGGAAAACAGTGTATTTAGCTGAAACCATAGGCAGGAACTGATCTGAGAGAGAATTTCATATTAACATCTCTATTTTTCAGTGAATACTACATGACCCTTAACGACTGTAGTTGCACGAAAACTCCAGGTTTACATTTAAACCCAAGTGCAATACCTCCATCAGCACAGGACCTGTAGCTTATGCTGTGTTGTTTCCACATGTAGTCTGTACTGTAATGCTTTCTGTGACTTGAGGGTTAAAAAAGAAGAGCATGACTAGGCTACCACTTATCATGTCTTGTCTTCTGCTCATCCCTTATGTTGAGTCATTAATTCTTGGGCCGTGCAGTCTGACTGGATCACAGCAGAAGCTTTCATGAACAGCAGACTCTAGATCATTTTTCTACAGAAAATCTCTGGGGTGAAATCCTGGGAATTTTGACAGAATTTTGGCAAGGAGAGGATATGTGCTGGCATGGCAAAATACTCAGCGGGTTCACTGAGGCTAAGATTCCCTTCAGTGACCCCTGGGTGTTTTGCTGGCCATCTCAGTCCCTTTCCAAGGCCTCACCCACAGCTACAGCTGAACCACTGCACCCCTTGGTTTGTCTTCAAGGAAGACTGTCTTCTAGACCAGCATTTTTTGAAGGCTGGCAGAAAGGATGGGACTTGCTGACTTCAGACAAGATGCCAAAGCATGCAGAGGGCACTCTACTGTAAACAATTTCTTAAAATTCATTTTAAAAGGAGAAAGGGATGAGGGGAGGAAAAACAAAATACCCAGAGATGCTGACTTGCCATCTACAGTTATCCTCCCTCACTGATGATTAATGATCTCCCCCTTTGAGCCCAACAGACCAGCTACACACATTCCTCATTCTCTTCACTGCTGGCAGACATTTGATTTTTGACATGCCTTCTGTAGGATTCAAAATACTTTTGTGCTGT
Organism: Aegotheles bennettii; assembly: GCA_013398125.1. NCBI lineage: Eukaryota > Metazoa > Chordata > Aves > Caprimulgiformes > Aegothelidae > Aegotheles > Aegotheles bennettii. The sequence continues at coordinate 22,840 of VZRW01000532.1, read as the reverse complement.
GGTGAGTATGAGGAAAGGGAGTTTCACTTCTCAGCAGATATGCTAGAAGCATGTATTATGGGCTGGACTTTGCATCCCCACCCAGGTTGCAGGGAGTCATTTGTGGCTGCCTGATCCCACAGCTCTGGCACACACTGGTCTTACCAGGCTAGAGGCTCTGGGTCTGTGTATATTGCTGCCTGTTGCTGGAGATCATAGAATCATAGAATAGTTTGGGTTAGAAAGGATCTTCAAAGGTCATCTAGTCCAACCGCCCTGCAATAAGTAGGGACATCTTCAACTAGATCAGGTTGTGCAGAGCCCAGTCCAATCTGACCTTGAATGTTTCCAGAGATGGGACATCTACCACCTCTCTGGGTAACCTGTTCCTGTGTTTCACCACCCACATTGTAAAAAATTTCTTCCTTATATCTAGTCTAACTCTACCTTATTTTAGTTTAAAATCATTACCTCTTGTCCTATCACTGCAGGCCCTGCTAGGAAGTTTGTCCCCATCTTTCTTAAAGGCCCCCTTTAAGTACTGAGAGGCCTCAATAAGGTCTCCCCAGAACCTTCTCTACTCTGGACTGAACAACCCTAATTCTCTCAGCCTGCCTTCATAGGAGAGGTGCTCCAGCCCTGTTTTCATGGCCCTCCCCTAGATCTGCTCCTAGATCAATATGCTCTTGTAGGGTGCAAGTCCCTTCTGAGTCATCCTCCCCTGAGTAGGGAGAGATCAGAAGAAATGGGATTTCAAATGAGATAGTAACTTCTCTTTACTGTCTGCATGCTGTGAACTGAGTGTTTTTTGAGTCCTATATTACAAAACATAAATAAATCACATTAGTAAGTATAGTTGCAGGCAAACCATGTACAATGCATATTCCCCTGAAGACAGTATAAGGCTGTTAAAGGAGGTGTTGATTATGCTCTCGGAGAGGGTTCTTAATGGCACTGACAGGTCTCTTTCCACCATGGTTCTGGCATGGTTCAAGAGGCCTTCAAGGTGATGTGAATGGGAATCTGTCCCTCCTTACTGCTGGGGTAAAACCATGGTCTTGCTAATGAGGCAAAATTTCCTTGTATTTGTAATGACAATTAAATAGGTAAAGAACATTTATGTGGTGATAAAGCTTGTAGCTAGCCCAGTTCTGAAGGAGTTGCAAAAAGACGAGGCTGATCATCTATGTAAACCAGCTGTCATGCAATGTGGCCAAATCACAGTGACCAAAAGCCACAAAAGAAGTAGCTGATTTACTACCTACAGACAGAGTTTTGTGAACATCGTAGTGCTTGGACCACACTCTCACATGTCGTCAGTGCTGGGGTTTGCCTGTACATACACGTTTCCCTTCTCTGTGCTCTCAACCTGTAGTAAGATCTCAACTTGCGTGCTTGGTACATTGAGCTCACAGATGTTTGTGTTCTCCCCTTGCCTGCCAGCAAAAATTTCACAACTATTTTCCTTTAGCATCACTTGAAGGTCATTATCTCATGTGACACTCAAAAATGTAATCATTCGTGGTTGGAATTGACTCTGACCATGGGGAGAAGCAGGGAGCTAGCATGTTCAATGTAGGTGAGGACTCTATCTGAGCCCGCACCCCCATGGGTTGTTGTGCAGCACGTGCAAAGCTGCACCCTGCGATAAACTTTTCCAGACCCCTTAGAGGCAGCCTGTGAATTCCTAGCATCCAGTGGGTCACAGGCTACAGTCAGGCATGCAGTGACCCTCAGGCTTCCCTGACAGGCTGACAAGAGTGTTAGGCAGGTAGCAAGCTGCAGCACAGCAAGATTTCTGTGCTCTCCCTCTCTGCCACACCCATAATGTTTTCATTTCTTGCAGCCACAAGCAAAGACGTGGTTTAGGAACCAGGAGCTTTGTCCAGCAAGGTTGGATGCCTTCCAGGATTTGGAGCCACATTGTCCACCTGGGGTGTCTGGAAACGAAGCTGTAAGCTCAGATCCTAGTACATATTCACATCAAGTGAGAGCGGACTGTAGTTCTGGAGCAGAAGGTTATCAGGATGAGTGCTGTTTCTCATCATGCATGAAGTTGGTGCCTGTGTGAAAGCACAACCACAAATCATTACAAAGAGAAAAAACAGTTATGGACAGAGAAACTAGAAGATTTTGTTACAGTTACCCAAATGTGAGCCAGGAAACACATTACTGCTGAAACTTACTCTTGAAAGATTTGGACCAGGTGATGAGCTGGATAGAACTGTCATTTCTTAGCAGATGTCATATTCTCAGTTACAAGCAGAAATGCTGTAACATCCAGACTTAGTCACAGTGAAAAAACACAAGCAATCTTTTAAGCAATACATGAATAAAAGCCGTGTATTCAAACGCCCGGCTAAAAGCTCCCTGTAACTGTCAGACTAATGTGGTTATTTTGTTGTCACTTTTGCAGCAGCTTTTTAAGGAAAGATCTTGGCCCTCAAGAGAACTACTTACCTGCTGAAGCATAACATCACTCTATCAATCCTTTTCCCTGACAACCCTAATCCTGCTCTGTCTTGTCTCAGTTGCATGCTGCAGCAGGAGCTAGAAAACTGAGAACTGCTAAAAAACCTTGGGGTGTTGATCTACCAAATGGTGGGTGGTGTTGTTTAGGTCTCTTTGTAAACAAACAAATATGTCTGATTAAAGCTAGATGGCCACAAGAGGTTTCTGCCTCCCCCTTGCACACCCCACCCTTGTCTTGGCAGTTACAGGGATTTCGGGTTACTCAAAAGGCCAGGTTAGAAATGGGTATCTCAGGAGCTGCTTCACATGTGGTTCAGCTCCTGCTGACAGAGACATAGCAAATCTGGAGGAAGGCTGCATCACTGTAGCACGATACTCTCATTATTTGGTGGAAAGTTTCAGTCCAGCCATCAGCAAAGGCCATTCCTAGTACCCTGCAGCTCTGGCAGCTCAGAGGAGAAACTGATTGCTTACTAACACAGAGGGGCTGGCACACAAACATGCTCCTACTTCACTGATCAACCGTCTTACCTTGTATATTTCAGGCCCACAAGCTACATAATTAACCTTAAAGACAACAGCAGTTTCTTGGGGACTGTGCAGCCATCTAGCGTTATTGTATGGATAGCATGCTGGTTACCTGCGGAGACCCCAGATAGCTTCAGTGCTTTGTTCCTACACATCTCCCAGCTGGATGTCTGACTCTTAAGTTGCAGGAAATTTAGTTAAAATTGCCAGTCCACTGATCTTGATGATGTCTGAAATTGCTGACTACCTGAAGATTGTGCTTGTGGATGGAGGAGAGGATCCTGCTATTGTATCCTAAAAAAAATAAAAAAATAAAAGAGAGAGAAAGAAAGAGGAAACTAAACTAAATTCTAATTTGAAGATCAGCGAGCAAACTTCAGGGCTGCCACTGCTGTCTGCCACAGTGCTTTGGAGACTTCATTTGCTTAGGAATAGGAAAGCCTTGTACATCTCTGTGAACAAGTAAGACAATGGCAAAAGAGCCTGAATCTGTCTGTCTCACTTTTCTCATCAGAGAAAATGATCTTATTTCAAAATCCCAGCTTCCTCTTTGGTCATTCAGCAGACAGGGCAATTAGTACACGGAACTACTTTTACAGTTTGTAGTAAATTAATTAGGCAACCTGTGCAGGCAAGGAGCATGATGAAATGACACGCATTCTTGTGTTGCATACCGGAGCGGCAAGTAGATCTCAGAGGTGACAACCCAGGGTTACTGTGATTTAGCAGCAGCCACTGGGCCAATCTGAGAACAGTATCATCTTTGTTTACAATCTGCATTTTTCTAACTCTTATCTGTTCTCTTGCACTGTAATTTCCCCCAGCCTTCTCTGTGCCACTAGGCATCTTTCTCTGCACCTTGTGTTATACTGTATGAGTGTCCAGGTGTGTTATGAGGGACTTTCATCTTCTGAAACAAAGGGTAATGGACCGCTGAACTTCTGCACTGCAGTAACAAGTTGTCAACTACTGAGGGAAAATAAATTGCTTCTGGATAGAAGTTACATGTTGCAAACTCTTTGGGCTAAGCAGTGAGTGGAGATTTCTGCCATGGAGACTTACTTTTCTGGATCCTGCTGCACTTATGGAAGGTGTTATCATTCATTATCTGCCTGTGTATGTCCTTTGCTGGTGGAAATAGCCCTATTCCTGACCCTGAAGAATCTACCACGCGAACACCTTACATAAACACCACCTTATTCCCCTTGTTACCTCAGACCATTAATAGCAGACACTGAAGTTTCAGTCTCGAAAGCGGGCAGAGAGGAGCAGTGACAAGCAGCAATTACTCATTCCGCAGTAATAGCTGGATCTGGAGGAGGATGTTTGTCGGCATCGCCATGCTCATGTGTGCTAAGCCAAGGTAAGACTGGACATAAATCTTTTGCACACTCCCTTTCTAAGTGTCTGTTTGTCTGTGGGATGTTAAAAACAGACCATGGTATGTGTCTAACAGGCTCCAGCCACAGCTGACTGCTCTGGTAACATTTCCCTGGAATATTTTTTTCAAAAGCATATTTTACAAAGTCTTTCAGCACATCAGGTTTTGCAGCTATTGAATATCTGAATGTCACCAAAGAGATGGATAATTTATTACCGTCCTGTCATTTATTTCTGATGGCTTTCACCAATAAATAGGGAAAATAATATTCTAGCCCTAAATTACATCTAGTTGAACTCAGAACCACCCTGCACACAAAGACAAATATTCCCCTGGAAGCTAAAAGAGCCACACTCCTGTTGCAGGGCATAGCAGGGGGTCCTGGGCCAGGGGTGGAGGCAGCCAAGGTGGTGGTGGGAAGGAGGGTGATGGTTGCTACACAACAGCACAGTCTCTCCCTGCAAAAATGAATGGCAACCGTGATGCTGAGCCGTGTACAGGGACCCACAACCCCATTACCCACCAGCAAACCCCCTCCCACCCCAAACAGCTTACAGACAAGGCATTGGGCAGAGCAGGAGGTGGTGTAAACAAAATTGTCTGATTTAAGGTAATAATCTGAGGTAAGGTGGTGTATGTCTCACAATTCTAAAAATGTTTTTAATATTACAAAATAACGTGTAAGGATACAGGAGTGAGATGGAACAATTGGATTCTATCATATATTTTACTGAGAGGCTTATTTTCTTTGGATTGGATAAGAGATATAAATTGTGCTCCGTACAATTTCTGGACAGGACAGATCTTCTGGTGTTTTTAAAGGAAGCAGAGGTGCTGGCATTAGTGTCCCAGCAAAAACCTTTGCAATTTCATTCTCCTGAGTGCTCCTGAAGTTCTAGTTACGCTTTCATCCTCACTTGCTGACTGCAACTGGTGCTTGGATCCACTTAAGCCAGCATTATATTCCAGCATGGGTGCGTTTCAGTTGTCATCTAGGTGATTATTCTACTATAATGATATAGTTTGGAAAGCACTTTAGGTCTCACAGAATGAAAGTTGCCTTAGGAAATGAAGGCTTTCTTTGTTAATTTACTGTGATGTCTTGAGAATAGTTGCAAATGAAATAAAAAGTTGAAAAAGGCTGCATTCAATTGCCACACCACCAATAACATTTTATTAAGGGGTTAAAACCATTCCTCCCTGCTGATGTTCCCTCACAGGGACACAGAACCATCTTGAGCCAGCCTCCAAACTACGCCTTGCAGAACAGTCACTTTTCTATAAACCACATTACAACGCCCAGGATAGGCCTTCAAGGCTTTGGGAATGAGAGGAATGCCATCCCCCTCAGTTACTGCCGGACTCGTTTGTTCTCCTGCTGCTTCTCTCCTCCTTGTCTCCCTTTCCCGGTCTCTCTGCAGAACCAGGGGCTCTGGTCCGCATGTGGAGCAGGTTTATAGCCACCCATGGGAGAGGCAGGTGCCAGAAGTCACCAGCACAGCGTTTTTTGTGGCCCTGAGGCGACAGGCCCCAGGTTATCCCGGCAGCTCGGTTCTGCGGGTGAAGCCGCAGCGCCTGTGCTGGGGCACCGGGGACATTCGCTGCCTGCGGGCGGGGCTCCGGCCGACCGCTCCCGCCCGGCTGCCGGCCTCCCGCCGCCCTCTCGCGGCGCAAACCAGGAGCGCCCAAGCAAGCACGGAGCCCCCAGCCCTTGCTGTGCCGCACTCCCGGGGACACCCAGCGGCGGGCACGGTGCCGCCCCGGCTGGCAGCGGGACACCGGGCGATGTCCGGCAGTGTCACTGCGCTGTGCTCCTCCAGGGAGGGCTGTACCCGGCAGGGCCCAGGCGCAGAGCAGCGTGTGGAGAGCCCCCCTCGGCCGAGCGGGCCCGAGAGCGCTACAGCCCTGCGGCCGGCGGCGCGGGGGGCGCACGGCACGGAGCGGTGCCGGCCAGGAGCCA
>VZRW01000532.1:0-16132 GCA_013398125.1 Aegotheles bennettii | reverse complement strand
GGGGGCGTGCTCGGGTCAAAACAAACCCCCGCGGGCGGCTGCCCCGGGCCGGGCGGTGGCGGCGGTTCCGGCGCTCTGGGCCGCCCGCGGGAGGCTCGTTGGGGCTGTGGAAGGGCGGCGCTGGGCTCTTGCGGTCACCAAGGGATCTGCTGCGTTCCTGTGGCTTTCAGTGGGCAGCGAGCAGCTCGGCCCTGCTCCTGTCACTCGGAGCCCGCGGACCGAGCACACCGCGCCTTCAGGGCAGGGCGATCCCCCAGGGGTAACGGGCTCGGTCCTGCCGAATTCTTGCCCAAAATAGTAAAGGCAAGACTCTTAGCGTGTGCTTCCTGCACCTGTACGCAGCACCTCTTGTCCTCCTTGCGCTGCTGATTTCATGAGAAAAAGCACACGGCGTGGTGGGAGCGGTGCAGGACGCCCGCCGAGGCCGCCTGTCCTTCCCAGTGTCTCTTGGCAGCAGGTTCCGCTGGGGCAGCTGGCGGATCAGCCTCTGCCATGGTGTTTGAAGGCTGCAGCTGAACTCTGCGCCAAGGAAGTAGCTGGTCTTCAAAAGCCTGGCCAAAAAGAATCGTTTTTGTAGGGGTTTCCTAGAGTCATAGAATCATAGAACATGCGGAGTTGGAAGGGACCCATCGGGATCATCAAGTCCAACTCCTGTCCCTGTGCAGGACACCCCAGGAGTCACACCATGTCCAAACTCTTCTGGAACTCAGGCTTGGTGCTGTGACCATTGCCCTGGGGAGTCTGTGCCAGTGCTCGACCACCCCCTGGGTGAAAAACCTTTTCCTGATGTCTAGCCTAAACCCTGATTCAGCTTCCTACTGTTTCCCCGAGTCCTGTCATTGGTCACAGGAGTGAAGAGATCAGTACCTGTCCCTTCTCTTCCCCTCATAAGGAAGCCATAGACTGCAATGAGGTCACCCCTCAGCCTCCTCTTCTCCAGGCTGAACAATCCAAGTGACCTCAGCTGCTTCTCATAAGTCATCCCTTCTAGGCCCTTCACCATCCTTGTGGCCCTCCTCTGGACATGCCCCAATAGTTTGATGTCCTTTCCTGGTCTGCTCCCCTGGCCATCCCCACACACAGCTGGGCAGGCATCATTCAGTTAAGAAGAGCAGGAGCTGCTCAATCTGGTACTGCTGCCACCAAAAATGTACATGTACGAGTCATCGCCCTGAGAGCTGAGATCTGGTTTGTGTACTTCTGTTTGCTCGTGCTGCAGGAAATAGACATGTTTTCTAGCCTGCTTCAAGGAAATGACAAGTCCCTAACACAGATGATGTAATCGTAACCACGTTTTGTTTCTCTCTTGCCATGAACATCTCAAATGTTGATATTGAGCATAACATTAACCAGTCTGTTTTGGAGAGAGAACATTAAAACATGATGCTTCTAGGCCTGTGCTGATAGAAATTATCAAATTATCAGAATACTATTAGATAAGGTATTGCATTTCATGCAATTTTATGCAAAACATAAGGAAACATGAGCTTGAAAGAGCTCTTACCATCTTAAATACTCTTGAGAATTGTATTCTAAAGAATTGATGCAGTTACTCAAAATTCTTCAAATCAGTTGGTTTTTTTTCCCGTCTTTCAGACTTCTCATTTTCTCCTCTTCTGTTAATTATGTAGCTTTGTATTCAGCCCACAGGAAACTGGTGTCTTAAAAATTGAAGTCTTACTCTAAGGGCATGAAAAATACAATTTCTAAGGCCTGAAGCTATTTTTAATTACTCTTTCACTAGGAAAAGTTGTCATTTATAAAGGCATGTTCTTAGGCTGCAGCATTTTGTGATACTGTAGTTAAAAAATAATACTTTATTCTCCCAGAAATCTCATAATCTTCTTTCTTGCAAACAATAAGTCATGATAGAGTATGTCTGAATTTCTTTTCAGGTATACCTTGATCAGACTTGGAACTAAAAATTTGGAGGCAATGCTTTTGGAGGATAAGGAGGAAACCTTTGTGGAGCGAATTATCTCATTGTACATGAAGTATTGAGAAAAGGACTTAGAATTTAATTTCTTTCACAACCAACCACTTCTGTAACAACGCTATAATGTCATAGGGCTGTGGGGTTTTGTATTCTCTCAATTTCTTGAGAATATATAGAGCTTACCTCCAGTAAGGGTATCACCCCGTTGTCCTCTGTGTTTTTATCGTGCTTTCTCTAGGCAATCTGGGGCCGGTCAGACCAAGGAAAATTACTCGTGCTGTTAATCAGGCTTGCTGGCATCCTGGGGGCAGTTGATGTTCCTGAAGCTTCTGGGTTTTTTATGCTTGTCACTTCAGCGAACCCCCTGCCAGGTGATTTGTACAGCAGTTCAGCTAAGGAGCCACTTGTTCTTTCTGTGGGCTGATGGCAAAATACCACTATACAAATATATAAGAATGTAGAGTGATGAAAAAGAGTGGCAGTTTTTTTACCTTTTCAGTCCAGAAGGGGAATCCCCTCCCCACACACACTTTGAGGCTTGAAGTGCAAAGTCAAAAGTACAAAATAGAGAAATCGTGAAAGTGCCGTGCTGTTCATCTTTGAGTTTTCTTTTTTCCCCTTGAAATTTTTGCAGTTGGTCAAGGGAACAGTCCTTCAGGTTGAGCAGTTAATGGGAGGACGCTGTGTTCATGACAATAAAAATGAACAATAGCAATTCAGTGAAAGAAGTAGTTTCGTTTTAATTGTATTATCTCTTGGCATTGCCATCAAGGGTTGGTCTTTCTGAGCTCAGATACTTTTCACCCGAAGGAAAAAACCTGGATTGGGGCGAGCAGAAGCAAATAAAAACTGCATGGAGAATCATGAGAAGACAGTCTCTTCCCCCAGAGAGCTTGTGGAGGTAGATCTTCCCTTCATAAAAGAACACGGTGATAGCTACCTGACAAGAATGATGTGAAGTACTGCTTGTGGAAAAGCAGTACTATTGTGGAAATGATGTGAAATACTGCTTGGTGTGATTTCCGGGGGACAGAAACATGCTCCCCCTTTTCTGTGTCATACAGTTTCTTCCACGATTCAGTTAATATCCTTCTTCCCTGCCTGTTAGTCTGTGTAGTTTCAGAAGAGTCTCTTGCCCGTTCGACTCCTTGGCATACCCTTCCCCCAGTGTTTCTTCTGAAAGCAATGGCATAGATAAGCATCTTGTAAAGCTCTGCATCTTGCCTTTCTGGAGTGTCTCTTGGAGATGCTAATTTACACCTTTTCACTTCTTTGACACCCCAATCTAACAGGCAGTGTTGGATGAATGCAGAAGGGTGAATGCTTATTTACTTTTTGGTGGAGTCTTGATCTGAGTTTTAAAGAGTAAATTGCAAACTTCAAATGCACAGCCTTTACTAATTCAACAGAAACTACTGTGGATTTTGTAAGTGACAGAAGCATGTGTGGATTTTGTAAGTGACAAAAGCCAAAGTTACTGTTTTCACACTGGGAGTTGACCTATGAATTAGGCATGATGTTTTTGTAGCTGTCTGAATAACTTGTTCGTAATGGGAAACTGTACCTTTTTGCACGTTGCACACGGAGGAGGCCAAATTAATATTTGGAAAATTGTGCTGAATTTTGCCAGGTAGGTTGGGGTTTTTTCCTCCCAAATTTTGCAGGCTGCAAATAAACTTCATTTTGCTCTAAATCTATAAATTGGAGTTGAGACACCTTTAAGCCCTTGAATGCCTTGTGCTACTGCACTGGAAGCACTTGTGTTGCAGAGCTCTGTTTACATACGCAAGTGAATGCAACCCTTGGTTACTTTCATCTTGCAGCACTTTGTGGGTACATGTGAGTCCATACACTCAAGAATCATTTGTGCATGGTGACTGGAGGGGAAAGGTTGTGTGCATGACATACAAATGTGGTTACCCTGTAGAAGAACTCTTTGTTATATTAAAATCATTAACTCTGAAGCATCTATAAATACTTGACATCTCTTTGTGTTGGCCAGGCTCGCACTTCTTGGGACAGGGAGTCAAGTGAAATGCGCTATAAGAGGCTTCAACATTTGCTTGAAAAAAGCAACATCTATTCTAAGTTCTTGCTAACCAAAATGGAACAGCAGCAGCTGGAGGTAGGTGCATTCTTGTCTGCAGTGGGGATTTTTAAGATGGGCTGTTGGATTTTTTTTTTGCCATCCAGCTGTTCAAACTGAAGTAAAAATGCTGTTAAGATTGCAGTAATAACATGAAAAATCTACTGGAACTACTGCCCAGAAGTGAAGTGGTGCTTTACATAATATTCAGAATTTGTTCTATAAATTAATAGATAAATCAGACTGAAAAGAGCATGAATTATAATTTAAAATCACAGTGTAAAGGTGGCACTGATATCTTTACAATTCTTCTGTTGGCCGGAGTGCTAGGAAGAGAAAATAAATATTTCAAATAAGAAACAAATTTTAAGCCACCTAGAAAACCTGGAGGGAGGATAGAAGATGCAAAGAATTGACCAGTAGAAGCTGTGCAGCCTATTTATGTTGATTACTGAAGGCTGAGGATGAGTTTTGACTTCAGGATGTTAATGCAGGCCTTCCTCAAACAAGTTTATAAATTACAGTGATTGGAGGCCATGCTGTTCCCAAACAAGAGCTGAGTTCTTTTTACCTTGACTTGTAAGAGTTTATGCTTGTGAGGAAGGAAGAATCTTAAGATTCAGGGCAATGACATGCTCAGTAGAGTGACACTGACAGACTGCAGGAACCTCCTTTCTAAAAATTCTTTTCCAGTTTAGCTGTCAGCTTGAATTCATGGTTACTGCATTGGTAGAATGTGCTAAATCTTGCACATAAATTTATCAGATGGATCTGATAAATACCAAAGTGTCTCATCTGTTTTTCTAGGGTTCTTTTGCTTTCAGCAAGTAGAATAGTAGATGGAATGAAAGTCTTAAATTCTTAAAGACATGAAAGCACTTCTTCCTTACAGGCGCATTGCAAGCTACTTCCTTGCAGAACAGAAAGCAATATAATATAAGTGTTAATATGTAGAAGTTGAAGGGGAGTTGGATACATGGAAAACACTGCAATAGATGTGATCTTAAGAAGTTTGCTATTGGGAATATTTCTGTTGGAGTCTTTCTAAATTACTGTATTTGTGTTTAAAGTATTTGCTGACAAGTAATTCAGAGCAATTGCACTTTCTTACCCAAGTTTTGCTTTATCATTTTGAACTGTGTCAGAATAGAGGCTTTTAGTGTTACTGCAAAAACAAATAAGGTCTGTAGAGTACATGGAATTCCACATTACCAATGTAATCTATGCCTGTTATCACTTCTTTAATGGATAGTTCTCTCTTGGGTGTTACAGAAAGATAAGAAATCTCTGTTTGTGTTTGGTTTTTGTTTTGTTTTTTAGGAACAGAGAAGGAAAGAGAAGTTAGAAAAAAAGAGAGAGATGATGTTAAAATCTGCAAAGGTAAGATTAACTAGTTATTTTATGCAACTTTCTGAATAAAAATCTTGACAAATTACCGTGTCAGTTTTCATCAAGGCAGGTAAACTAAGTAAATTAGACTTAACCAGTATTTGACTTGCAGGATCTATCTAGTATACCATATTTATTTTAACTGTAATAAGACTGTTGAAAAATGCTTTAAAATTGGAAACCATGACAGTCATCTTAAGGAGATGTTTCTGACTAATTATGCTGAAGAAAATAGTTTTAATTTGTCTTGAGGTGGTTTTTAGTTGTAGCAATGATACTTATTTTTTTTTCTGTATTTTTATAAACTGCTTACTAGTAAGTGTTTCAAGAAGCTTTCAAAGGCAGTGGTTTGAGGCTGATTACATCTTATCTGTGTCATGATAGTTAAAGATGCATAAGATGATGAACTTCTTCCTGTGTTTATTTTTTAGGGTCAAAATCCAGTTGATGGCAAAGAAGATAAATCAGGTACTGTATTAGGCTTTGCCTTATGTCAGTACTGGTGTTACTAGTTTCTTTAATGTTTGATATGTTGTATAAACCCAAATGGTATCTTATAGGCACAAAAAAGAAGAGAGGAAGAGAAGATGGGACATACAACATTTCAGAAATTATGTCCAAAGAGGTAGGCCATAACTATAAATAGGTTTGTCTGGATTTTTTTTTTTTAGCACAAATTTAAACTGGTAAGGCAATCGCTGTGTGACGGCAATACCTTCTCATACATTTCCATCAGAGATTATAAACCAACAGCTGTGAAGAGACTTCATCTCCAGTTGAATTTTCAATTGCCCTTTGTAATTGGAACATGTTCTGTGGTGTGTGGCCTTATTTAGAGACATTTATATGATTAAACGATGTTGTATGGAAAGCTTTTTAAAGTATGTCTGGATTCTTCAATTTAAAGATATAATGAAATAAAAATTGTAGTAGCCTTTAAGGTTGAAAAGTCCATAAGCACAGTTTTTTCTTTATTTCCAGGAAATATTATCAGTGGCAAAAAAAAGTAAAATGGAAAATCAGGTATGTTGACACGTTATTGTAGTTTAAGTGTGTTAAGGAGGGCTTTTTATACTTGATAGTATATCTTAAAACTTTTTCTGCAGATAAACATCTCTCTGCTAGCTATTCTAGTCCTGAATTAGAACTTTAAAAAAGTGGTGCAAGTGAATGCACTGAAAGAATTATTTTCAGAAACATGGGGTGAAAACTTCTAATTTATTTTTAAACACTGAATTTGAAAGTTTTTATACTCTATATGCCTGCAGTTTCAAAAATAAAGGAAATGGGAATTTACTAAGAAATATTTGTGCTGGTGTATAAGACTTTAAATCATAGTAATTTTTAAGCATTCAAGCATGTAGATAACGAGTGTGATCTCTTGCTTCTGCTGTAGTTTAAAAGCTGCAAGCATAGTATAAATTGCTTTCCAGCATTCTCTATAATCCACTTACAGAAGGGAAATAGCTGCATTAACTGCCAGCTGCTGTGGGAAAGTTTTAAGTCTGTTTGCTTTTATGGGTAGAAAATTACAAGCCCATTTGCTTCAGTAGCTGTCACTGCACTTCAGTTCTAAAGGAGTAATGAATGCATATAAGACATTGAAATTTTGCATGTTGACATCTTCCTATGTAGCTAATATTAATCCTAAAAATAAATTATATTCTTGAATTGACAATTACTCTAAGTCTTTGTGTCAGGGGCTGACTTACTCCACTGCACATTGACTGGTGTAAATTAATTGAGCAAAAGTATGTCTTAGCTGGGCTTTTATGTGCACTCCACTTGTCATGCGTTCTTGAACTTCCCTTTATAGGAGGAAAGCTCTTCTGACAACCTGTGTCCGGAAGACCTGCAGAAAAACGGAGACTCAAATAGCATCATTAAGGATAGATTGTGTCAAGCTGTGCGACATAGTGCCAAACAATTCCTTGATCCAGTACGGAAATTTAATGGACAACCAGTGCCTTTTCAGCAGCCAAAGATTTTTACTGGAGGTGTAATGCGATGGTACCAAGTGGAAGGCATGGAGTGGCTAAGGGTATGGTGCGATCATTGATGAAATTGAATGTTGCTGTTTGAGACAGAAATGGAGGAAAGACAGCAGCAGATAAAAGGTTTCAGTGTGGGGAGGTTATTTGGGTTTCTAAGTGTTACTTCAGGCTTATTGGTTGGTGTTCTCATCTTCACTTTCTTCATTTATCCTCTTGTTCAACTCAGCTGTCTTTTTCAGCCTCTCATTATAAGTCCTTTGTGAAAGCAGAAGGTCTGTTCATCTCTGCATACTACTAAGGGACAGTCTTACTATTTTTGTCTCCCAAGGACTTGAACACCTAGCCACATAGGTGCTTAAAGACTCATTACCTTGCAGATCTGACATGGATGAAAGTTTTCTATTCTTTGTATCTTGAAATGTAACTAGCAATATTAACAGTGTTTTAACAATGTTTTGTCTTTATCCTTGAAATCAAAAACTGAAGAAACTTAATGTAAAAATTGCCCACATACATATTTAATTTCTTCCCGTTTTTGCTTGCAAGCCAAATTAGAACAACTTTGGTTTTCAATTATCAGAATCCAGCTAGAAGTAATTTTCATTCTGCTTGTGTTCTCACTTTCCCTTTGGGTTTTTACTTTCTTCTTCCTTCCCCACAAGCATATGTATCCTGTTTTAAGAGGCTTAGGTTGATCTCACAAATGAGTGTCACAACTCACTGTTCTGTCACTAGGAAGTGCATAGGGAATGCAGGCCTGTTCTGGGAGGGCAAAAAGCTTCCTTGGGTCCTCAGTTATAATAACCTTCTTCATGAATCTTTATGAATAGGTAGAGTACCCAAAGAGAACTTCCTGTTCTTTTGTGAGAGGTTGCTCTGTCACTTGTCGGAATAGGCAGTGTCTGCACAAAGAACTTTTGCTGGAGCAGCTGACTGGGTTGTTCAGGAATTGTACCTTTTTCATATGGTGAAGTAGCTGTGCCTATGGAAGCTACTTGAACAGATAAAACTGAAACATCAGCACAGTAACTTGGTCTTTTAGAGGGGGAAGCTAAGGGAATTCTTTGGAGCTGGGATGAGTAAAAATTTGGGTAGTAAGCTGTACTTGCAGTTGAGGTGCTTTTTGATGTAACACTAATCCTTTCCTTTGATACTGTTCTGGTTTTTCCCTCCTGGTTCAGGCACTTAATTGGCTAGAAGCACATACACCTACATATGAAGGTCTGTGGTTTACAAGATGCTTGTATTTATTTTCATCATGTAGAAATCTTACTCATCTGCAATACAAAATGTGCCTAGTAGAGAGTTTCTACAGGTCTTACATGCCTAAACATTTCTATTGTTTTAAGGTGTGTTGGCTATTTTGCATTTACATTTCTTTTCTGTGTATGTAGATGCTTTGGGAAAATGGTATCAATGGCATTTTAGCTGATGAAATGGGGTTGGGGAAGACGATCCAGTGTATTGCAACAATAGCACTGATGGTGGAGCGAGGAGTCCCTGGTCCATTCTTAGTATGTGGTCCTTTGTCTACTCTTCCAAACTGGATGTCTGAATTCAAGAGATTTACTCCAGAGGTAAAAGAAACGAAGATTTTTCTTTTTTGTCCTTATGTTTAAAAGAAGAAATGGTTTACTTCTTGCTCTAATTGTTTGCCTTGAATCTTTCTTTACATAGAACATCAGCTTAATTGTAGTTGTTTATGTGGTTACCACACACTGGGCTGTGACTTGCCTGTGTATTTACAGCCTTCTTGTAACAAAGCTAATTATCTCTACTACCTTCTGCTTAGGTTTAAATGAGCTTAATTCACCTGACTTCTGAACCTCTTTTTTTTCAGATTCCACTAATGCTCTATCATGGAGCTCAGCAGGAACGTCGTAAACTAGTTCGTAAAATTCATGGACGACAAGGATCACTGCAAATCCACCCTGTGGTCATTACTTCCTTTGAGATAGCAATGCGAGACAGAAATGCCCTGCAGGTATCTAAGTTCTCCTGAAAGCCCTAGGACAGGTGGAATCCTCATCACTAATAGCAATGTTTCTGAATATAGTAAAAAAACCCTACACATGCTGCCTGTACAATGAGTGTCATACTGTAGCATTTATATTGGCATTCACTTCTATTTCCTTGGTAACAATGGCTCTGGAATTTTATGCTTAAGAAGTTCTTCAAACAGAACACTATCCAAAAAGTGAAGTAAGCAGATAGTTACAGCATAGCTGTTCTTTTCATTACCTCTCTGTAGGTGATAGTGGGAGAGACTTGGAGTAAAAGCTGTACTTACTGTATAAATATCATGGTTAACTTCAGAATGGCTGTTTTGAGTCTCTTTGTAGAAGTTCTTTGTAGTCACCTAAGCTTTCTAAATGCAGTCACCGTGAAGCAGATGTATGGCATTAACTGTTTGGACTCAGCTCTTCTAGTCTAGTGAGAAACAACAGTCAATGGAATCTTTGTAACGGACAGTATCAGTCAGGCTTGTTAGTGCTGCTTATCTCATCTGGCTTGTGTTTTGGTAGGGTAAAGCTAAGGTTTACTGAAATACCCTTTCTTTTTGTAGCAGTGCTTCTGGAAATACCTGATAGTAGATGAAGGTCACAGGATTAAAAATATGAACTGCCGCCTTATCAGAGAATTGAAACGATTTAATGCGGACAATAAACTCTTGTTGACTGGTACTCCTCTGCAAAACAACTTGGCAGAGCTTTGGTCATTGCTTAACTTCCTGTTGCCAGATGTGTTTGATGATTTGAAAAGGTAAGTTGCAGTCTGATGGTGAAAACTATTCCCCTTTGTTCTGTTAGGGCATTATTGTGACTCTGATTATTAAGCTTGTATCGGCATGTGAAGAGCTATTTTATGATACGGTTGTAATTCAGTTTGATTATTTGATGGTAAAGGCTTTGAAATGTGTCTTGCCTTCACACTTAGTTATTTCAGAAAAAAGGGAAGTAATTGTCAGCTCTATGGATAGTAGAAGCTCAACTCTGAGCTAAGACCTGAGCATTTGAGGGGAGAGATGTTTATCTAATCATAAGTGCTGGTGCTGGTGGACATTCTCTAAGGTGCTGGAGAAAGCTGTGTGAGGCTGGCAGACATGGAACCCATGGGAGACAGATCCTGTTTTCAAGCAGTATAGGGGATCAGGTGGAATAACATTGCCAAAACAGTCTTTAGGCTAATTTTTGAAAAAGATACAGACTAGTTGGAATATAATAGATCATAGCAAATATTCTGATATAAGTGTTTTTATCAATCACTTACAATCTCAAGCATCTGAATTGACAGGTGTATTTCAGGAATACCTCCTGTTCACTGTCTATTCACGATGGATGTTAGTGCTTTGTTTTTCTTAAATTGCAGGATAAAAGAAGAATAATATACTTACATAATGAAGAATAATAGCGTTGAAGCAAGCAGTTCTTTTTTTCTTGCTTTCTTCTTATAGCTTTGAATCCTGGTTTGATATTACCAGCATTACAGAAACTGCTGAAGATATTATCGCTAAAGAAAGGGAACAAAACATCTTGCATATGCTACATCAGGTTTTCACTTACTCTTTGTGTTGTTTTTTTCATGGTTTGTTTCCAACATTGACCGTTACTATGAAATGTGTCAAAATCTTGTTTGTGGAGCTGAATTCTGGGCATGAGGCTTTTATTGTGGCACTTCTGAACTTCCTTAGACTTGTGGGTTTTTTTCAATCTTTACAGCACTTGAAAATGCTGAAAGGAACAATATACCTCTTTGATAATGACTCATTTTTATTCTTGGAACTGAGTTGAGTTTAGTCAAATTTAAGTGGAGTTGCTGGCTTCTGTTTCCCAAAAGATTTAACTGGTATATTTGTTTTGTTGAAAGGTAACTTTGAGTGAATTTATGTAACACTTAGGTGTTGAACAGAATGCCTTTTGACAGACTAGTTGTGTAATGTGCCCGTCTTCAAAACCAAACTAAAACTCCAAACTTTTTAAGGGGGGGATGGAAGTAAATGCTTACAGAACTATCATTTTCCCATCATCAGCTGATGGTGAGAGAGACAATTTTTATCTTCTAGATATAGTTGTTGATGACAATTTATTATTTATTTCAGCTAAAGGTTTAGGGTTTTCCTGGAATAACTTTGTTTAAGAAATATAGCAAGCAAAATGAGCTGTTTCTTAATAAAATTACTTTCAATTAAGGAAAATTATTTGAAAGGTCTGTAATGTAGTTACTACTGCACCCTTATTAAAGAATTCATCATTTTTAAAATGTCAATGGATGTGTTGCTTGAACACATGTATTACCAGCATGTGTGTAAAAGTTTTGGAGTAGGCATCCATATTTAACAAATTAAATCTGGAACTCTGCAAATTAACTCCCTTACTTTAAATTGTCAAAATAACATTATATCAGCAGACCTGTATGTAGGGTTTGGGTTTTTTCAAGCTACCCATATTGAGAGCTTTGAGTAATTGTTAGGTGTCTGCTCAACATTTCAGATTCTGACACCTTTCTTACTGAGAAGACTGAAATCCGATGTTGCTCTTGAGGTTCCTCCTAAACGAGAAGTTGTGGTATATGCACCGCTAGCAAAGAAGCAAGAAACTTTCTATACTGCCATAGTAAACCGCACCATTAGGAAGCTGCTTGGAAATAATGAGGTATTTACAGATACAGATGTTAGAAATGTACTTGCTGTTAATGGTTTGTATGCAAAAACACATCGATACTGCTCCATTGCCATTGTGACTAAACTCACTTTTTGATTACATTTTTAATCTGATCCTTATGTTACCTATGTCAGTGGCTGTTACTGTGCCTGGCCTCAATGGGCACAGAACTAATACAATATGAGCGTAAATATTTTCTTCATTACTTGTAGCTTGAGGGAAAAGAAAACATTTTTCATAGAGGTGACAATTTCTGCTGTAAAATCAGTAAGGTACTAATGCAGCTTTTAAAAGTCTAGCAGAAGCTTTCAAAATCTACTATTATTATCTACTATATTAAAATTTGGGCTGCATGTTTTACTTGGCAAAACTTACTGCTGCTGAGTCTAAGTATTGCATTATGCATATCACTGAGACCTCTTTTCAGTATTCTTGGGTCAGCATAGGCCTTTGAATCTGAAGCTACCCGCTGTTGATGGCAACATTGTCATTTCCCACAGGAAGAAGTAGTTGAGTTGAGTCCTACAGGCCGACCAAAACGCCGTAGTCGAAAAGTGGTTGACTATTGCGAAGAACATAATGGTTCACCTGATGACTTGGAAAAATTGATCAGCAAAATGCAAGAGGAAGTAGAAAAAGAGAGGTGCTTACCCTAAAAGATTGGTTTTTATTATACTAAATACCTCCCTCTTAGTTTGCTTCCAGACCTTTGTGTATTCAAATTGATCAAGACAAGTGACACTTTGTAATTCACTATCCTTGTAGCTTTATGATCAGTTTCTTTGCTTTTACCCAATATTTGCTGGGCCACAATAGCAGTGGTTAGATTGTACCATCACTCTCTGACTCATTAAAGTTACAGTTAACTACAAGATACTTACTCGTACTTGCTACAGACCTTCTAGACCTGTCACCTTTGTAGGATCTAGCAATAAAATTGCTTCTTGAGTCCCTGTTGTCATTAGTCACAGTCTTAAGTAGGTCCTGTGATGATAGTGCTATCGGTAATCCATAAAGAGCTAAGATGTTGTAGTGTGAAATGTAAGTCCTTTGGGTTGAAACGTTCTGGTAGTGAAGAACTGGAAGCCTCAAGTCTAAGATGGTATAGGGTGCCAACCAGGGAAGAACTGCTTTGTCTTAGTTATTTGGTAGTTGAAATTTCATTGTAATAGCCTAGCTGCTGGCTAGAGCTGGCAATGAGGTCAAAGAGCTGAAGAGCTTGGCTTATTGCTAAGTTTAGTAGGCTTTGCAAGATTCGGGTAAACCTTATGACTCCAGTGTCCAATTACATTCCCAAGTATATCTTTCATTGGCTCAAAGACAGGACAAGGGATAGTAATGCTAGTGTGCTCACTACAGTTAACTCCTAGGCTTTTGTGAAATTACTCAGAAATACTTGAAGCAAAGTTTGGGCTCAAGACTGGATAAAAGGGAGGAGTAGTTTCCTTGCTGAATTTTGTAAAATATATAGGCTTAAGCTGAGGTGTGGAACCCAAACGGTCAGCACAGTTATTGCTGTTTTGATGACAGGTATTGGTCACATTCTGGTGATTAAGATCAGTGTGGAGGTTCAGGACTGAGGGAGCAGAGGAATCCTCTTCATTCCTGGGTTTGGCAAGATCAGTTGGTAGCTCTGCATTGGTTGGAGGTCCCTTGAGCATAAGGAAAACCAGGTTAACCTTCAGGGTTGAAATGTATTTATTTTGTTAGATTTTTATTGTAGTCCAGTGTACTTTACAAGAACAGACAAATATATGTTTGTATTAGTTTTTTGATATGCATGGATCCCTCATGTTGGAGATGGTACTTAGATGAGAAGAGCTAAATAGCTGTATTTGTTGTGAACCCTGCAGTGTGTACGTGTGGCTGAATTGAGACAGACATAGAGCTGATTTTGGAATAGCTTATGTATTGTTTTGCAGGAGATCTAACCATTTGGTCTAGAGAGAGCTTGCTTCTGTTCCCTTTTCTGCAGTGTGACTTGCACAAGTTGGTTTGCCTGCTTTTGATTACTACTGACTGCCCTATCATATTTTAAACCAATAATGGTGAACCTTTGTGCCTTTGGTGCCAAATGTGGCACTAGAAGAAGTTTCATCTGGTAATAGCTTTACTAACTAGGAGGGATTTTGAGGACATTTGACATAGCATTTGAATCCATTGCTTGAGTTTGGTTTTGTTATTTTTTTTTCTCTTGAGTAATTGTAGCATAAGGTGACACTATCTGTACTATTAAGATGATGTATCTTTTCAAGGCCAGTGGTAGAAGTGAGCATGCCCATGGATTCAGAAGTGAACCTTAAACTGCAGAATATTATGATGTTACTGAGGAAATGTTGTAATCACCCCTATCTTATTGAATACCCATTGGACCCTGCTACGCAACAATTCAAGGTACGTATTGTAAAAGGGTTATGAGAACAATTATTCGAGGCATTGAAAGGCAATAGTGTGACATCACAGCAGTGAAGAATGACCATGTCAATGTATTTGGTGTCTGCCTCCCCATTGAATTCCAGCAGTGTGACTGAGTCATTATTTGGAGCTTCCTGCAGCAGCAGTGCAGAGACCAGTTCAGCCTCTGTGCCCATTTAGCCATTTAGACCTTGGTGAACTGTTCATGACATAAATTGTACACACTAAGAGGTGCGGTGGCAGCTTTCAAGTTTAGATGTTGCAGGGCTGAACCAAGTACAACAGAGTTGTCTGCTCAGAGAATACAGCATCCTTTCTCCCTCTCAAAAAGGAAAAAGTCTGAACTATTATCACCAAGGCCAGCTGGGTGTTTACACAAAGCAGTTGGCAATATAGGAAAGTATGAAGTAATTTGAATTGAAAGAATCTTGAACAACTGGAAGTTGCTTGCACATTCTAAATGTAGGTTTGTGGGCATGTGTAGTCATGTTTCCTGCTCAGTGAGTGATAACAGATTCAGCTGCACTCCAGGAGCAAGCCGTTGAAATTTATCTATGTAAAGTCAGTGCATAGAAAGCAGCCCAGTCTGAGTGCTGAGGGGAAATGAGTTAGTGTGTGGAAAATGCAGGCAGTTCACACCACTTGCAGGATCTAGTACCTGTGCAGCAAAATGGGTTATGAATTATCGAGGTAGCTGCTGTATGACTTAGACCTGAGAAGTTTCTATATCCCTGCTCTTAGCCCATAGCAAGAATTAAATCTAACAAGTTTTTCAGCAAAAAAGGGGTCTAAGGTAGCAGTCCAAAAGCCTGTTCTGTCAACTTTTGTCCCTTGGCTGATCTGGATTAGCTTGTTCAGCAGTGCTTCCTTATCTCCAGTAGGCGGAAGCCTTGTGCTTTAATTACTGTTGGGAAAGAAACAACAGTGCTTTTCCATGTGGAAAAATAAAAATCATAAAGGTTCCTCCTTCCAGAAATGGGATGAAAACGAATTAGTTTTTTAAAAAATCATTTGAGCATATGAAACGGTGGGGTTTGATTTAGTTTGATCATGATTTAGCTGATTCAATGTAGTTTGCTAAAATTAGTGTTGCTTCCAATCTTACGGATTTTAGTTAGAAAGATGATACAAGCTAGTCTCTGAGTAGCTTTCAGACAGCTTTTGTTGGTACTTCTGAGGCAGGGAAACCACTGGTATCTTTCCCTCCTATTATATGATCCCATCTCCTTTGTTTCAAGGTTGATGAAGATCTAGTGAAGAACTCGGGCAAGTTTCTACTCTTGGACCGAATGCTTCCAGAACTGAAAAAGAGAGGACATAAGGTAAAGATAACTATTTGGGAGCGGGAGGGCATAGTTGTCTCCTTATGAATGAAAAATAATACTAAGGAATCTTCCTCATTTTGTAGGTCTTGTTGTTCTCACAAATGACTATGATGCTTGACATTTTGATGGATTACTGCTACCTGAGAGACTTCAAATTCAGTCGGTTGGATGGCTCTATGTCCTACTCAGAGAGAGAAGAAAATGTAAGTAGATGTACATGCCCTTTGAGCCTGCTAGCAAATTATGCTTTTTCCTGTGACACTGGGGTATGATTTTGCACAGCATTTAGCCTTTAATAGGCAAAACCCCCTTCACCTGCCCAGCTG
>VZRW01000531.1:12826-90272 GCA_013398125.1 Aegotheles bennettii | reverse complement strand
GCTTGGCCATATTGCATTGCAATACTATTTTTAAAATAAAACATTGTGGTACCAAGTGTGTTAATAAGAAGTTAAAATAACACTTATTTCTATAAATGTGGGCTTCAAACCATATTATCATAAATATGGTTAAGCAGTCGGTGTAGAAGCATGGGTTTTTAGTGGAGATGAATAATTGCTTAAGGCAGCCTGTGAGATCTCACTGGGAAATTGTACAGGATGGGGCTGGAATGCCAAACTTGGGATTTTGCAAGAACATTAGCTCAGCAACTTGTCTTTGGAGTTGCTTGCACTTTTCTAAAGGATTATGAAAAACACAGCACAGGCCAATGTAGGTTGATGTTTAATTTTACTGAGACACAATAGCCTCCATACAGAGCAGGAGAAGAGACAGATAAATGATTGAAAAAGTGATCAAGAGAGGATTATCAAGGAGCAAAATCTTGTTCATTAGATACACTGCTTTATGTGTTTTTTTCCTCAAAACTTTGTCAGGAATAATTAAGCACAGTAAAGGACAGGCTTTTCATTAATCTTAACTTCCAAACATGAAACATCTTGCATTGAGAAGTTTGATCCTGAAAGAAAAGGAAAAACTGATTAGATTTGGATTGAGAAAATAAGAGAACAAGAGAACAAATAAGAGTAGCTGAAATTCTTCCAACTTGATGTTGGAAGTATACCAGGAAATACCATTTGAAAGTGGAGCTGCATCTTTCTAAGCTTATGTTACAAGCAACTGTTAGTGCAATCTTTTTTGACAAATCTAAGCTGCTGACTGGGTTTTGAATCTCACAATCACGCTGTGGCAGGACCTGTGGTAGCTGGGTATTATATATGCCTGAAGTTGCCTAAAAAGTTCAGACTTGTGTCAACAGCTAGAGCCCAAAACCTTCCTGAGGAAGCCTGGTCTCCAAGAGAGAAGTCTCCTGCAGAGGAGTGACAGACCTGCTGCTTTTCCTTACATGCACATTTACTGGTGTATAATAAGTCCTGGAAAACCGCAGGATTTCAAGGATTAACTTGCTCATCTTCACTTAAGTCTTTTTCATCCTTATCTGTAATCTTCTTAATCTTTATTGTGGTGTGCAAAACACTGTTACTTGTATACTCACCAACACTTGGGTAAGCAAAGTAAGAGGGAATCCCTCTGCACAGAGCCTGGATGCGTTTTCCATATGGGCGCAAGTTTTGGAGTCTGTTTCTTGAGATAATGAAGCGATTCCCTATGGGTGGAAGCTGGTAAGGACGAGGGCCCTAAGAGTCAAAGAAACAAACCCAGAAAAAAGCATTTAGAAAAAACAAAAATGGAGTTCAGAGTCTGTACTCTCATCTTTGCTAAGGGAGAAGTGGTGATTCAAGTGCAACTTTTGAAAGACTGAACTTTTAAAGTGACTCAGCCCTGCTGAGAAACTTGTCTCCAGTTCACAGAGACTTTTCTCCTCTCTGCGGGTAGGGAGGGAGTAGTTTTCACAGGCAACTGATTCGTTTTCTCACGAGTGCCATTCACCATCCTACCTCGAATCCTTGAGGTGGTACAGGAAGCAGTTGATCAGGCAAAAGTCTTCTGTCCATTCTAGAAATGATGCAGGTGTTTTTGGAAAATACCTTGGTTGCAACATAGCCCTGTTAAAATAAGAAAAAGCTTTTTGTTGCAAACAATGTACAGTGCAACATAAGTGGATTGCCAGAGAGCAGAACGGTTGAAAAAAGGGCGTTATACAGTACAAATAATCATAGGGAAGGAAAATATTGTTTTGCCAATTCCATAGTCCGGGTAAATATATCCTGGAGGCTGACAAGGGATTTTGGTGAAAGGTGAAGTAAATTGTGTGTGTGATACGT
This sequence comes from Aegotheles bennettii, assembly GCA_013398125.1. Taxonomy (NCBI): domain Eukaryota; kingdom Metazoa; phylum Chordata; class Aves; order Caprimulgiformes; family Aegothelidae; genus Aegotheles; species Aegotheles bennettii. The sequence goes on along the minus strand of VZRW01000531.1, from coordinate 88,427 downwards.
TCTACTGATTCACTCAGGTGAAGGAATTCATTGCTGAAAATATCAGTGGAGCATACAGTGCAGCAGAAACAATAAAAAGGTTAAACGGGAAGGTTTTTAAGCATCTCCTCTAAAATCTTGTCAAGTTTTGTTGAAGCTTAGGTGTTGGTAGTTTTTCTTTCTGTGTTTTGGGTTTTTTTTTGAGCCACAGTAGCAGCCACTTACAGTAGTGATGTCCCAGACAGATTTCCAGGCCTCAGAGCCCCCCTGGGAGTCGGTGCTGATGCCAGTGTCAATGAGAGAGCGGAGTGACCTTTCATGGTGGTATCCATTCTTGCCATTCTGATTTTTGAAAAAGATTAGAGGTAAGTGTTTAGGTTTGTGGATTCCCAGTAGTCTTTCACTCAGTAAAACAGTAGCTCTAGTAACCACATTTGGGGAAATTACTGCTCTTAGAGATCAGATTAAACAGGAGAGGACTTCTGGCCTTAGAGGACAGACTGAGAAGCCTTAGTCCTGTTGTGTCAAACCTGACATTCAGGCTTTGTCTGGTCCTGGTTTCCATGTGTCTGATGCATCCACCTTACAAACACAGACGAGCTCTAACATAACCACTCTGTTCCCTCCCCCTCGTACAATATGCCTGTAGACCAGATGGAAAAGCAGCATTGTTTCATTTGAACACTGGAGAATTTCTTCTAAAGTTAAATGCTGAACTGGATGTTCAGAATCAAGCTTGCAAGAAAAATTTCTAAGGAAAGTAAAATAATTTCTCTTTCCTCAGCAGGAAGTTCATGCTAATCTCAAGGCAGATTTTATTGATTTTATATCTAGCAACTTTTTTTTCCCTTGGTATATCAAACCACTGAAATATTTTATTTTATATTAAAAATAATGCAGTTTCCTGCTAAGTATCAGACTTTAAAATGCAACTTTATTTTCAGAAACATACTTTCCAGAGGCTCTAGCTAAAGACCACTAATTCTTCTGGCTGTAGTGTATAATTGCATGTAGCTCTATACTTACCCTGTTAGCAAGAGCTGGAGCCAGCAAAACTCCAAGCAGGCAAGCGATCACAACCTGAAATGAACATTTGAAATTCACAACACTTTAACATTGTGACTGCTTATATTTGCAATAGGTTATTTGCTGTCTTAAAATAATGTTGATTTCCTGTTGCTGTGCATATGCTCAGCATTTTCTGAAGGGTCTAGCTGGAGAGTATTTAAATATACAAAAGAATTTGTTAATAAGCTTATATCAGATAGTCTACTGCTGAATTCTTTTTTCTTTTGAGGTTTAATATTGTTATGATAAACTTTTGTAACAATAATAATTGCGAACAATTGTTCTCCTGGAGACAATCCCTCTAATATTCAGTCAGTGATAAATTTTATCTACTTCGAAGGAGAGTTTTTATGAGGAAGGTGTGACTCTGTTTAGCACCAACAGTTTGGAATTTATCCTGCAGCAATTTCTGGCTGCTATAAGTACCCCTGCTTCACAGCCATGCACTTGCAGTCCTGCATGTCTCATGGTTCCTGTCCTAAGCTCTCATCAAACATCTGTGCCAGAACTTTCTTGAACTTGCTGGGTCTGTTGACTTGCATGAGAGTTGTGAATGAGAGAATATTGCCCTTTCAATGTTTCACGTGTGCATCTCACCCTTGGAACCACACTTCACTCCTTCACGTTTGAGCAGGCATATAGAGTGGAGTCACTGCCAGAAGTGCCATGTCACCCTTGCGGTCCCAACCCATTTGACATTTTTACTCTATAATCCCTGCATAAATCAGTAATAGTTCACTAGGAGCCAAGAAAGACTCAAAATCATTTAAAAACTGTCCAACCTTAAGAGTTTTATGAGAATGTGATGCATATACTTACAGTGCACTTCATTTTGATTGCAGGCAAGGCAAAGTCTGCTGGTAATTGATGTGTACTCTTTTTATACAGTAATATCCCAAAGTTAAAATGGGTTTACTTTATTGGCACATGCCCTGTGTTCACAGAACGGGGACGGGTTTCCTGGGGAAGTGCTCTGATAAGAGGAGGCTTTGATACCAGGCTGATTGAATTCATTACGTCCAGGCAGATGAAAGAAAACTTGTCATGGTAACCTGAGTGTATTTTATAGTCACTTTTAAATGGAAAAAAAATAAAATATCAGACCCACTGAATAGGTGCCTTATAAAATTTGTAGTTACGCTTTGTGCCTACGTGGCAAAGGGCTCAGCTGATATTTTATCCATAGCTGATAACATCTTTAACTTAGCAAGGTTACCACCTCTGTTCATTTCCAAGATGATAAGTCAGTCCCCAGAAGTCGTCAGGTTGGTTCAAAATCATCGGAGTTACTGAGTTCTTTTGTTGACCTTCATTTGTGGGCTCTTTCAGCAGTGGGGGTCTTTGGAGTCTGCTTTCCAGTCACCAGACATGGCCCCTGTATCTTTGCAGAGCCTCTTCATGGAAGCAGATTATGGACTAAGGGCTAATTCTAGAGAGGGACCATAAAGCAGAGGTAACCAAAAACAATTAAGGGAGAAGCAGTTACAACGGCCATTTGATGTCAACTATGATTTAGAAAGTAGCTTTTCATGTTTCTCTGAATTTGGTCACACACACACACACCCCTCAGATAATTTGGATTACTTTTACCCAAAGTAAGCAATTCAGACATGCTCATTTACCTTCTCCAAAAGTGGTTCTTACTTAAAGGCAGCTCTATTAGCCCCTCTGAATACTAATTGTGCACTTCACTGGAGTTCAGCACACATTTGCGCAGTTAAGGTTCCTCCATGTCATTATAAACCAACATCTCTGGATTAAGTTCTGCACTGTCATAAATTACTGAGGATCACTGGTGCAGCTTCTTTTGGAAAAGCTGGGGAGTCTGACTTTAGTGAGAGGGTGAGGCCCAATTCTCATTTACATCAGTGAGTGCCACACTTCATCATTCTGCTACTAACTGGTGCCTTGCTCAGACGATGTGAGTGCAGAAGAGGTGTATCAGTCTGCCAGCGCTGTGAGGGGAGAGCTCTGCTCTTCATCTGCTTTGCACCCACTTTGTAATTTGCACAAGGTGTGAAGTATGGTGAATGAAAGTAATAAATTACTAAGAGAAAGGATTTATAGTTCTTCTAATCAAACCGATTTGGGGATGCCGAGTGGAGACAGGTCTGTCCTCAGCCTCCAAAGGAGACATACAAGTCCTAGTTTGTATGTCACCAAATCATCTCATAGTCTCTGGAAATTTAATTAATCGCCTAGTTCTCACGAAAGGCATTGAAAACTGAACTCTCTCATGCTAATCCCCATGGTGTCGTTAGCAAGGAGTTGGAGAGCAGTTTTGTCCGTTTCTTCCAACATCCACTGCCAGTTTGGCCATTACAGTAATGCGTCACACTTGGAAACCCGAATCTTCCATCAGCTTCTGATTGCTTGAGTAGTTTGTATGGCAAACACACACAGGCAGAGCATTTGACATTAGAACAGCTTAAAAAGCTAATTACAAGAGTTGAAGCCAGGAAAAAGGGCAGGGCGAGGTGTTTTTACTGTATAAGACCTGGTTCCTTTTCCAGTACAAGTTTGTCTCGGTGTCCTTTTTAAAGCTCTGCTCAAGGCATCTGTTTCCCTACTAAACCCTTGCACCACTGTGCAGCAAATTCCCAAGGCTGAGAGCAGTTGCAGTTTTAACCCTCTTCTCCAAAGAGTGTCTCATTTGTACACGTTTACATTTTCATGTGTTTTTCTAGGCCTTACTGTCTAGCAAGAATAAAAGTGCTGAAATCATTTCTGGCTTCATCCTTGAAGCCTGATTTATTTTTTTAAGGGTGATTAATTCCACTTGACCTGTCCTTGTGCCACAGACATTTTTCTAGACTGTGTCACCCCGTCTTTATCTAATATGTGGCATGATCAGCTGAGTGCAAATGGAAGCATAGAGAATGCTGTTGATTTTTTTAGGTGTTGTTTCTATCTTAACTTTTCTCCCACTACCTGCTCACTCCCTGATAAAGTAAATATTTATGAAAAGTACCTGAAAAAAAACCCCAATGATTCGACAGGAGGGTTTATTATGATAGTATAATCTCACCTTGACTTGATTAAAACCATCTCCCTTATGTGTTAAAATTCCTGTTTGGTAATCAGACTTGAAATTAAATTATACAATTATTCTTTTTATTTGATATTCAAGGTTCTTTTGTTTAAATGATTTTTAGTAGGTGGTAGTGCCAAATAATGGGTCAAATTCTTCTGTCAATTTTATTTACATAGGTTAAGATTAATTATGTAGCTTAATCATGTTTCATCAGGGTAGATTAGAATGTATTTGAAAATATTTGGCCTTATGAAAAAAAAAAAACAGAGAAATTAAGTTTTCTGCAGCAATACACATTGCCGTGTTGTAATAACCAATCACTTGTTCTGAACATAACTCAAATTGCATTTTCTGCTGGATTCCCTCACATGACCAACATGACTGCAAGTGTAACAGTTGAAGGAAAAGTGTTTTTATTTGGGGAAAACCTTGAGTGTCTTCCCTTGGATCAAAAATATCAAAAGACTGCTTTAAGAATGTGGGCATCAGTGTGAAACTTCATGTACACCAAGGGGTTGAGAGTCACAGCTTCCTAAGCTAAACCTCCCTCTGCCTGAGGACTGGCAAAGTGAAATTAGGGTGGGTTATAGCCCTTCTTATGCACCTCTTTACTTCAGTTCCTTAATACCCAAGGGCGCTTGAAGGACTCTGTCTAGTCATAGTCTCGACAAGGGTTTCCTATGGGAAGTATATCTAGACTTTGCCTGATACAACTAGGTGTATATTCTCTCTTGCAGTAATGTTAATTAGTCAAATGCTTTTTGGAAGTTAGTCTTTAATTTCTGGCCTACTTCGATCAGATCAGAATTCAGTCAGTCCAATGTAAAGTGAAAATCATGAGGTTGTGGCTGTTGTTATAATCCTCCCTCACCAAAGATAACTGTCGATTTCACGTGTTGCTCTGCTCTTACCTGTGCCTAAGCATTTTCATGCTTCAGGAAGCAGAAGCTCATGTTCCTTGGGTGTTTTTCCAAAGAAACAAGTATATGAAGACATAATGATTAATGGAAAGTTAATTTAAGCTTTAGTTTAAAAGCATTTAAAACTTACTAAAGCTTTTTTGGATTGGCTTGCAGTGCCTGAACCATGTTGAATTCCTTCTGTGAAAGGCTTATTTGATGAAATCTACTCTGAGTATTTCTGACATGTCTGTAATCTTAGAAACAAAGAATCTTTTGAGAAGGGACTGAGCCAGCTTTTAAGAGGAGGGTAACATCAATCTAATCTAATTAGTCTAATCTAACCATGCTTGTCACAGTTTGATATCTGTTCATACATATTCTGATATATTGCTTAGCAGCACAGGTTTGTTACACTTGATAACATTCTGTGTGCAGAATAAAGCAAATGCATGTAGTTTCCCTTTTTTTTTCACTGAGGCCTGTTTGCTGAGAGAGATTACCATACAATCTCTTTCACCTTTTTTCCGATGACTGAGATTACAGAAATGTGTTGGCTATTTGGTTGTGTTCTTGTTTTATTAGAAGGGAGTAAGCCTCAATTACAACAATCCAGTATAAAGTGTGATTCATCAGTGTTCTGGCAGTGGCTGATGTGGAGTCACAGAAGAGGAGGAGTCTAGGTGAGATTGTAGTTATAGGAGAATATTTCTCATGGCAATGCTGTGCTGTCAGTGACATTTTCATAAAATACAGAAAACAGTGATAGCTTTAAAGGAGGAATCCCCATCATGCTCCTTTTGTTTTGTGACTTTTTGTGAAACACACATCCTCTGAAGCTTCATGACACTCCTTTGTATGCTGAGGAGGCCAGAAGTTACCTCGATTGTCTTGTGAAGCACAGTTATTTTTCAATGCATGTGTTATGTACATCACAGTAACTGATCAAAAATGAGCAGTACTTCTTGTTAAGTGTTCATGAATTTCAGTGGCTGGTATGCAGGCCACCATGACGTAGGTATTTCTTCCCAGAATTTGTCTGCAGACTGTCAGGCTGTTAGGGATTACATTTCAGAAGACAAAATGCAGTTTGTATGAATGAATAGAGTTACTCCTGATGCCGTTTAATTCTGGACAATAGCCTGTTAAATGTTTAAAAAATGGAAACAGCAAGAGTGGGAACTCCTCTAAAGTTTAAACCAGTAAATAATAGCTGCTTGTAGTGTGATTGATTTTACAAAAGCTGACTTAGTGAATGCCTTAAACGTATCGAGGTCAGGTTATCTGTGCCAACCCAAAATTCAGATATGATGCTTACCGTGGTGTGGCATGTAAATACAGACTTGTTCGAGTCATGAAGTTCTGTCAAGTGTTTCCCATACCTCCACCAAGGTATAAAAGTTGAAGGTCTCTGGGATTTTCTTGCATTCTTACTTTCTGCAGCCTCTGATTCTTACCTGAAAGAAAAATGGACAGATTTGTGAGTATATCCATTTTTATTGAACTTACATTATTAAAAGTTCCTTATTTTTAAAAACAAAAGGGTAGACAAGATGATGGTCAAATAAGTTTTACAGTATTGGGACTAATGTGACCTGTGCATTGTTTCTTTGGGTTGTTCAGTGGGAAACTTGCATTTCTTGGGTTTACAGTAATCCCCTTAGAGTCAGTGGAAGCATCATTTGAGCAAAGAGTGCAGAACTTTATTATAATTAATGGGGGGGATTTAGGTATGATTTAGTAATTACAGTTGCAGAGGCAAATCAAGCAGTAACATGGCATCAAGGAGGGACTTTTGAAAAATACAAAAAATGTAATGTTTAAGTTATTCTGCTTTTGCAGTTACAGGCAAAAGAGAGCCTAATAGCAAGAACTTTACAATGAAGAATTGTAATTGTTTTCAACTAATACACATGTTAAGTGGGTCATTTTTCAAACTGATGCTATAGCTGCTTCCCTCAATTCATAAAAGTTCTTCCCTGAAAGGACTGGCAGGCCCTGGCACAGGCTGCCCAGGGAAGTGGTGGAGTCCCCATCCCTGGAGGGATTTAAAAACCATGTAGATGTGGTGCTGAGGGCCATGGGTTAGTGGGAATTTGGCAATGTTAGGTTAATGGTTGGACTTGATCTTAAAGGTCTTTTCCAACCAAAATGATTCTGTGACTTGGGTTTTTTTTATGATCCTTTTGCAGGCTGCAGTTCTCGTTGTCCTGGGAGTCTTTTGGACTCAGACTTCTGCATTGAACGTAAGTAGACTGATAAGCCTTCTGGTGCAGGTACTTACTTAAAATGTATTGGATCCCCAGGCAGAGGAGGAATATAATAGGAAGAAAAGCACAGAAAAACCTAACAAGATGCTTATTGCCAAAGGTGTCAATCACATAAACCAAAGCCCGTGGGGGTGTATAGTAGCAAGAAATTTGAAGGAGGCATAGATCCCCTTTGCTCAAGCCAAAATTTGGAGACTGTTGCAGTCTCCTGCCAGTCCCTGCTGCCACACATAATGACTGAGATGCCTCATGTTGTTTTTCCTTAGTGTGCAGTGGGGGGCTGTCCTCACGTTTCTCACCCTGACGACCTCCTGCATAATTAATTTCCACCTCTAGGGCCTCCTGAGGCTGCTAGAGAGTTGTTAAGGGATTTAGTATTTACATAAAACCATCATGCTCATTTATTTGAAGGAAAACATTTGTTTATCTTGCACCTTTTAAAGGTGCAAACTAGATGATGGACACTGATTTTTTTGGTTTTTTTACCAAAGACCTTTGTCCTGCGAGAACCTGGCAGTAACTATGTCACTGGAACTATGACTATCCACAACGACAAGCACATTGTTGATGTCCATGTCCGTTCTGGCGTGTACTCCTCCGATACCATTTTTGACTACGCACGTGTAAGTAAATGTAGACTTAATCTCTGATTAACTTTTTAAACTCAGAAATTATTTTAGTGTATTCTCACCATAAGTTGCCCTGAAACACTCTTTTTTCTTTGAAGACCCCCATCACTTTTCCTCCTCTTACGCAATCACTTTGTTTCACCTGTATTATGATGCAGTTTAAAAGAAATTGTAATGAAAAACAAATTGTAATGAAACCTCTGGTGGCAGTTCATGGAAATGAGAAGAATGTCACTGACCTCAACAAGGTCAGAGCTGGGAATGGGCTGCCATCACTCATCCACAGCAAATGCAGCACAGATCTGTTGGAAAAGGTACTTCCAATCTTTATGTGGGCAGGCTGCTTCTGTTCCCCAAAGGTGACAGTGTAAATGCAAAATTATTCCACGTTAGTAGCCTGTGTAGCCACGTTGTGTTCCTTCTAGATTGTCCTCAAGAGCAGAGAGAATATTAGTGGTAGCCATTTTTAATTAACTATAATATTTTTTTAATCACAGGGGTATATTGCAACAAGGTTATTTGCACGAAATGCCTGCTTTATCATTAAAATAGATAAGGAATACATCCCAGAGCTGGACGAACTTGGACGCTTGGCTTTTGAGAAAAAGGTAACTTTGTAGCAAAACTCATACTACCCCCAAGAAAGGCAAGTGCGTAGGGGTGTTGTGGGGGGAGCTCCATTCAGGCTTGAGGAACAGCTGCTCTTAGGATGAAGGAGATCTGACAGGGCAGAACTGCAAGGGAATATCATGTAGAACATTCTTTTAAGATAATGAGAGATCATGGCCCCTCCCTGTAGTTTCATAGTGGATTGTCATTGTGACTAGAACTGTCACGTCCCCTGCCCTTGAAAGCAGTGTAATTTGACTATTTTGAGGTGATCACAATACGAGTTCTGACAGGCTTTTCCTTTTTTTTCATTGTCATGCTGGTATTTTGAGCTTGACATAATTTGAAACGATTTTGTTTGCAGAACAGAATTTAAAAATCAATTTACTTTGACCAGACTTTGACTTTCCTGTTTGGGCAAAGGTATCTTGAAGGTGACTGGAAGTATTGCCTGGAGCTGAGCCTGAGTCCTGGCTTGTTTTATGACAGCCTAACAGTAGCATGTTTACAGCCAAATAATTAACAGAACTTATGATAGTAATACAGCTCAATTTTGCTGTGTTGGTAGAATTAGTATATAATGAACTTTTTTTCTGAATAGATTTAAAATACTTATTTTTCTTTAAAAGCATGTGACTCCTTCAGCTAAAGCTTTGTGTGAGGCAAAGGAAGGTGATTTTAGATTTTGGGATTTTCTTAAAGGTTGTCCTAGTAGAATGAAACCAAAGTTACATTATCAATGATGTCTAACACTTTCTTTTTAGACTATGAAGTCAGTATACTCTCCACATGCTGTGTGGGTACAGTTTCAATCTGGAGATTCCAGGTTTGGAGATTTCAAAGACTGGATTCTCTATGGTAAAGCAATTGAAAGCCTCTGCACGGGTCTGCCTCTCTACCAGCTTGTAAAGACTCAACGTAAGTTACAAGATGAGAATGTTATACTTCTGTTACCATAAGCACCTTTCTGTCTTTTAAACCTCAATCCACATGATACCTTTGAAGCAGGAACATATTGCCCTGTTTTAGAGAGGGGGAGTCAAATACCTCGCAGGATTAAAGGGTAAGGCTCTGGGATGCTTTGGAAAAATTGTAATAAAGCACCAGTTTTCATCATTAGGCATCTAAATATCTGGAACAGCTTTTCCAAAGTGGATTGCTTGGTGTCAGATGAAGCCACTGTGTAGCAGCTGTGCCCAGCTTATGCCCTGATGATACAACAGTCCCACAAGGCATCTACTGTATGCCAGTATGCTACCTGCTGGATGTGGGTTATAGGAAAGGAAGAGCACAAAGATGATTTAAAGCTACACAGATATTTCCTCCCTTTGACTCACACGGTAAAAGTTCTCTACAGTGTCCATTGAGACCAACAGGAGCCTCAAATAGGACCATAATTGGGATTTAGATTTGTGTGTTTAGCAGACTTTTCCTTGCAGACTAGCAGACTTCCTTCATACAGGAATCCTGTCACTGCTAATATCTTCATTTTTTTGCTTCTTTTAGCACCATTGAATCTTCGTGGCTGTGCCAGAGCAGGAATTCCAAGCATTTTGGGCCTTAATGTCTGTGAAGGAAACCAGTAGTCTTGATCTTGACAATTCTGCTGCATGGAACCAGTTTGTTTCTTGGCATGCATTTGTGTTGGTAGCCATGTTCTCCCACTGGAACAAAACTTGGTGTTAGATTCAACTTGCCTATCCTAAGCTGAGTGCAACAAAGCAATGATGTACAAATAAAGATAATGCCATCATTAGAATGCTTTGTCTTTTTTTCTTCATCCAAAAGCAGAATGGAAATAAAGTGGGCCTTGCTAATTTTCCTGCAGAAGAGATACATTTTCCTTTGGTGCATTCCAGTGCTCAGGCTGCAACATGACCTAGGCATTCACATATGATTCATGCCAATAAAGTAACAGTAACACAATAGTTTTTTCCAGTGGAGAACTTCCCTTTGGCATCAGCACCCGGCCTCTTCAGGTGCTGACTCACCTTATACACGATTGCTGGATGGAGGGAGCAAACAGATGAATGGGTAGATAAAGGGAGGGAGCAGCACTTCCAAAGAAACTTGAAATTCTGCAGGGCCAGTGAAGATTTGTAGTGATTTGAATAGGTGCAGTGGGTCAGAGAGCTTTTTGTTCTGGGTATTTTTCAAATCCAGATAGAGGAGACTGTACCCGTCCTTATAAGTTTGTAACCCAGAGTATAATTACACTTTCACACAATGCCAGTGTAGAAAGAGCTGCTGAGTGCCCTGCATATGTTGTAGAGTAGTTTGTGTCAGGAGCTGATTAAAATACAAGATGAGGCAGCAGAGGTCTGCCTGCCTGCTACTCTGGTAGGTCTCAGTGCATGGTTGAATTCACACATCCTTTCCACCAGCACTTGGAAGGAGTGTATATTTTGGGGCTGAAAACTAAATGTTTATTGGAGCCTTGAATAGCTGCCAGAGGACAAGACATTCCTTTGGAGCCCCAGAAACTGGCCCCAGTTCTGCAATTTATTTTCAAATCAGACTCCTGGTTAAACCATCTGCTATTTATTAAAAGAGCATTTTATCATATGGTGAAACTGTTCTTTTAGATTAATTGTATTTACAACAGGCTTCAGGTTCTTGATGATCCAAAGAATGTTTCTGGAGAGTCAAACTTTGGTAATTAAAAGCAGGAATACTTGTGTGTGTCTGCAAGATAAAGGATAGCCTGTTTAGTTGTATTTTGAAGTGGAGCTCACGGATGGAAAGTGAATCTATGAGTTGTAGTTGTGATGTTCTTGTCTGATGCACAGGAGATGTGAAACACCTCAAACTCTTTGAAAGCACTGCTTGGCAAGAGTGCTCGTGTGGGTTGGTTGTGACTTTCAAAGCTTTTGTGGGTGCAGTATCCAGCCAGGCTGTTGTTTCAAGACCTTCAACACTATTGGAAGCCCTAATCTACTTTTCAAATGACAACTGTCATGTTTCAGCCCTATCCTTGTGTATTCTTTTGCTAGAGGACATGGAAGTCATGACAAGCCCCTGCCCCAAGTCAGCCGAGCTCCTCAAATTACAGAAAATACCTTCATTATCTCAGACTTTATATATTATATATATATAGTAGTAGTAGTAGTATATGTATTTATATATATTATATATATATTATTTCTTTAGGGATGCTGACCTGACATCAACTATCCAGTGGAAGTTTGAAGACCAGACACTGAAGTAGGTCCCTAAAAATCAAACTGGTAGAGCTTCCATAGGTGCAGACTAGATGTACGAACAAAGATGAGTCTTATTATGCTAAGATTATTATTTAATTCAAAGTCAATACAATCTGGTTTTCTGTCTAATAGCAGTATGGATTAATCTGAACCTTTACTGTGTGTGCTGTGTAATAATGGTCCTTGGAGTCTCTCACCCTATTGCTACTAGTTTAATCAGAATTAGTTACTTTAAAGCAGCTCTCTGCTTGTTCATTTATTGTTTTTCTTATCTTGCAAGGTGATGGATGTTATTACAGGACTACAGGGAAAGACCAAGGAAGTAAAGAGCAGCAACAACAGGTAAAGTGTCCCTGAAGATATCGTCCATCTGTTGCCTTAAATAACTGTAGTCTGAAAATGTTTTCAGTGTTTAAATAATCTACAGCCTGTCAGGAAAGGGTCTGGGCTGAATGTTCACAATCTGAAGGAAATCTATAACTTTCTGTTTACTTATCACTTAACTTAGACATATCTTCTATATAATGTGAAGCATCTGCTGTCATAGAGCTCATTGGGTATCAGTAGCTTCATGAGTCATCTGTTTGCAAGGATCTTTTTACATTGTGATCCGTGAGATTTCCCACTGGAATGGATGGAAAATTCCCACTGATTTCCACAGGAGGGACCCACAGAGGATTGCAGCCACTTCCTAAGTGGAGAGCAGCCAGCAGCCATTCTCAGAAACAATAGGAGAGTTCTGTTCACAGTCAACAAAGCGGAGTGCTTATCCTAAAGTTAATGTGCAGAGTGGATTGTCCATGAGGCTTACTAGCCATAAGCATGAGATTAGTACCTGGAAAATAGCACAGGCAACTAGTATATCTGTATCAGGAGAGGGGCAGGACTGTGGTGATCCTACCAGAACTGGAACCCAGACCTATCATAAAAATTTAGAGAAGAGCCAGGGCACAAGCTTAGACCCTAAAGACAGATTGGCAGGAAGGGTCTCAAGAGGAAGAGGGTATCAGAATATGACTCTTGCTATCTTGAAAGTTACCTGATCTTTCCAAGAGCTTCTCTTTATCAAAGCAATACACATGTTTTGGAAGTTTAGCTTGCTTCTCAGCTAGGCTTGTTCTGTGAAAGGTGGGGAATTTGTTTTATGTGAAAGAGAACACTTTGGGAGTGTGTCTGGGTGTGCCTGAGCCAGTATCTGTGTGCGTGGGCAGCTTTTGTATTTATCCTAGTCTGGGATATCAGAATAATGATTGTTTGCTCCCAGCTTTTTTAAAAAGCCTGAAAGGTGTTTAAAGGCATGCCTGGAATCCAAGCAATGGTATCATTGGATGCACACTGACAGGCAGCTGAAATATGTCAAGCATTTGGGGAGGGCAGAATTTAGCACACATTCCAGTCACATCTCCAACTCTGCTGCAATTAACCTTTCTTGGTCCTTATACATATCAGTGGGCAGGAAGCCTCCCTGGTCCCTCACTGCCAAGGACACCAATTTATCTAGTCACCTGTGCTGCACTTTAATCCAAGATCTGTTTTACCACTGAACCCATTCCACTGATCGTGGCAAAGTCCACAGGCAAGAAGAAAAGAGGACACCATTCCTCTTGCAAAGCACATGCTCAGTTTGAATCAAGGTGCCTAATTGTAAATACTGAGATTTTAAATTATTGTCTGGAGGGGAGGTGAGCTGGGTTACTTGTTTAAAATAAGTAAATGTGTTGGCCAGTGAACCATACCAGATTTTCCACGGTGTATAACTGAGTCCAGGTGATAACGTGTGTGCTTTCTACTTGAGCTCAGAACCGAGTGTGATTCGGGTTGACCACTAGATGGCAAATTGTTACAGTAACCTCAGCAGTCATGTTTTTCTTGTTGCACTCTGAATCCAGGGATGTTATTAAGTGACATCTTGCTGTCATTAGATTGATTAGGAGCAAACCACAACTCAAAAATAAAATAGAACTAATGTCTGTCAACCTGAGACCTGTTCCCCCAGAAGTAAAAGCTGAGTCCAGGTGCAGAGGATTACAATTCTTTGTTTCCACCTGGAATTGTCCCCATTTGATAACTAACTGAATTCTTTTTTGATCCCTTAATATTTTTCTCTCTTTTTAATACACGTATATGTCTTCCATTATCTATTGAGGCACTGCATTTGCATGATGTTTATTAATCAAAGATTTCAAAGTGTGCTAGAAACATAAATAGCAAATATTCACAAGATCTAATATGAACAAGTGAAATCTTTTCTCTTTCAGAAAAGGGATCCAGCAACGGATGAAAGATAAATCTGACAAAGGCCAATCATACACTGACCATGAGCACAGGTAAGAGTGGAAGCCCCAACACTCCTGCATTCTTTTTATCTCCCACTCCTTATCACAAACTTGTTACTACCAAGTGAAATCTAACCAGCCTCATCTGTCTCTGCTGCTGCCCAATCCTGCTTAGCCAGGCTCTTCCCTCAGATATAAATAACCCACAGATGTGCTGTTGATTTGGTTTGGAGTTTTTTTGGGGGGAACCAGGGGAGAAAAGAAGCTGGCAGTCTGGCTGGAGTTTTGTAGCCAGATCTCTGTTCCTTGCAGGCAGGTCCTGCTGTTCTTAGCACTTGTCATGGCCACATCCTCTGCTGGTTTTGGTGTCTCTCTCCCTATTCTCCAAGTTCTTCTATTTGCTCTTTCTCTCAGCTCAGTAAGAGGCATCCACTTCATTTAATTTTCTGAGAGTGTGTATAAAGAGAGAAAGGTAATTCAGACCTGTTGAATGCAGTCCTTCAGTTGCTCCAGCCATTTCTGTAGGGTAGAAAAGTGAGTGTACCATAATGTAGACCCTTTTGTGGCTCAGTAGAGAAAGTGTCCTTAAAAAAATCACTTTGTAGTTGCTGGTACCAGTGTGAGAGCTGTTGAGGGGATATAAAGGAGGGCAGAGGGGTAAAGCAGTACAATGAGTTTTTCTGAGGAGGTTCTTGTACTTCAGATAGCTTCCAGGGCAGCCCAGACTGTAAAGGTAGCTGAGCCCTTTATCTGTTTGCAGGCTGTAAATCCTGTGGCACTTCCCAGGTAGGACACAGTACATCTACCCTTCACATACATACCACAGTAGTCACAATGCCAGCTGCTGGAGAGTTTCCCCTTTCTCCTGCTGGCACCATTGTACGGGCAGTGGCATAAGGATTGTTAAGCATTTAAAAACATGTTTAAATTGAGACATAAGGACGTTAAGGCTTGAGCCAACAGTGGCAGCCAATAACCTTTTCCATCCCCTGTGATAGGAAGCAGAGACTGTTTTCACCTAAAGAAGCTCCCTGATTCAGAAATTTGCCCTGAGCACACTGGGAGGTGTTTGACAGCAGCACATTAAGCAATGTCCCTGGGTGCAATATACTGAGAGCTGAGCCAGGGCTCTCTGCCACTCATTCCAGATAAGTTGAGCCCTTTAACACCAGGGACTGTGAGGGGCTTGTTCCATGCTCTCAATAAGATAAGCTGCCATCCACGCTTCACAAGACACTCCTATCCACCAGGCTGCTCTGAGAAAAACTGGGAGATGTGCAGCATGATTTAAAGCACAGGACAGCCTCCCCCAAGCTACAGTCCTAAATGTGGGGGTTTTGCTAATTAAAAGTGAGAAACTACCAGAGGATTGGGATCCTTCAGATAGAGGAGTGTTTATATGTAGCTTACAGGTGTTGAACAGCTGTGAAGGAGATAACGACAGCACAACAAGAATGATAGAGCTAGCAGTGCTAGGGTCTAAAAAGTGGGAGATTGATTAAAAATTCTCCAATTAAAATGTATTTTCATGATCCTGAGCCTCACAAGTGTTAATACAGTATAAATTAATACAGTATAAATAGTACCTCAGAGAGAGTAGTCTCTGTATGCATACACTGCCACTAAAATGGTCTCAGACTGCTGTGACAGCTGATCAGGAAACAATCTGTATATCAGTAAGGTAACATTTCCTGGCTGTAAAGATATTTTCATAGAGCTATTATGTATGGACTTTCATTTTCCCTGCCTGTTGTGATTCATTTTTTTTTAAAGCTGCCAAGATAAAGTCACATCTTTGATATGCTAGTTAAATTTGGAGAGCAATTAGTCCTTCAGTTTGGTCCTGGATATAAATAAGACTTCTTCAGGTAAGGAGAATTCAGCAGTTGCTTTCTGAAGTGAGCTATTAACAGCATTTGATCAAATTCCATGGCAATGCTAACCAACACATTAGTATTCTGAACATCCCAAACAATAAGGATGCAGAAGCCAGACTAAGACAACCAGACCATATTTGGAATTTTTGCTGCAATCGAAGCCAAAAGGAATGAGAAGACAGAAAAGACAAAATTTGATATTCAGCTGCATGGCAGACATAAATGAGAGGCTGCTGACAACCTTAATTTATCCAGTATAATTCCAGTTATCAAGTTACAGAAACTGAAATGTGATACACTTTAATCTTTGAATTTTTAAGGCTGTACTTAAACAGTATTATTTCCTGAATCAACCTCTTCTACTGTTATGTACAACTTGCTTTCCCTTTTTGATCCCAACCCTAACATCAGATAAACAGAACAAATATTAGACATGTGTGTCTGAGTTTTCATGTCTTGTTGATATGATTACAAGCTGCTGCCTTTGTAATTGCCATGTCGTGCTGAGACATCGACTAACACTGCCAGAAAGTATTCTGACTCTGCTTAATACTCAGGTTGTCAAATAATTTCAAGCCATTAGTAAAAATCATCAACAAAATAATTTCTGGTGAACAGAGCCTGTTTTCTTCCAGCTCATCATTCAAGATTAAGAATCTATAGTTCTAAAAACCAAGGACAAGATACATTTAGAAGCAATTGTTCACAAGAACTTTGTTCTTTTACAGCTGTGGGAGTATCTAAATGGAGTTCTCATTAAGGAAAAGAATGGTATTCCTCAAACAGTCCACTTGGACAGAGCTGACAAAGAAAGAGGAACAATTTTGGACATTTCTGTGAGGTTTTGTTCAGGAGTCTTGCTTTTGTCAGTGTCACTGCAGCTGCTAAGAGAGTTGCCTGAAGTTTAACACCCACATGAATACCAAAGCTCCATAAAATAACTAGATGATGAGAGAAGGCATTTCAAAAATGCAAAATTAAAACTTTCACTTGACCTTTTTCTGTTAAACTCTTCTGTGAAGCCACTTTGACAAGCAGCCTGCAGAGGCAAAACTCCTGGTATTAAACAGCATGCCTACTCTGCTCTTCATTAGCACTGCAGCACGATCACTTTCTGTGTGAAGATCTCAAATAGTAATTGATTTATTTTTGACCGTGTCTCACCAGGTTTGAATCAGACTGAATTTATAAATTGTGTGACCTTTAAGGGGACTAAATATTAAATGGCCTTTTAGTACAAGTTAAGGCCTCCATCTGCATGGGGACACATACAGAGGTGGAGTGGACACATACAGAGTGGAGACAAATCCATAGATTTCTTGAGACATCTCCTATCCCTTTAAATGATATAAGCAAATATTTGGCTTACTGCTCCTGGAAATACCTGTGCTAAATGTAAGCATTTTTATTGCCTGTGTTAGTTCATCCTAAGGCCTAGCAGGAAAAAAAGACAGGTTAAATGCTGGAATGTACAGAAGCAAATGCAAATGCAAGAGCCTGCTTTGCCTTTCTCGTGTGTGGATCTAAGAATTTTCTGCATATCGTTCTCTGACTGCAGGACTGAGCTATGTACTTGAGTGCATGCTAGCAATTTCCCAATTGAATAAGAAGCCAAGCCAATCACACTAGAATATGGCAGCTCTTCCAAGTAACTGCTTGGGGAATGAGCAGACAGGGAGTTGGGACTCACAGTAACAATGAGGCCACGAGCTTGCAGTGAATTTGCTGCACGTGACTGCCAGGACATTGACAGAAAGGCAATGTCCAGCTATTTCCAGCTCTTTTCTTTCTCTTTCAGTTGCTCAGGCTTTGCACTGGCTTGAAAATATCTGCTTATCATTCTTTATCTGGACTGCCTCATGGCCAGTGACCTGCAGCCTGAGAGCAGGTTGCATTAGTGCAAATGCACGCTGATGGACTCCCTTTCTAGAGCTTGCACCTTTTGCTGCCTCAGCAGGAAAAAAGAAGAGAGGAAAGGGGTAGTTTTTTTGCCCTGCTTGTTAGTATGTCCCCCATCCTTTTCACTTGCCTGGAAATAGCTGATGAAGACGACATGCTGCTGGCTTCCCATATAAAGCAATTGATGTGCATTTCAGTGCTGTCTGTGGGTCAGAAGGTGGCTGTGTCACAAGTTTAAGTAGTTCCCTGCCCTCGTGGCTGCACAGTGACTTTCCTCCTTCTCCCTGGTTTTCTTTTCTTTTTCTCAATCATGCAACTTGTAATGCATTGCTTCACTTCTCTCTCTCCCCTCTATTTCATTAAATACTATCTTTTCATTTTCCAGTGATATCTGAAATCGGAATAGAGAGCTGCTGGGAACAGCCCATTTATGGAAAGGAAATCCAGAGCAGCCATGAACCGAGGCGTACAGGAATAAGGACTTAGATGCAGGAATGGAAACTAATTTTAGTTATTCCATTGCAAGCTCATCACACTGTCAGTGTCACACTCTTCTTTATCTCCCATATCACATCCAACAGTTAGCTCATGCCACAGCTATCTCCTGGCAGAGACCATTGTGGGGCATTTTCGTAATAATTTCATCCCTGTATTTTGGAAAACTTCAAATCACATGCTGTGATGGTTGCTAGAACATATTAGCTTGCATCATTCTCCTCCTTCCCTGGAATGGCACATACGTCTGTGGTGTCCTGATTAGAGAGCAGCCTTGAACCTTAATACCTGCATTTACACAGCGTGTGAGGGGATTTCAGGTTTGCCCAGTATGGATTTTAAAAATTTCTCACCGAGATGTCTTAATTCAGATGTCTGATTCAGTCTTAATGCTGAGATTTGATCCAAGTGCTGTGATAAAGATGTCTCTTATACCTCCTTACACTGTGCAGTGGAAAAATATGTGGGGTCATTACTGGCTCTGCTACCTTGGGCAAGTAATTTGGCAAGTTTTCTTCTATGAAACAGGGATGCTTCCCTTTGCTACCCCGTGTGTGCTCTGAGTGTGCTAGTGAGAGCAGGTGTTCCTCCATTCCAAAAATCAGACCAAGGAAGAGCGAGGATGCTTAAAAAACACTTCACATCCTTTTTCCCCACTTCCTCTTACCCAGAGGAACATCACAGCCTTTCGATCTTGTATATTGTCGACCTTGACACTTCGTAAAGCCCTGCTTCACTTTCTAGCCTTTCAGCACCGAGGTTTCTTCACACATTCCTACTCAAACCCGTGCTCTTCTGCTGCCTCTTGACAGAAGAAGCCGTGGAGGCATCGGCTTGGAGGAAGTTGTGGGGTGCCTGAGATTAGAGTCTATTTTGGAGCCCCACAATCTTCAGGAGTGACCCTTTCGACAAGTGAGCTGTTCCCAGGAGTTGCTGCATCGCCTTGGCTACCGCTGTGTCAACTGCTCTCACATTCATGCCTGATCTGCCTCGTGCTGGAAATAGGAAAGGCCTCTTTTTGCTCTCTGGGTTGATTTTCCCCTCCAGTTCTGACCGTGGCATAAGAATGGAGAGTGTCTAACTCATAGTGCCACCTCCACCAGAAGCTAGCTCTGGCAGGAAGGGCAAAACATGAATCAAACAGTGCTGGACAGACGCTGGATGTTGTTCTCTGACACTGCCAGGTTCAGTGCAGAGGCTCAAGTGTTAATTAGCTATGTTTTCCCATGTACAACTGCAAATTAACTGGGGAAGCGAACACAAACTTCCTAGGAGTGAGGGCTGAGACAGCTTTCTATAACTCTGCCTGCCTGATGCACCATTTATTGCTAATGAAATGGAGTCATTGTTTATGCTACAGATTTAATAATAATTAAACAGTTGCTTATTAATGTTCCTTGTCCAGCTACCTCAGTTAATCCATTTAACATAGCTTTTTTGAGAACAATTTCCTCTGTAGGATACTTATTGTGCATGTAAATTGCAATGCATGTGAAAAAAAGGGCAGACCTCTTCATTTTAGTGACATGAAATAAAGCCCTTCTGTTAAACAACGTAATTCAACAGAAAAAAATGCACGTGTTAAATTCATCAGCTCGCAAGCTAAGGAAACAGGAAGCTGCTTTTATATCAGATGTACTCTTTGGGTATTCCTCATCTGGCAAATCCCCAGCAGGGTCTAAATTGAGTAAGTTAGGAAACTCAGCAAAAGCTGGTTTGTATATAACGCAGCAGACTGCCTTGCCCTGCAGTGTGCTATTGTTCAAGGAGTTATCGAAGTGGGAGCGGAAACGCAAGGACAGTTGGAATGTCTGAGCAGTAATTGTGTTCCTAATGAGCCACTGACTCAAGATGACATATTTGTGGGTTAGGAAATTTATGTCAGATCAGCGTACACGCACTACTTTTTCACTTTGCATATTTATATCTGCAGGGTGTGAAATTACAGCTTCATAAAAAACATGTCTGGACTTAGCAGGGCTTAGAGAGGTCACAGCCCAGCCTCTGCCCCAAGTGCTTGTGTCACTGCCAGAGCAGCTAAAGCAGTGCTGTTCAGTTTTGTCACCCAGTGAACCAGAGTTGCACAGCAGACCAATTTTTAATTCATAGGAAAGTGGAATGAACCTAGAAAATCTCCCCTGGCTCTACAATTGTTCATCTGGATTAACACAAAGAAGAATTTCACTCAATGTCTGCCTGGTGCAGTCCTCAAAATAAAATAAAATAAAAAAACCAGTGTGGTCACAGTGAGAGAGGAGATTTCAGCTAAAAACCTCAAATCCTTTTAAATGTAAAACCTTCAGCTCCAAATCTCATAGAAAACTCCAAGCCCTCAGAAAGGAACCATGCAACACCGTAGATCCTGGTGCTTGCAAACTCTGCAAGGCAGATCTGTATGCTCTTGCCTGTGCAGTCAAACCATTATTCGTACTTGCCTGAGAAGGAAAACCAGACACAGGCAAGGACTGAGGGTAAGCCCATATGCTGTGAAGTGCTGAGAAGGTTCAGCACCCGATTCCTTCCAGCAAACAGCAGCTCTCACAATGTGCTCATCTCTTTCATTTAGCAATACTGCATTTATAGATATTAAATTGGTGCATTTCTGAAATTAAGCATAAAGAAAGGAAACCACTTCTGTAGGTATTGCTGTCATGACAGATCTACTGCCTGCACAGCTGGCTGTGACAAAGCAGCCTGAAGATTTCCCTTTAGAGTAGCCACTATTGTGCTTAGTGCAAGAGTTAAGGCTAAGTGGTTTTTAATGTTGATCTCATTTCCTATGCACTAAATACCTTAGTTTGGCAAAAAGAAGATTGTGCTTTTCTTTTAAAGTTAATTAACAGAAATGACCTGAACTCAGCTCTGACATTTCCCTAAGTTTTCTGTGCTTAGCCCTGGAAAGCCACAATATTCAGAGATGAGCCTTTGACAAGGCTGCCAAGGATTTATAGATAAACTTGCACAGATAACCATGAACTCCCCAATGAGATCTAAATTAATCTTCCTAAGCTCATATATCTACTTCTAATGTAGTGCAGCAAGAACAGAGACCTTGATAATGTACTTTGCTTTTATTGTCAAGTTCCCCGTGTTTAGAAAAGGAAAAGTTGAATAAAACAAGGTTAAAAGGAAATGCTAAGGTCTGGCTCCATGACGTCAATACTGCATGTGATTTTCACAAAGATATTGATACTTACGAAAAAAAATAGAGGCTGCATTTAAAACAGGCATGGCTTGAATATGGTTCCAGTTAAGTTAGCTGGAGTCGTGGCCATTGACAGATTTGGGCTATTGAAAAAAGGAGGAAAGCTGCAGAGATGTGGTAACAAGTCAGTGGATGTGCTTAAGCTGTAATGGAGAAGCAGAGTCCAGAAAACTCGGCACATCAGTGGCAGTTTAGTCTTTGGGTGAAGTTCTTAGCTCTTGCAAGGAGGAACTCTGCAGCATGAGAAGAAATGCCTTTTATCTTGAGTGCTGAACCACTTGGAGCAGCTGAGCTCTCTGGCCCTGTTGCCAAAAAAAAAAGCCACTTTGAAAAAGCCTGTGAAGAACAAGGAGATTTGAGTGGACAATGTTATACAAGAACTAGATTGATTTTTGCTTGCACAGTGCTCACATTTTGTTGAAATTTGCACACTAAAGCAGAAAGGGTCACTAAATAATTTTAGCACAGATCATTTCCATATTCCCCACATTGTGCCTCTGAGCTATTTGAATCGATGCAGAGGTGAAGTCAGAGTAGTCTGTTGGCCTTTGTGTGCTTTCAATAATTTTCAGACAGTCTCTTTAGCAGTGCTGTGACTAAATCAAGAATAACTATAACCTGGCAAGTCACATCTACAAGATAAAGAAGGGGGGAAAGACTTTCTGAACCATTTGCAAATACTCCAGTCCTCTCTTTGTTCCTGAGCATTTATATGGCACACAGCACTGAGTGAGCTGGCATTCAACTGATGTTGCTGTTGAGATCAGGAAAGAGTGGTTTATAGCAAAAATAAGCACTGCAAAAGAAAAAAAAAAAGCCCTTCAGCACCAAGCTGTGCTGTGGATGCAGGGATTTGGTGCCTCCATACAAAAAATCAAGGCCAGGCTCTCTGGCTCACATTTGATTTCTCTTCGAAACGCTCTTTCCCGCGGGGCCCTTGCAGAGCACAGCTTTAGAGTGCAATGTAAGAAATTCTCCTCCCTCATCTTGAGCTCATCTGCTCCTCTGCATTCAGGGCCTTGTGACTCCAGTACTGTGGTACTACCTTGAGCTGTTCCTCCATGCTGTGCCTTGTACAAGCACGGGAGAATGGACCTTTTCCCAAAGACGTTCCTTTGTAAGTGGAATGTAAAGATTTAGCTCTGAAATGGTTTTGGAAAGGGCAGGGTTGTTACTTTAGCAGAGCTCTTCATTGCCCTTGGTGCAAAATTGATAGGTTTGGATAGAGGCTCTGTAGAATTTATGTGTTAGCTTGAAATCTGCGTGGATGACAGTTGTTCACGCATGGCAAAGGAAGTCAGCTACAAGGAGGCAGAAAGAAAGGGCAGTTCCTCTCTGAGGAGAAACTTGTCCTATCTCAGAGTGTCCTAGCGCAGAATGTTTACAAAATGCTCATTAAGGGAAAGGGGATTGCGAGATAGCAACAAATCTGGTGAACAGCTTACACTACACAAGATAAGAGAGGCAAGGCGACCATAGAAGAGAGCAAGCCATATCCAATTACCGAGACCTGGTTTTGGGGAGGGGGAAGGGGGAGACAGACAGGACGGATCACAAGTTTCAAGACAAGAGCTTCCAAACTTGTCATCTCTCTGTGACACAAGCCGTGTACAACCCAGGGGATAAAACCACCACTTAGCCCACACGAGAGCTAGAGCTTGTTGAGTGCGGTTGGAGGTTAGAGCGAAGTCATGGATTCTGTAGTCCTCCAGCTGTGGGCTGTCCTCTGCCTCTTGGTTCACCTTGCCACTTGCAGTCCCATCCTGAGCTTGGAGCACTCTTCCTTGGAGGAAGACGTGCCTCTTTTCGACGAGATTCTCTCCGAGCAGGATGGTGTTGATTTCAACACGCTGCTTCAGAATATGAAAAACGAGTTCTTGAAGACGTTGAACCTTTCTGACATTCCCCTGCATGAAACAGCCAAGGTGGATCCGCCAGAGTACATGCTAGAGCTGTACAACAGGTTTGCCACTGATAGGACATCTATGCCATCCGCAAATATTATTAGGAGCTTCAAAAATGAAGGTAAGATACATGCATCTCTAGGAGAAGTAAATAGAAATGAGGGTCCTTATAATCAATGTGAAATGTATTTACCAGGTGTGGTGCATGAGCCACACAAGGGGAAAAAAGGCCTTTGAGTGAGGGTGGTGCTGGGAATAGGCAGCTAACGCTGCTCCTACCAGTGTTACCCAGATCCCACTTGTTGTGAGACATATCCCTTCTCCTTTGCTTTCGAGGCTGTAAGGTTTTGGGAGAAGAAGATAATTGTTTAATGTTTGGACAGCACCAAGTGTCACTTGGATGCATCATTCTCGTTATCCCCATAATGGCATGCAGCATTTGTAATTACCTGGTTGATTTTTCAAATCAATACCTTAAGTAATATTTGAAATTAGGGCAAGAAATGTTTTTACATACCGTTCCTATTATGAGCTTAACCAAATACAGCTTTATGTTAATGTCCTGACACTATTGATCCTCATGGGAATTGTAACATTTTCTTCCTCTGGCATTTGAGGACAGTTTAGCAAATGCATAGAAATACATGAAGCAGAATTTTGGGTGACCCTTAGGTTTTAATTTGGTGGACTAGACTGTTTCCTATTTCAAAACAAAAAATCTGAAAAAGCCTAATTGTGACCATAGGTGGTTTCCCTATATGTTTCTGCTCCAGCATTTCCTCTTAGTTCAACGAAGACGAGAGTGTTTTAGTGCTAACATTCAATAGTTTGTCAATACCTATTTGCACCAATACAGATTTTATGTTAAAAACATTTTTCAGCTAATAATTTCCAAATACTGGTTACTCTACTTGGCATACACAATTGCTTTGGTTCTTTTTAACAGCCTAGGGATACATGCAGCTACTCAAACTGCCATGGGGCTTCTCTTTTCCTGTTTTAGTCTGATTAATGAAGTATAGAAGTCATTACTGAAATGATTGAAATCAATTTTGAAATGATGAACTATAAGGAGAGGCTACATGCAAGTCACTTCAGTTGTGCAATGCAGTGAAGTGCAAGGAGAGAATCCAGAAGCTCTGTTCTGCTGTGCCCTTCTGTCAGACCTGGGCACTCTTCACCAGCAATGTGTTTCTGGTTTGAAAAGGCACTACCTTGTGACTTAAATCTTCTTTACAGATTCTTTTCTCCAATGTGGAGAAATTTATTGAAGGGTTGATGGCAAACCAGTTACACCCACTGGTGAACAGTTACTCATCTCAACAGCCGTGCCTGTCACTGCTCATCAGTGCAATTGAAGACATGTGCAGGAAAGCACATTGTTCTTTTCTCATTGGGCACTATTTGGGAAAAAGAAATGGGATGAAAATTGCCAAGTACAGTGTTCTAAAGAATAAAATACAGTGTGGTTTAGTGACGTAAATCTGAAATTGTTCCACTGGCAAAATCAAAGTTCTTTCAGGTTTTCAGCATTGCAAATGACACAGAGCAACCTTTTGCCAATAACACATGCAGCAGCTCAGTTCTGTGCCATTCTGTAGCTGTGCCTATTTCATCACTGCCCCAGATGGGGTAAATTTGGCTTAACTTTCTGTCGTTTCAGTATTTCTCTCTCCTCTTCCAACCCAAAACAGCAAGATGCAAAGTGGGACTGCTGATGTTAAGACAGTTTCCTAAATGCATGCAGTTAAAGGAGCTATGCAATTAATGTTCCTTATGTCTTGAAAGTCTGTATAACTAAAAACAATCTATTTCACTCTGAAGAGAAATTAATTACAATGATCAGTAGCGTAGAAACAGATCACACCATGGAATTTTTTTGTTCACCTGTCTACTGAAAATTGACAGTAATGGTACTTTCATTCTTATCCATTAAATATTATATTAAATTGGTTATAAGAACATTATAGAAATGTTACATGCTGCATGGCTGGAATTAGCTCTTTGTTTTAACCCACAGACTGGATCATCTCCATCATAAATGAGTCTGTAATCAGTTCTTAAAACTTGAATGAAGATCTTAAGGGAAAATTTTCTTTTCCCACAGCCTCCAGATCTCCCTTCCTGACCCTGCTAGGGATGTGCTGGTAACAGTAGGAGATATTTCACACTGTGAATTTTCTAGCTGAGGAGCAGAGTCACATCCTGACTTAGAAATGAACACTTCTCATGCCCTGCTAGTTCTCACATGGCTTCCTACATATAGTGTGGCTTTCCCCTGCCTCCTGGTGAATTACTTGTGCTCATCTTCTATATGGTCAGATGGCATTTCTCTCCCCTGTCATTAAGTGTAATCACTGCAGGCTTGCTTTCGCACATCAAGGTCTAGGAGATCCCAAAGATCACTTCCAGGATGGACATTATAGCTAAGCTTGAAGAGCATTGTCTTTCAGCTCACGGTCTGCTCCTACTCTGGTGCTGTGCATAACATATTCAGCTCCCACATTTATCAATTGACAGGTAGGGAAATGCAAGCAGAATCACCCCTCAATGTTATATTTATGAGCCGATGAACATGCAAAATGGAGAGAAAAAAGGAAAAGAAAAATAAAAAAGCAAGAATGCTAGTGCCTCAAAATCTCAAAACTGAACTAAAGTAGGACAAGTCATGCACTTAACTGCTTGCTTTAGTGCACTGATGGAGCATGGCCAATACTTGCAGCTTTATCAGTGTCTTTTTTCTACAAACATAAAAATTGGAGAAGTCAGAGGTGGAGACAGCAATAGATTGCAAGTAGTTTGCCTTTGCAGAAATGTTGCCCATAGTCCTTATGTCCTAATCTATCTTCTGAGTTACAAGTAGACAGCACAGTAATTCAGCAACAAACGCACAATTTTAGCTAAGATTCCTGTATTGTGTGAAGAAATGTAGATTGCCTGTGTATAAACAAACAATGCAGATAGGACAGCCAGCCTGACTGACAAGCAGATATTATGTACTTCTTAGATGTTTTATTAACCAACTAAAGCTGCCAAAAGTGCCTGGCTGAGTACAGCTGTTTCACTGCTCCCTTGAAGCCCATTGAGTCTGTGGCAGGATTTCTGTCGACTGGCAGTTTACACTGGGTGTTCACCACCTGCCTAACCAGGAACCTCCACATCTTCTGAAACAACTTTTCCTTCCTTGGTGCTTGGTCCTTTCAGTTTCTGAGGGATGTTTCAGCAGAAGGGAATACCTGCTAGCACAGAAACGCTAAGCAGGCACAGATACTGCCTGCTATTGCTGCATCTACAGCTTATGTCTCCTGTCCCATGTTCTCTCCAGTGCTGTATCCTTCTTTTCTTCCTCTCCTACACTGATGAATGTTTTGTCTCATTTCTTAACTAATCACTGTGCAGCAGCCTGGGAGTGATTTTATTTCAGGATTAGGCAACACGTTTTTAATATGTAATACTTCCAGGTGATAAGGAAGCCCCTGGAAGGCATGGGGATAGAAGGAGAATCTATAAAACTAGGTTTATAGTCTTTATCATGTCTGGGATCTTGCTGTCCTTAGACATCTAAAATAAAGTTGACCTTCTTTCCAAGTATGATTTTTGGAAATGATGAAAAAACACTGTCCTGGAACTGTTCAACTGAAACCAAGCAGAGCAAAGCCTGTCAGATGAACTTCAGTGCATGTGTTGCTGAATGTATTGACCCTGCTAAAATATGTGATCTTTGTCATTTCCAGACTTGGCTTCCCACCCCATTGGTGTTACAGGAATTCGGAAATACCCTCTTCTATTCAATGTTTCCATCCCTCACCATGAAGAAATCACCATGGCAGAGCTGAGGCTCTACACCTTGGTAGAGCGGGACCAAATGCTCTACGATGGGCTTGACCGGAAGGTCACCATCTTTGAAGTGCTGGAAAATGACCATATGGGGGTAGGAGAAGAAAGGAAAATAGTGGCACTGGCATCAAGGCAGGTCTATGGCACGAGCAGCGAGTGGGAGAGCTTTGATGTCACCGAAGCCATCAGGCGCTGGCGAAGGGCAGGACTGACCACACACCGTCTGGAGGTTCATATAGAGAGCAGGGAAGGGGAGGAGCAGAATGGAGAGGGCAAACTTGATATCGACATCAACTCTGAGGCTAAGCACGTGCCCCTGTTGATTGTGTTCTCTGATGACCAAAGCAATGACAAAAAAGAGGAGAAGCAAGAGCTGAATGAAATGATAGACCATGAGCAGTTCCTTGATTTTGAGAACCTGGAGGTTGGCAATTTCCATGGTCAGCCTGGTGAGGAGGCGCTGCTCCAGATGCGCTCCAACATCATTTACGA
This sequence comes from Aegotheles bennettii, assembly GCA_013398125.1. Taxonomy (NCBI): domain Eukaryota; kingdom Metazoa; phylum Chordata; class Aves; order Caprimulgiformes; family Aegothelidae; genus Aegotheles; species Aegotheles bennettii. The sequence continues at coordinate 60,751 of VZRW01000531.1, read as the reverse complement.
CTCCACTGCCCGAATCCGGAGGAACGCAAAAGGCAACTACTGTAAAAAGACCCCACTCTACATAGATTTCAAGGAGATTGGCTGGGATTCCTGGATCATCGCCCCGGCGGGATATGAAGCTTACGAGTGCCACGGAGTGTGCGCCTACCCCTTAACAGAGCACGTCACACCAACGAAACATGCCATTGTCCAGACTTTGGTTCACCTGAAGAACCCCCAGAAAGCCTCCAAGGCCTGCTGTGTGCCCACCAAACTCGATCCCATCTCTATTCTCTACTTAGATGCAGGGGTAGTCACCTACAAGTTCAAATACGAAGGCATGGTGGTATCAGAGTGTGGCTGCAGATAGTAGGAGGGAACGCATGCACAGAGGGGTGCACAGGGGAAGTATTTAATGATTCAATCTGTAAATTTGTACATTTTGGAATTCCTATTTAATAAGGTTATTTAATGAGGCATGTACAGATAATTGTATGTTTCCTGCTATGGGGAATGGGCAAGTCATACGACCGTAGGGAATGTATATTTTGTTCCATTGCTTGCTTCTCACTGGTCTTCGCTGTCCAAATTATGGCCGAGTCTCTCTTCCTATCAGGGCATAGAGCAGATCACTGGATTGTTTGAGAGGGCTCTTTGTGCCAAAGGGGCACCTTCAGATTCACAGAAATAAAGGCATATTTTTGTACTTTATAAATGCTGATTGCCATCTATAGGGATTTCCAGAGCTACAAAAGATAGGAGAATTGTGGCCAATACACCCCGAGGTGTAAAATCCTTACATGCTCATACTATTATTTTTTTAATTTATCTCTGTAGCTCTTAAATCCTGATAATTCTCAAGCTCCTGAATCAATAAGGCACAACAAGGCATTAGACTGTTTTCTTCTTTTCTTAACCCTTCCTTTAATCTTTCCCTGTCTTAGTTAAGGGTAACTGGCAGGGATGATTTGGCATCTGGAGTGGAAGGGAACCATTCCCTTGCCCATCTTTCTTAGTAAAGCAATGGGCTCAGGAGCAGTGCCCTCATGCAGTGGCAAAAAATTCCCCTTGGACATACTTGTTCCAAAAGCACCCTGTGTAAAGCAGCACTGGCTTTGTTGTGTTAGCCGTGTGCTGTCTGTCGAGGGCCAGAGCTTTTTTAGGTGGCAGAAATAAGTGCAGAAAATTTCCTGAATCCTTAAAATGGTACCAGTTTAAACCAGTCCCCTACTCAGTCCAGTAAGTTGCGTACGATACAGCTCTGTAACCAATTCAAATGGCCAAGCAGTAGTATTGCATTTAGTCTGCATAGAGCTAGGCAGAAAAGGGAACCCCTCCGTGCCAGCTAGATCGAGAGGATCTTTCCTTTATGTATGTGCTGCAGTTGTCAATTCATAAAGATATTGCCCCCCCACTTCAACTCTATATGAGGGAGTCACATGCCATGTTTCCGCCACTCTTCTGCAAACTCTTCTGCAACAAATCGTGATGATAAGAAGGTGTCGGAGCTGAGAAACAATAGACCCGTCACTTTATTTATACTAAGCTGCAAATTTGTCAGATTCTTGGGAAAGTGTAAGTGACGCTGACTCTTTTAGCCTGTACCAGAGCCTACTGTACTGTCCCTGCATCTGTTTTACACTTTTAAGGGAAAGTTATCTTCCCTGGAAGTGATAAGCGTCTTCGAAAGAATCACTCTCACACTTCATGGGAATGAACACAAAAGACTTTATCACGCACCAACTAAAACCAGTTTCACCTGTTTTCACACATACTCTTCTGTGCTTCCCATAATTTATTGACCTATTTATTGACTGCCTGCTTTGTAATATAATGTAGAATACAGAATGTTTTATTTTTGTGCTTGTGTGTAATCCCACTTGGATAAAACCTTGTACCCATCCTATTTAACGAGGAATCTCTCTGTTGAGTTGCGCTGTGCAGAGATTGGGGTTGCTGATTGTTTTTACCTCCCCTAGATATTTGTAAATACCATATACCACAGTTATCTCCCTTGCTGACAGAACTGTTCACCCACTGCAGTGATTTAAATAGCATTCTGGAGCACGTATGGTCTTGTCCAACGTATAACGACTCTTGCAGGGGTATCATTGCTTTAAGTGGACGGCTGTGTAGTTTATTACAGAGTTATGCACTCTCCACTCGTGCTGTGTGTTTCCAGATAGAGGGCTGTGCCACGGGGCTGTATTGCTTTACTCCTGGTACAGATCCCACCCTGCGAGTGACTGACACCACTCACAGACCTTTCCCCTGAGCCACAATCTCAGTCTGTGGTTAATGGCACGTTAAAAGAATTCGTAAGAGGTGTGATATTTTGCTCTGCTGACATGAACTGCAGCAGCCAACGGTTGAAGTGTGACTGCACAGAGCCTTTCAAAACTATCCACGATTCTTATGAAGCCATTTGCCAAGACAAACCATTCGCCTTGTTAGGAGTGATAATCCAGCATTAGGGAGATAATCCGACATTTGCTTTTATCATCTCTTTTCCGCGACTGTTCCCGTGGCAGTGATCTGGCCAGCATGCTTTTTGCACCAATGTCCCTTACTGAACAGTACCAATGTTTCTGAACAGCATGTAGGAGGACCTGAGCCTCAAAATTAATAAGTGACCCACTGTAGTCACCCATAATCACTATAAATTTTCAAGTGAGCACATAGCAAAGCAGAGTGGCTGCCTTCACACTCTCTTACTGCCGAAGATTTGTTGCAGTAGAGCAGATAGTACACAGTGTATTACAGTACAAGACAAACATGGGTAGGCATGTAATGTTATCAGTTAGTAAACCTGCATGTGTGAATTATCATCAGTAAAAAATCAGTAAAAATATCAATGATAGTTTTTTAGAATTAGGGGCCAGACAGTCTTTTGGTATTAGTAAGTTTTCTTTATAAACAAACAAGGACTGTACTGCTGATTGAAGAGGATTTCAGCTCAAGTTTGTGGTACAAAACCATAAAGCATGAGATGTATCCTGTTGTGCTGTTTTGGGAGAAAACTGAGCATCTCCTGAATCCTTCAGCTGCACCTGTGATGTTCATAACCTGAGATTAGAACTATTGAGAATGGTATTTTGTTTATGAACGTGTGTCTGTTAGGATTGCACGCCTGCTTTATGAGCAAACCATTACATTACTTCTACCCGACCTTTGAATATCATTATGCAAAGACATTTGCTGGGTGCTCACGCAGTTAGATGGCAGAGATCAGGCAAAACAGCACCAAAAAAATGGGTGCAGTTATTTTATAAAGGGAAATAAGTAGCAAATTAAGGTGGTTTCTGCAAACTCAGACGTGCTTGGCTTTAAACACACCTGTCCCTATAGATAAGACACTCACAAATAATACAGTGAGTGCATGACAAGAGCCAGTGCTACCAAGCTGTAAGTGCTGATAATGTCAGTGACAAGTCCCTGAAAAAAATATTCCACTGCATGTTTTCTTTTTCTTTGTTTCTTTACTCCTCCCTTTCATCCATCCATCCATCCTCCCACATTATCAGTACTGTGACTGCTTCTGTTTCTGAAAGAATTTATTTTTCACATTAAATAGCAGTGTGCGTTGATCTTGCTTTCATTTCTGATCTATTTTATATCAACATGCTGGCAGATGCTTGATTGAAATCTTAAAAACACAAACCACTTTTAGAAAGGTTTGGAAAAATATGGCTTCAGTATGGATCTGTCTTTCCATCCATCTATCCCCGAATTATTGCATGCAACTAAAGGAAGCAGCAACCGTGTCTCACCAAAATCATCAGTATCAGTTGGATTTTTGCTTTCATATGTTTCTAACTGTATATGTATAAGAAAGCATAAACAGATGTGAAGCCCCTTTTTTGTTGGACGCTGAATAAAATGGCAGGCAGTGCTTGCAGTCTAAATAGACAGGACAGACAGAGGGGTGGGAGCAGAAACAAGTGATAGAAAGAGGGGAAGAGCCTGGATAACATATCAGCAACGGGAGTTGAGGGAAGAGCTTTGGTCTTGGATTGCTGCTCTTAAATCAACACACACGATGCCTCCAGAAGAGCATGAACTTCAAAACATCTTGCTCATTTCTTGGCCTTTGAAGAAATCATGACAGCTGCGTCTCCTGTGAAAACACTCAGCACCAATGCCAGATTTCACGAAGCACTTGGAAGTTTGAGGTTCCCTTAAACAATCCATATCTCTTAGCCCTCTGCATGTGGTCTAAAACTCCTCAAACAGATTTCTCCCCAAAGTTTTCTTGTGTTAGCTCTTCCTTGACTGTGACCCCTGGAGTCCAGGCTCACTCTGCGGTGCCTGAGGGTACAGATTCCTGGGGTTTGAAACATTAAAGCTTGACAGCTCAGCATGGGTTTTTCTGCCACTGCTGCCCTGGTCCAGCCAGCCCCCTTGCTCTGGGCAGGTTGGCTGTCTGGGATGGCTTGTGGAGCATGGGCAGGAGGGGCAAAGCCCCACGTTGTTGGGGCAGGAAAGCAGGGCACCCCATCTCCCCCACAGTACCTGTTTGCTGGATGACAGCAGCCTGGTGCTGGCTCACACTGCTCTGGTTTGGAGGTGCCCAAATGTCAGTCTTTGGGGGAAAAAAATGATTCCTGAATATTGTGGACACATCCTCTTTCCAAAGCCAGTGGGCCCTGCCAGGTGAGCAGCAACTCTGGAGCTAAAGGCATGAGGATCAGCCTCACCAAAACTGAGGTCACTTAGGAAAAAGCATCTCCCAAAGCAACCATCACCCAAAGCAGCAGCTAAAACCTGTGCCTATCTTCTTCTCCCAAGCCCCAACTACTCCACTGCCTTTCTTACACTGCTCAGAGAGCAAAGCAAACCAGAACCTTCACCAGTACAGAAATATCAAAGGATGCAGCATTTTTTAACAGTGATGGGCAGTTTGGTGCCTGGCTTACCTACAGCATAACGGGAGAGGTTCCGTTGAGTATTTTCTGTGAAACACAGCCAAACCTAGCAAAATCTATAAATTTTTTTAAGAAATTTTTTCCTGGCACTCGAACATCTGCTTCAAGCATTTGAAAAACTACAGCCCAGTGTTAATTTAAACTTCCTTATAACCCAGTTCAACGTTTGGAGTGCAAACACTGTTAATAGGATGGGAACCGGGGCGGTGGTGGTTTGCTTACTATATTGGGAAACAAAGCCAGAACAAAACTAGCTTGAGATAGAGTTTTTGTTTATACTGCTGACCCATCTGTCTTCATTAATGCACTATTTACAGGAAAAGTTTAAAAATTAGCTTCTGCTCCTTCTTCAATTGCAACAGCAACAAATAAAGGCTGAGTGGTTCGTTTGCCCTCAACTAAAAATGGAAATTCTTATCAGCACCCCTTGGAAGAAGAGGTTTATTATATGAAGTGTATTATTGTTGAATATTAGTGCTGGGACTAGGCAGTTTGGCCAGAGCTGTGTATTTCTAGCACAAGCAATGTTGGGAGTCAAGGAGGTGCCTATGTTGCAGACAGCAGAAACCAGCCACAAAAACATGACCCACATCTTACTCGAAACTCCTGCTTCGAAGTCTAAGGGAGAAATAATGTGTTTTTTCTCTGTATTGACCCACACAGGGAAACAGGATGCGATTTGCCTAGGTGTGAAAAGGGACACATTTGAGGCTAAGTCTTGACATGATATAGAGATCACCCAAGCTATCTCTGGCACTGATAAGGAGAATCAGTGTGGGGCAATACCCCTTTCTCTTACCTGCAAGTAAAGGGACAACACACATGCACTTGAATTTCTAGAGTTTAGATACCTGAATGAGAATAGGTGAAAGCCACCCGAAATGTGTCGACCCTGAATGTCCTCCAGGCAAAATGAGGCAGGTTTGTGACAACCTGTTACTAAGCCAGTTTGGCTCGCAGTGGAAAGCAGTCAGGTCTGGTCGCACATTTAGTTGGCACAGCTGTAACCTGGAGAAGTCCTGGGTTTATGGCCCAGCACCCTTGGACATTTCCTAATGAACACAGACTGTCAAACCTACTCCTGTGCAAATGAACTTCTTTAAAAGCAGCTCCTCAGTAAGAAGAAAAAGCATTAAAAAAGCCAAAACCAAACTCTCTATAAACCGTCAAGTCAGTTATTTCCAAGGGACAGCCAGGTTTATGAGATTTATCATCTCATTGCACATCCCACTACAGCCACGGGCTTTCAAATGACCTCGGAACCTGTTTGGGGAACAAATCTGGGCATCTTGTCTCGCTCCCCTTCACCTCTTCGTCCCTGCCTTGCTCTCCTTCATCCCTCTGTCACTCCCCACCTGCTTTTGCTCAGGCAAGATTGGCTTATTGTCAGGCCACGTCTCTGCAAGCAGAGTTCCCTGGGGAGCAGGACTCGAGGCACGTAGTGTGTCTGCCCCTCTCAGGAGCAGCTTGCTGGGAAATGCAAGGCTGTTGAAAGCAGTAGAAGGAGGAGCCGTTAGAATTACTGCTTCTTTTCCCAGATAAAAGTGGAGGGAAAAGTCCACCTTTTGATACCCTTGTCAAGAAGATGAATAGTGGAAGGGGGTCCAGCTCTCCCTGCTGGAGTCTTGGTAACATCTCCTGCAGCAACCGAGCACATTTGCTTGCAGATGCCTGCTAGTAAATACCAATTTACTCTCCTGCTTCTCAAGTCACTTTAGATGTCAATAAGAGCAGAATTTGAGCTAGCAATTAGCTGTGAAAACTTCTGCTTCCAATCCCATCTCACCATCTCACAGCAAAACTAGTCAGGATATGGCTGCATTATTCCAGCAAACTGAGTTATTTGTTAGAGCAGATAATGCCAGAAAATAAAGAGTTTTGCTAACATATACTGCATTATATCCAGCTCATGGCAAATGAGCTTAACGTTGGAAATAGGAAGTTTGCTTACTTGTTTTACACTGTTGGATCTGTGCCCAACGTGATTCTGTTCACAACACAAATTGATCCACCTCCTGCTCAGCATTTCTAGGGCTTAGCGGGACCTTTGATCGCATTTTTATGTAAACAAAGGAAATATGAGGGATAAAAGCAATCAACATGGCTGCAATAAAGGAAATGATACGAGAGGAATGGATTTCCGTGACATAGAGCAATGCTTCCTGAAAAGAGGGTGGTTTTTTTCCTAGCTCCAGATATTCTATTTTCTGTGATGGACCAAGATATGGCCAACAAAGGCAATGCACTGTGTTTTATTTTAAATAGGCAGCTGCAGTACCGTTAATTCAATATTAGCAGAACTGTTATTTCATAGAAGCTGCTGCCTGTCATATCCACAGCAACTTCAGAATGAGGGGATGCTCATTGCAGCACTGGAGCTTCCCAAACAATGTCCTTCAGCTCCGTGTGACTGAGGCTATCCAGCATGTGAGCTTCAGATGGTGTTGAAAAGATATGTGTCGAGTTAAGTGAGAAGGTTTAAATACAGGGTGGTCTCTGAAATCAAGTACAGTAGCTAACTAGCAACAGTGGCTAAACAACAGTCCAACCTTCCATAACTCTCAGGTTTATGTTGGCTTTGCTGTAGCAACTCCTTATCTTTCCAGAGATTAGAGCATTTTAGATCAGTTGTTGTGAGATTGGGTGGAATCCATTTCCTGAGCTGTCACCGCTAGCTAATCAGGCAAAGTCAAAAGGCAAAGCTTTGGGAGAGTGGGAAAGCAAAACCTGTTATCCTACCATACTGAACATGCTCTGTTTGATTTTATCATTGACAGATTTTAGATGCCTGCCTCAAGATACTGATACAGAGAAGCCTACAGCCTGAAACATAAGCCAGCCAAACTGTAAGCAGAGGAAATATCTTAGTGTAGGAAAAACGAGCCTTTTTACCACTTCTACAAGTGCTAGTAGCTGGTGTAACTGTTCACCAGTTACTGCTCACTGTGCTCGATCTTCACCAGATCTGCACTATGAAATCCCAACCTGGATTGCTCCATGGGTTAAAATGAGAGTGGGGATCCATGGTAAACTGAGACCCACACGGTCAGGAGACTTAGCAAGCTGATCCAAGTGTGGAAACAGTTTAAGTGATTTGATTTTGGCTTACATTTGTTGCTCGCTGCTGAGATAGACACAAAAAAGCATGGCATCATGCAAATACAGCCTGCTAGCCCAAATTTCACTTTGAGCTTTGTACCAGCTTGGAAGTCATTCTTGCAGGGAAAGCAGGGATAGACTCCACCACAGTTATGTTCCCTTGGGATTTCTGTAGTTCACATAATTGCTTCTTCTTTTGCACTCCTCTGCCAATCGACTACTTACCCCAGCTGCAATTTTGGCCCAATATTATTGATTGCATGTCTTGTGCTTCCTCTGTCCACCCTAATTAGTGCATTAGAGATAAGCAGCGTGCCCTGATCAGTGAGCTAATGGCAGAGGGAGCAGGCCATGCATTGTGGGGCATGCGTCCTTCCTGACGGGGGCTGCCACACGCGTTCCTCTGTGACACTGTTCAGGGCACTGCATGCAACACTAATGAGCTCCAGGACAGGCAAACAATTTAGACAAGGGCCTCAGTAAACTCCCCAGAGTTGCATTAACCCCTGCACTTACTGCAAGAGAAAGGAGTAATTCCAAGATAGAGCTGTTGGCTAAGGCAGACCCTGCTGCACGCTGTGGTTGACACACGCACAGGAATGCAACAGCTTTCCTGGGACTGAGTATCCACTGGAAAACAACAGTATCTCTGTGAACAAATATACCTCTGTATCCACTCTCAGCTGTTCTTCTATCAATAACCGTCCTGCTTTTGCACTGTTCTCTTATTCTTGAATCATTCTTCTCAGTGAAGAAACCAGTGTCTTCACCACTGACATAAATGTCAACACTTCTGGCCTAAAACCTCTAGCCTAAAGTTAATAAAAAGAAGAGTTATCTGGCAAGCCCAGCAATCTAGTTACTATCACAAATATTTATAGCATGGATTGGGATTCAAAGCTCCCAAGTCTTTGGTGCTCTGCAAACATTTTCAAAGGCTTCATTACTTTTGTGTTGAGTTTTGGAGAGCAAAAATCTGTGATCTCGATGGCTGGACTTTCATCAGGACAGAAGACCTAATTAGTTTGGCTTGAATGGTGAGTGCTGAGCACTCTGCTGCAAGTTTCTTTGCCTTGACTGGCCAAGGCACTGCAAGGTTTGCACTAGTGCAGGCTCATCTTCATGGGCAATGGGCTCCTTGCGTGCTGGTATTGAAGCTTAAAGAGGATGGGCACCTGGGACATGGGGCAGATCAAGCAAAAAGCAGTCTAACTGTCTGAGCCCTACACCAGTGTCCTAAAAAGCTGCTATAGATGCAAACCACATAAAAGCTCCATCTCTGTGTTGTGATGGGGTGCAGGGTGCTTCACCTCAGCTGATGTTTCTGCATAGGGTTTCTTAACAGTCTTACAACATGGAAGAAAGACTCTGCTATAATTTTATTTTTAAAAGCCATCCTGCTTGCCATTATCAGTAAGGCTTTATATTTGGGTGAGCAGAAGTGGGCCAGAGTGGATGACAGCAATTTAATCTGCTTTTCCATAACCTCTTGTGCTACCCTTGACCCTAAGTCCATGACCTTCCACTGCCACCTAGGGGAAAGATCCAATCTTATGGAGCTAAACGTGATTTATCCCCATTTCAGACTTCTTTACACAGCCTTCTTTACACCGAATAGGAGGAAGGGAGCAAGGGAGCAGGACGTTCTGACTCCTGCAGTGGAAACATCCCTTCCCAGGGTGTGACAACATTCCAGTTTCCAGTGGACGTTTGACCTTTCAGTCCTCAGTGCTGCCTGTAGCTGTTGTGTTGGGAACGGCTGACCTCCTGACTCCTTTTCCACTGGCATTTCCATAGAGTTCAGCACTTAAAATGAGCACTGGATTTTTAGCAGCATCAGAAATGCAGATGCATCCAAGATTGCATTAGAAAACCCATCCTCTGAGCCCCACGAAGGGGCACACAGGGTAAAAGTGTCACTGAAAAGACTCAAAACTTGCACTGGCCCTAGGGGTTGAGTGTGGACCTCATCCAGAGTGCAAAGGGAGCCTCTCTGGCTGGATGGCAGCCTGTGCTGGCCCTTATCAGGGAGGAAACAAGGCAATGCTGCTGGGGAAAGGAAAAACGTACCTCTCACATGCTCAGAAAGCAGATGCCAAGCTGATGCTTACCCTCATTTCTTTAATAAGAGGGCAAAGCCTGGCCCCTGCCTCGCTGGCTGGTTTTAAAACCCACTCATTTGGAAATAGCTCCCTGGATGTGGCAAACAGCATTTTGGCCAGCTGATGAGATTAAAGGAACACTCCCCTGTGCCCAGCTGCTGTTATCTGTGCATTGTGTTAAGAGGGCTGAAATATCACCCTGTGTTTTTACGCGTGATAAAGCAAATTTTCACAAGCCACACCAGTGGCCGCTGACGGCGCTGGCAGCGTCGCTCCTCCCTGCAGCTCAGGGCTCACCAGGGGCACAGGGGGGACCTTTGGAGCAGGGTTCTGCATGAAAAGTGAAGGGCTTTTTGCAAAGCTTCCTTACATGAGGGACTCAAGGACTAAACAGGGTGTTTCCTGCTCACTGAGCTCCCTGCTCGTTGGATTTTTCAGCTTGGTAAATTCTCTAGTGGTTGCTAAAGGTTGAGCACAATCTGGAGCCTGGAGGTGGCAGCACCACCAAGGTCTCTGCTCTGCCCCACAGCCTCACAGTCAGGAGAACTGCACCCAAATTTCTATCACTCACCTGGTCACTGTATTTGACTGAAATTGTAAGTCTTATTTCTTCAGAAACCAAGTTCCCAGTGAACTGCTGAGCTCTTCTGTTTGCGGGAGTTACCTACTGAGAAAACTCTTGTAAGGAAAACAGCTAGAAGGGTAAATTATTCTCGGTGGAGACCATGCACCAGTGAGCTGTCAGCAATGTGAATTATCCAGGGAAGAAGCTGTCCCAGCTGGGGCCTCTGTGTAGTGTCCATCATGCAAGTGCTCAGGGCATTTATCTGCTTGAGTAACTCAAAATTCCTAAACGTGCAGGTTTCCTGGACTAGAATAGATAAGCATTTTCTCCAAAGGAGTTGCTTATTCAGACAACTCCTGTCCCTGCTACCCTGGCTGCTTCCTCCTGCCCCTGTCTTGGCCTTGGCTTTATCAGGATGCTCCATTTTTGCCAGGTTATTTTTTCTCCAGGCCAGTTTGATGGTTTGGCTTGGTAGCATCCCTCTGCTGCAGCAAGGTGGCAGGAAAACACAAGGAAAGCGGGACAGTGGGACTGCTTCCAGGAAGGGTTTGGCTGAAAGTCTGGGAACCTTATTTTCTCCACACTTCAGTGAACAGTTACTGATACACGAAGTCTCAATTTAGCAGCGTTTTCTACTTAAAAGCAGCCTGTTTCGGGGGTATCTTTCAGCTCTCATGTAAAGGAAGGACAGATTGCATTACTCTCTCATTCCTGGGGAGAACAACATGTTCTTGCTGCTTTCCTTTCATTTGTAGAAGCCACCCTAAGTAATGGCTGGACACTTTTCCTGCACGTCCACCTCGCCTCCCACAACAGCTTGCTGTTTTATGCAGTAGCTGAGCTAAAAAAGGAAAGTTACTATCATGCCAAAAATGCAACTTTGATAAAATATGAGGGCATAAGTCAGCATAAGCGTGACTGGCTTGGGATCCAAAGAGAATAATGTGGGAAGGATAATTTTACTTTGTTGCCTCTCACGCCTACCAAGCGCCTGGATACAATGAAGTGAATCCCTAAAAGAAGGCACTAAATACATAAGAAGAACAAAAACAAAACAGATTTTTTGCTCTAATGCAAAGTATGCTAAACAGTGAGAGCAGAACTGAAACTGCACCCTAAAAGATGTTGTATTTTCACCCCATAACATGTGGTTTAGCAGTTTTAGATGCATTCAGATCTGTGTTTTTAATTGCTCTGATTTGGAAAGCCATATCACATTTAAAGAGAAAGGAAAATCCTCGGTGTATTTTGTGAGTTATCCTATACTCCCATCACCTTGGAGGGGATGCTCTTGTGTCCTCTGGCTGTGCAGTGGGAGGCTTAAGGGGGGGCTGAAAAAATGCCATTTTGGCAGTTTCTGAACCTACAGTGCCCAAGACAGGGTTAAAAAGGATCTTTCACAGAATCACACAGAATCACAGAATGGTAGGGGTTGGAAGGGACCTCTGGAGATCATCCAGTCCTGCCAGAGCAGGACCACCTAGAGCAGGTCACACAGGAATGCATCCAGGAGGGTTTTGAATGTCCCCAGAGAAGGAGACTTCACACCCTCTCTGGGCAGCCTGGCCCAGTGCTTGGTCACCCTCCAGGGAAAGAAGTTTTTCCTTGTGTTTAGATGGGACTTTATTCTTTATTCTTTATTCTCTATGATAGACTGTCTGTTGTACTTTTATATGACAGTGGTAGTTTCACACTTTCTAGGATATCCAGATTTAATGCTTAAAGCCTGCTGAGCTGAAAAGCAGCCACTAAACAACCCTCTGTGAGTTTATAACACCCCTTGCAGCACAGAGGAACAGCAACCCCTTCTTCTGGAACCCGAGAGACTTTCTTGCTACTCCTTCTCAAAAAACCTTCAGGGCTTGGCTGCAAAAAGAGAAGAAGGAAATGTAGGTTGTGCATCAGTCACTTTTCAGGGACCTCGTATTCTGGTATCTCCAACAGGAGATCTGAAAGTGCTTTAAATCCAGAGTAGGGCTTGGGTATTGCTAGTGCAGCTCTGGGCTTTGCATGGCAGAGCCAAAAGGATGTTACCCTCAGTGCTAAAAAGAATGCAGCGTTTCCACAGGTCTGGCATGGGCAGATCCATGCTTTTGTGTCTCTGGAAAAAGCTCACTTTTTAAGAAGGAAAAACTCACCTTATCTCAGCACCTAGCAGCAATACCAGCTCATAAGATGTTCTTGTGGCTGTTCGCCCCCACCATGCACTTAGGCATTTCCAGCCCACCTGACCTCTATTGGAAAGTCTATCTTTTAATTCTAACAGGCAGAATATCTTCCAAGAAGTTACCCTGGTCTTCAGAAACAGTCATGGTTGGGTAGAGGTTGAATTGCCTATCTGCAGAGGAAGTGGAGGAATGTGCAGTTTATACTAAACTAGCATACACTTGTCCTAATCACAGAGACTTCTGAGCCACAGCCAAGCATTTCCACGTCATTACAGTCTGCTGTGGGCTGTGAAGGAATTATTTGCCTCTTCACACTTTTGATCTCTGCAGAAAGGAGTGTGTAGCATTTCCAGCCCAGATGTTCACGTTCCTCCTAGACCCAATGGAGAAGCTTCTCCCTAAATGACTTCTGAGCCTCATGCCTAGATCAGTTATGAGCTCCTTGTATAGGTAAAGAACAAATTAAACCCTACAGCAGCTCTGCCAAGGTCATGTGGACTCACAGAAAAGAATTGTGAATGGCAACAGTTGCTCTGATATGACAGCAGGCAAAATGCATCTCACAGGCACTTTGGAAACCTCTTGATTTGAGTGATGGGAAGATGTGGGTCCCATAGGTCCATGGTGGGAACTTTGACTTGCAGCACCAAGTGGTGCTTGAAAGACACTTCAGGAGACAAGAAACTTCACACCCTCTCTGGGCAGCCCGTGTGGGACATGGAGGTGATGGGGAAGGTGAGGTCTGGATAGCTCAGCTTTGAAGGTGGCTAAGCCTGGTGGAGGCCAAGCTGTCCTCCTTGGGGCTCTTCTCCATGATGCCCATCCCTCTGCAAGGCTGGGGGCTGCAGTCTCTGCACCAGGAGGTCCAATCTAAAGGGGCCATGTGATCCTCACTGAGATTTTAAATTACCAAATTTCAGATTTGAAACATTTTAATCAGATTTGAAACGTTTTAATCGGATTTGATCACTGTGGAAGCAGAGGGCTTGTGACAGGCCCTGTGATTTTGCAGTAGCCCTATGCAAGCCTCCAGAAAAGATTAAATCCCTGGTGTGAAGGTTTGTGGGCAGGACAGTGAGGAGCTGGGTGGTCTCTGGTGGTCCTATAGAAAGGAAAACCACCTGGAGTCAGAGCCTATAGGTCGAATGAGCTGTTTATGGGTTGATTCTTAAATGCAGCTCAACTTTCACAAACCTCTCCCTTACCAGTACTTGATATCCACAACTGAGCAAAGGTGGATTCAACACACCAAACTGAGTCTAAGTTTGAGACTAAGGAGTCTGGGCTCAGTTTTAGAGCTAGACAAGTACCCCCCACAAGGCTGATAGCAGCAAGTGCCATATACCCGATACCAACTTTTATTCTCTGATAACATTTCCCTGCTCCCATCTCCCCTTTTTTCACATCGTTTCCTCTGTGTCCCTTTCTCTCACCAGTTGGTTTCTCTTTGCAGGCTCTGCCAAGCAGGTCTGCAGCCTGTCTTGAGCTGAACTTCTGTATCCCCAAAGCCAAGCCCTCCATAGCAGTGATCCAGTGTTGTCACATGAACGTCACTGTGCCTGGCACAGAGGCAAGTGTTTAATCCTAAACATCTTGCTTGAAAACTCCTGCAGATCTCTGTGTTTTTCCCTTTTCTGTTCCCATGAAGGCTCCAGGCTGGGCTGAGGTTGTGTAGTGGTGTTCCTCCTTCTTATCTTAAATGAGTGAAAGGTTTTCTTGCAGAGTCCCGTTATTTTCTTTCCTACACCAAAATCTTCAGCAGCATCATGGTCCTGCTGGAAGGGCAGCTTGCTGGCAGGCAGTGGGAAAACAGGCAGATGAGTTTACAAACAGCCACAGTGGCACCATGAGACCTTGGGCTCTGGTTAGTCTTTGCACTGATGGCAGCAAGTGGCAGGGAGAGACACAGCATCATTGTTGGGGTGCAAACCCAGGTTTCCACCAAGGTGGCTGAGGAAATCCTGTTCTACGCTGATGAAATGATGAACAACAAAAACAGAGGTGGTAAATAAGTCCAGATCTGGTATTCTTTGGAAACTGTCCATCAGAAAAATGCAGAAGTCTCTTTTTCTGTATCAGGTGAAGTTGCTGATGGACTCCTGCACAAAGAGCTCCGTGGATGGATGTGTGAAAGTGCTCCCCACAGCCTCAGCAGCAGCTGTGCTGGATTTATATAGACATGGCTATAAGGAACAGTGAATTAAAATAACTGAACAGCCACTTAACTAAAGAAGTTCTTGTGATATTGTGATTTTTTACCTGGAGCCTTGGTATCGATGAGTCTGGCACAGCACAGTGAGCAATGCTGGATGAGAGCTCTTCTCAGGGGACCTGGTGGGCTGTCTGGGCTCCTCTTGCTCTAACCAACTGCCTGTGTCCATGGGAACATCTCAGCCATGGTGCTGGCAGCATTTGCAGCCCACTGCCCAGGCACATTGTGTGATGGGCTGTGCCACCCCAGACCTCAGGGCTTTTCTGTCTCCCCAGATCCAGGATTTTAGGACTTTTTGTGCCACTCAGAAGCACTGTGGGTGTCTCCAGCAAGGAGCCAGCTGGCTGGCAGGAGGGATGCTTGCTGGTTTATTTTTGTAAAGGCATAATGTGTCCTTAACCTGAACTCCTGAGTGCAAGGTGTTCTGATTGAGCAGCAAGGAGTATCGGCCTGTTCTACAGGTAACTTGAGCAGCTGAAAGAGGAGTTGAAAAAAACACTAAAAAAAAGCTAAAGATTAGTTTTTGAAATTTCCTGTTTCACAGCATAAACCAGCCTCTAACTCCTGGGCTTCTTCCTCCAAACCAACCAGTGGTCAGTAGCAGAACACTGGACAATACAAGTCCCTGGCTCTGATCCTGCTTGGCAATTCCTGTGCATTCATGCAGCTGCATTTTATGTCTGCACACAGCTGGGTGTCTTCTAGTTGGTTTTGGCATCAGTTTTGCTTGTGGCTTTAACTAAGTTTTTTATCTCCTCCTCAAGCCTCTTGTTTTTCTTCTCCATGTCCTCCCGTGAGCACTCCATGTTGATCAACTTCAGCTCCAGTTCCTCAGACTTCTTCTTCTCCCTCTCAATGTCCTGATTCAGCCTCACCACTTTGGCCCAGACTTCATAGTTTTCCTTTTCAAGACTGCAAAGAGAAACGGAGTGTGAAAAGATTAGATCAGAAGAGTGTTGGGAAGTCATTGTTTGGCTCTAACAGTCTGCCCTCAGTGTCACTAAGCAATAAAATAAGCCAGAGGTTCTGTCCTGATCCTCTGACAGTCAAGGGCCACATAACAGGATGCAATAAATCAATACACATGATATATAATGAGATGATAACAACATGTGAAGCTACAGTAACACTGATGGCTACAGCTAATAAAGCAATAATGCTACAACTGTACAATATTGCAGTAATACCAAGAATTGTGATGGTGTAATTATTGCAGAAATAGTATTGTGCCATACAATGATGTAATAAGAATGATAGATTATTAATAGGAAATATAGATTATTAATACTGTAGGAATATAAAATTAGCAACTATGTCATGAGTATAGCACATGAGCATTGACTTTTAGATAGCCTACTATAATAGGTTTAGTCATTAGTCACTACTATAATAGCATTAATCATTACTATTATATACTCTATAGCATTAGATACATGATATCTAATTATTACTGGTAATGACTGGTAAATAAATCTGTTGTAATAACATGAGCTGAAGACTCCATACTCTCTGGAAAGCAGCACTCTGCAGCACGTTACCTTTTAATTTGTTCCTCGTAGTCATTTTTCTGTACCTCCATTTCTTTTTCCAGCTTCAGGATCATGTTTTGCAGGAACTCCCTGCTCTCCTGATCAGGCTTGGAGACCTCGGCAGGGCTGCTGGTGGGACTGGCTATTTCCTTTGGCTGATGACTGGGACTGGGACAGGGCAGAAATTCCTTATCAGAGCCGCTGCTCGAAGGGCTGGGGCTGGAGCCACTGCCTTCCCCACTTTCTGCCTGGGAGGTAGGAACGTTATCGTAGGTTGAAGCCCGGTGAAGGTCGAGCAGCTTAAAAAGATCATGAGACAACGTTCTCTTATGTCCATCAGGGGTCACCGTGCGCACGCTGCTCCCAGGGGAGCTTTTCCAAAAGTCACTGGCAAATATGTCATTTTTGTCATTGCTGCCTTTCTCCCCCGGAGAAGCAGCTGTCAGGAAAGATTTCCTGTTAGGTAAAGTCTGAGTTCTTTTCCTTGACTGCATTTTCCACATTCCCAGCTTATCTTTGAACCCGTTATCTTCTCTGGATACACTTGAGCTCACAGCTGGTCCTGGCGCACTCCTGGAATTCAGGTCTTCTCTCTGGAAAACAGAACCGTGGCATTAGGATAGCCTGGTCCTGCTTTGTGGGCAGAGGGAGGTTGCAGTGACTGCTGGGACTGCAATATTTACAAAGGGAACATTTTAACAGGAATGGCCACAAGTTTTCCATAAAAACTGATTCTGAGTTGCACCACGCTTTCCATTAGAAAGAACCTTTTGCAGAGATTCTTTCTTTCTGAGAAAAGCTTTTAATCCACAATGTTTTCACTTTACCAGCATGAATGGAAAAGGTTTCATCTATTTTGCCTTTTAGCTAAAAAAAAACTTCAGAAGTTTTCATTCTGCCCAGAAAAGTAGATTTTTTCCACAGGAAAGTGGAAAGTTTATCTACATCATTTTCCTGATAGAGATATTCCAGGGATGACAGTTACAGCTCTTTACCCTATTAATAGCAAACGGTCTTAGCAGCTCACTGACCCATTAAATCCCATAATAATTAATCCCACAGTTATTAAGATTATGTTTTATTATTTCTAGCCTTACCGTTTGCCTTTGGATCAAGCTCTCTGCCCTGGGCACTGCAGGGTCCTCTGCAGCATCCCAGCCCACGGAGCTGCGTGGGATGGGGGCTTTCTTGTCATTCTTCTGGGCAGGTGGGGAGGGTGGCACGTCCTTGGATGGAGGAAAGAGGTCTGCATGGTCACTTATCATCACAGTCATCACTTTCTGGATCTGTGGCGTGCCTGGAAGAAGTTAGAGATCTGTCAGTGACAAAGCCAATGCCACGGGCTTTCTTCCACCCACACTTGCATTTTCTGGTTGGTCTTTCTGGTGTCCAAAATGGAGATGCACATAGAAATGCAGATGAAGACAAGAAGCATGATCACAAAGCTAAATAAAGGGAGGGATTTTTATATCACTCCAGAACAGCAAAAGTAGACCATGGAGCAACCAAGATGGGAGTCTGCTCAGCTCCACCAAGCCACAAATTGTGCTTGGGCTCAACAAGCAAACTGCAAGTACCAGTTATACAAACAGGCATAGGAGTATCTGGGCCATTTGCATGTGATGGCTGTAGAGCAAAGCAGTCTTCAGCCTGAAAATATTTCTTCTATTAGTTCTGCTGCATCTATCCTCGCCCACGGGATTTCAGTTTGGCTCAGCTAAACAGCAACTTCTTTGAGTTTCCTTTGTTTCTCTGAGAAGAATTTTACACCTTCCTGCTCCAAGCAAAAGAAAGATGACTTCACCGAATTCCTGAATTGTTTGAAATCTATGGAGGGAACACAAAGTTCAACTTCTAAGGAGGTTTTGCTAGCATAAACACATTTATAGCCTAACTAACACGTGGCTTTACTCTACCCTGCTGTACTTACTGTGCCCAGGCACATGTCTGGCTTATATCCATGGGTCTACTGTAGAAAGTTTTTGATTTCAAGATTGTGGATGCAGCACATCAGGTGCTCCTGTACCAATTATTCCAGGAGTCCCTTTTACCTCTCATAATAATTGCAGGATCCTCTATCTTGGGTCTGATGAGGTTCACTCCAATCACTGTTGCCAGGTTATCCACACTCATCTTGTTGACGCTAGAGTTCAACTGTATTTCATGTAGAAACCTGCCACAATCCAAGGGCAAATATTTCAAGTCAGAGAAGGAGGACTGCAAAAAGCTTTACACACTCACTGGTATAAAATTCTGAATAATCCATCCAGCTCTTCCTCTAAGTCCCAAGGACAGAAACATATAGCTGCCTTATAACTTTGAACTGGAGCTGGGCCTTACTGGTTTCAGTAGAAAAACCACCATGTGATGAGCTGCTCACCCAAAAAAAATTCCAAAAGAAAGGGAAAGCCCCCATTTAATATTGAAAAACCAGAGAAAAATCACCCAGGCTGGGGTGAAACCCGACAGTTTGGTTGCACAAGGCTTTGTCTAGAAAAACTGCATGTGATTTTAATTCTCAGGGATTCATAAGTGAGTTTTAGGGTCGGCTTTTATGCTCAGACATCATCAAGGTGTTCATCCCCATGGCTGAAATTGTCCCTCTACAAAAGTCAGGATCTGGTGCCTCGAGTGGAACCAAAACACAGCTTAAGCAGGTTCTCTCTAGAGGAGTCAGCCTCAGCCTTTGGGATGATATTTCTACTCACCAATACTAAATCGGAATGGTTTGTACCTTGTGCAGAGGACTGACCTGCAGATATAGCTGAGGAGGTTGTAGTTGTCTCTTGGAAGTAGGGACAGTTGCTTCAGGAGCTCCTGATGGCCCTAAATGCAAGTTAATAAATAGCTCTGTAAAGATTCACAGATGTATACGGGCTCAGGAGTGGCTCTTGGTCACTTCATCAATCCATGTATGGTTTCCTCTTGGCATTTGCTTGCCTTGGAAATTACATTTCTCCAGCATATGGACATGGAGAAGTTTTTAGACAGTGCTCAGCAAGAAGTGGCAGCCCATTGCCCAGCACTGCTGCTGCCACAGCAGCGAAGGGAAGAGCAGAGTCCCTGTGATGAGCTCTTCAGGAAGAGCTGACCATGCCTAATCTCCTTGCATTTCTTGTATATAAACATTTAGGACATTTGTAACCCCAAAGATCCTGAAGTGAAACAACCTACAAGAAACATTTGCCCTTGAAATACAAGGCTGAGCACTGCAGTGCACAGAGCTCATGCTACTGAGGATATCTGCCTTATTTTTTTGTGTATAGGAATAGCATCCATGAGTGGGATTCTTTGCAGCAGGAGGGCTTCTTTTTCACCAGAAAGCAAAGACAGTTCCCATCTGCTTCTCACTTCTCCCTCTCCTGAATCCCCACTTCCTTCCTTGCTCTCACCCAGAGCCCTCTGCCAGCTCTGCTCTCAGCTTGGGCTGATGGAGGCTGCAGGAGGTCGTTTCCTTCCTCTCTTGGTTTTCACACTCACTGTTTGCTGCAAGAGCTCAATGAAAAGAGGCACTGGGCAGCTCTTAGATCTGCTCCAGAAATTTAAGCTTTAAAGGGATAAACTCATGTTGTCAAGTTGGGAAACCCCACTGGCTTTGGGAGATTTGATCTTTTCCATTTTTTTCCCTTTTGTTGTTGTTTGTTTCAGATTTCAAAGCTCGGTAATTACATAGCACCCAGCACCTCCAGCTCACAAAGCCCTGCCACTGAAACACAGCTGATTTGAGGCCAGAAAGAGAAAAATGAATGCATCTCTACCTTTCTCTCATCTGCATCCAGAGCCTGACCACACAGCAGGAAATCCTCGTACTGCATCCAGGGCACGGCTGGCTCGGGGAGCTCCCGCAGGTAGAGTTTGAACAGAGAGGCCACAGTGTGCACATCCGTATCCCTGCAATGAGCAAAGAGCTGCTCACATCAAACTTGCACCCAGCTGGTGAGCAAACCCTACCCTGCTCTGGGAGATTCTATTTAAGCTCTGTGTATAGATGCAGGAGGCAGAGAGATATAAATAGGGAGGCCAAAGCAAGCTGGGGGGAATCCATAGGGCACCCCGAGCCAGTGAACAGCCCAGCTGGCAGGAATATAAATGCTGGGTGGAGATTCTCCCCACCATGAAGCTGACAGATCCTCAGTGTTCATACCTGGGCTGAGCCTTCCCAGCCTGCGTTTGGCTTGTGAGGGTTTATATGCTAATACTGTGTGGTGCTCACATGTTTGGCAGGAGCTCCCCGCTCTGTGCAGAGCTGGCAAAGCCTGCCTGGGGTTTTTCAGATTAACAGCAATTACTGAAGATGTTCTGCCGGGACAGATGTTTGCAGCTTTGCATACCATATAGTTTACATTATGTCAAAAGGACACTGTCAAGATCATAAGCCCCTAATTTGACCTACCTTGAAGTCGCTCAACTGTTATAAACTTCTAGCAAAAAATCCCCCAGGCCATTTATTTTTAGGATTTGTTGGGGGTTTTAAAATACTGTTATTTTTAACAAATGCACATAGCCATAGAGGGATTTTTTCATAGCTATATTTTTGTAGGACCTACCAATACAGACCATTAGCCATCCTGGATGCCTGGGCTGCAACAGGAGCTTTCTAACACTCCCCAATCTATCCTGCCATGCTTGTGCAAACCTGAACAGGCTGTGAAGATGGCACTGAGGGTCAAGCCAGCATCTTGCAGCATTCAGGTCACTGGAAACCCCATTATTGGCCTTCCTCCTCACTAAGAAAAGCTTTTGCCTGAAGTGCATGGGGGTTGCAGTCACCCTGAGATCACCACAGCGATGCTCACACCAAACCCTGGAGCACAGAGTGAACATTGCAGGGTGCTGGGAGAAGGGCCAAACTCCCTCTCCATGCCCACTGCAAAACACAGTTCCGTGAGAGAAAGAAAAAGGCTTCACCTTCCTCTGACCCCCATACAGGTTACAACAGGAAAGCTCTCAGCAGAAAATATTCAGCTGCAAAACCAACCGAGATGCACCAGGGGTTTACCTTTCCTCTCTTATTTTGCATAGGGCATGACAGAGGTAACAGCAGCAAATGTCCCTCTCCAAAGCCTCTCTGAGATCCACAGGTGGCTCTTTCAGCTTTAAGGAGTTTGATATTTAGCCCCCCAGAGGAGGACACAGACTTACAGCAGCCATAATCTCTCTCTCATCTCTATATGGTGTTGTAGAGAAAAGCAACAGGAAGAAAATATCGTGGCTATGGGCTGGCAGGGAAAGAAATAACTTCTCCTGTGTGCATTAGGGTGTTCTCTCAGCTCATTTGTGATCCTCTATTTGCTCTCCTTTCTCTAAACCTCTGCCCTTAGCTGATGGGCTATGTAGGCTCTCCTCTTTGCCTCCTTCTTTGGCTGCTCCTGCAAATGATAATTGCTGTGTGGGGTCAGGATTTTCCTAAACACTTTCCTTTATTTCCATGAATCTCATCTCAGCCCCCTCTGATTCTGCTTTTGCCTCCATTTGGGGTTTCTGCTGAACTTTCTCTCCTTGTCAGGCTCTTCTTGAGGTTCCAGTTTTCCTGCAGGGCACTGCTGCAGGGGTTGACAAGCTGCTTTTGCCCAGATTTTTGGGTGTAGGAGACCTAGATGAGTAGGAGAGGGAGAATCCAGCATTACCGGTCAAACGATGGCCTTTCCCCAGCATCGAACGCTTCCCTGAGCTGTTTCACCAGGTTGTCTTGGCCAGGGAGGCGGAAGATGCCCTCTTCACTCACACCGTGCTCCCGGATGAACTCAGCACACTTCTGCACCAGGATGGGGACCTGGTGCTGCCCGAATTTCTGCTCATAGGCCATGGTATCTGCCAAGCGCTGGCCGAACACCGCTAGGGAAAGGACAGAGAGGTTAGAGGAGGCCAAAACTTTGCCTGCCAAAGTGCATCAGGTGCAAACGTGACAGCAGCACCTGCTTTTCTGGTACCATAGGAGCTACAAGTCTGCAAGCTGGGGGAAAGCAGAACTTCTTCCCAAGAAATAATAGTAAAACGAAACCTTGTTCCTCCCCCAAACAATTAACACTTCTCAAAATGATTAAAACCAAGCAGTGAGCCTTGGTTTTTTTGCCATGCTGCTTGCCTGCCTTGGAGCAGGGTGCTGATACAGAGGGAGATAGGAAGAGCAAAAAGACTAATGCGAGGGCACAGGGAGAGAAGGCAAGCTCATCACACAAAGCTGAAGGATATAGAAAGACCACTGAGAAAAAAGAAAAGCATCCTTGCAGAGATTTGGAGCTGGAAGTCTTACTGATTTAGTCGTTTTTCTTTCCCCTCTCTTGTCACCCTCCAGAAATTCCCCTGTGCAAAGAAGAGCAGTATTGTGCAACAGTACCTTTCCTTCGGAGCAATGGCTTTTTCCTCCTGAACTCGCAGCAAAAGAAGAGCTCAAAGGTGGGAAGGCAGCAGCCTGCATCCCAGCTCTTCCTCCTCGGAGCCTGGGGCATGGTAAGAGCAGACAAATCCCAACTCAAACTGGCTCTGGGATACTAATGGCAAAGGGTCCTATGGTCCTCTACCATATTTTTGCTCCAGCAGTGCCTGTGATGTGTTCACCTTGTGCTCTGAAGGCTGAAATAATTCCTGTGCATCTTCCAGACCAGGAAAATGCACGTAAACACTCTCATAAGGAACCACAAGGCTTGTCGGCACCTGCCTGATCACGGGGTCGTTTCCTTTATGACTCACACTTTTAAATAATGAATATAAACCTGTCACTGTGCACAGTAAAAGCAAATAGCTATAGCTTTTTTTTTTTTCTCTGCCTCTCTGCTTTGGTAGCTGATCATAAATTGCTTATTTAACTGCAAGCTGGCAGGTTTGTTAATTTGGGGATACCTCCCCGAGGCCAATGCGATGCCCGTGCCAGCCCATTCAGCAGGTGGCTGTTGTTGTAGGGTGGCAGCCAGCCCTGCAAAACCCCTCTGAGATTCTGGAGATGCTTTTTTGCTGCTGCTTCACACTTTGCAACTGCTTCTGCAAGAAGCTCACAACTAGCTGGGTCACATGGGGCTACTTCCAGGTGGGGTCTTGCCAAAACCCAAGCAGTGGGTTGCTTTAAAAGCACATGTTGTCTCAGCTCACATTGAAGCCAAAACCCCAAAGTGTGACATTTCAGGCTCTGTTAACTCGTGTATTGACATAAAATACAGCTCCATAGCACTTGGCTTCTCTGCTATGCTCAGAGCTCCTGTACTGCTATAAATTTTCTATCATACAAGGTCACTTTAACTGGAAAAATCTGGCAGCCTCCTACGTTTCAGCGAGGATTAGATGCGGAGTTATTATTAAATATTAGAGCCAGGTGGGGCAATGCCCTGAACAATTCTGGCTCTTGCAATCCTGATTTCAGACAAGTAATGCTGCCTTGCCCGTGGGCACAGCACGTTTCAGTTTAGAGGCAGAAAACACCAGGGTTGCAGTGGAAAACGGGCTGTGTCATGGTTTAGGTGAAGTTTATCTGTGCCTACGGCAGGGTCACAGTGCGAGAGCTCCAATGGGCAGTGCTTGCTCACCTCTGAACTGCTGTGATTTGTATAAACACAGGAGCTATGGGAGAGCAGAGCTCCATCATGCTTGTCTTACACCACTGAAGGGCATGGGCCCTATAAAAAATTATGTAAATAGTCAGGGCAAAGCAAAGAGGGAGGGAGAGGCTCAGGATGAGCATCCAGATTAGTGCTCTTTTGGAAGTGAGCTAAAGAGACACCCAGCCCTCTTTCACTGGGGGTTCTTGCTTATGGGAGTTCATCCTTATAGGAAAAGGGGCTGGAGTGACCTTTGCTGTTTCCTTTGTGGGCTTTGCCTGTGGTGGCAAATATATGGTGTGCTTATTTCGAATTGATTCATGTTTTATACCTCCCTGACCACAATTCTGTGATGGCATAAATGCATGCCCAAGGGGAATGAAAGTGAGGATCCAATGCAAGTGAGGATCCACGTGCAAGCCTTCCCTGCACATGGCCGAGGCAGCCTGTGGAGAAAAGGGGGACAGAAGGGCTGGGGTGAGCAAGAAAAGCTGGAAGAAAAGCAAAGCAAGGAAATTAACAGGTGAAAGGCAGGAATTTTCAGTGCTTTATCCCTTAATATGAATTGTTTTGAAGAATGTTTTCTGGAGTCAGTAAGTCAATGAGGAAGTTTGCAAAAGAGGTTGAAACCAGCCCAGAAATCTTCATTTACACTTGGCTACCACTTCCTAAACACAGCCCATGTTTGCAGCAGACCCAACACCACAGGCTTTGGTCTAGGAGGAGGTTTCTAAGGCATTACATGTTACAGTCACATTACAGCTCTGCTTTCCAGTCTCCAGGATTTATGAACCCAGCTTTGAAATCCTTGCACAAAAGTACTGCAGAGCATGAGACGGTAGGAAATCGCCTTTCCAAGAGCTGTCCCTGCTTTCAGTTACCTCCTGACAGGGACCCCAGCACTCGTCGGATGGATTTAACCCATTCCTCCATCTCAGACTGGGAATTAGCCATCAGCACGAAGGTGTCCTGCCCTGCCCGGTTCTGGTCTCCAGAGACCCCTGCGAAAAAACATTTATGCATCATTTATAGAGAGGATTGGAGGAGAAAAGACACATTCTTGTTTTCTTTGCTAAATGCTTTTGGCTCCAAATTGCCCTATTGATGTCTATTTGGCTGTGAAATGAAGCAGTGCTCTCAGTGCCCTTACTGAAGGTCTGCAAGAAAGGAACAGAAACTGCTCAACATTGCAGCTGGGCAGGGCTTCTCACACAGGACATGGGTATACTGAATGCAAGACATTAGTTTTTAGACACAAGGCAGCACTATGGGGACCTTGAAAAGAAAATTACTTGCCCAAATGATTTTGGGTGAACAGCCTGGCCCAAAAGAATGCAACAAAGAGGAGTGAAGCATCCTCACCTGGGATGATTTCGAAGATAAATTTTCCACCTTCCTCTGGGTTGCTGGCCACCTCCTTGACAACGCTTCCCTGGAGAGGCAGGAAGCCCTAGAACAAAGCAGAGCAGGAGCTGCAAATACCCATGTCCCCTCTCTGTGAGGCTGACACTACCGTGTGACAGCACTGAGGCTCAAAGTCCTTCTTTCAAATGTTGCAGGAGCTGGTGGCATATATATATATATATATATACATAGATATATATGCTAAAAATGACTTTTCAAACAAGGGACACTCCTTAAATGCTATTTTTTCTGGTGAAGTGGTTCTCAGAATGAGAAAACTGGTTATTCTGCTCATTCCTTTTTTTTCCCTTCCTTCTCACCTGTTGGGAGTGGAAGAAGAGAGTACAAAGGAGAAGGGACTTGGCAATGCACTGGAGCATCCTGTTCCTGCTAAACCAGAGCAGGAAAACTGTTCCTTTAAAACAGCATGGCTTAAAACCTAAAAACCAAACTCAAAGTTTGCAGGAGAGTCGAGAAAAAGAAGAAAAGGGAGGAAAATAAAAAAGGAAAGTGAAAGACAGAGGTTTCTTTTGGACCTTCCTGTCCCCAACTGTCGTGGCAAACATGGGCAGCTCAGTCCCTGCTGGAGGGGATGGGTGGGGGCATGTGGGGGCCAGGCAGGCGTGTGAGTCAGCACCAGAGGCCTCCTGGGACAGGAAATAAGGCTGTGCCACAGAAATGAAGTTTCTCAGCTATTTCAGCCTCCTGAAAGCCATTGGGGTCCTGTGAGCAGTGAAGACCCTCAGCGCTCCTAGAGCCTGAACTGCAGCTGGATCAATCAGAATCGTTGATGGGATCAGAGAGGCTTGAAATGACCCAGGATGGTGCACTGGGATCATGGTGAGAGCTGCCTAAAGTGCCATGAATAGCAATGAGCTCTTCACAGCACTTTCTGTTTCTACATCTCATTTACAGCTGGGGAGACTGCTCCTCCCAGTCACCCCTGACACGGGGCAAAGCCAGAAATAAGACCTGGATCCCTCCAGGCTCAGCCCTGTGCTTTCACCACTAGGATCTACTGATTGTCTTCCCTTTACAAGCGTTTTCTAGCTTGAGATTAGTTTTGCTACCAGTAGTAATTTGTACAGAGATTGGCTTTTCCAACAAAGGGGAATTTCAGAACCTGAAATTTCTCAAGCCAAGGAGAAGAGGGTGGATATTCAGAAACTGAGTTACCGTATGGAGAAAACAGTTGAAAAACTACAAAGTTATCCATATAAATTGGGAAAACAACCTGATTTCTTCCTGGCAAGTGTACTACAATGTATATCCTGCAGAATTATTTATAGGGGGGAGACAGAGGGATCCTTATAACCCAGAGGGACTGAAGATGAGATGATGCTGTGGACGTCAGGCTCCAGTGGAGACATTTAAATCATGCCCAAATGGATGACCACACTCCTGTTTTGTGTAAAGGGTTGGGTGCACGTTCTGCTCTCCTGAGGATCTCAAAAAGCATCAGAACTGACATGCTCTGGAGCAGTCAGCACATTTCCTCTAAAGGAAAAGGCAGCAGGGCAGGTTTCCTCTGGCCGTGCAGGGTGGACAGGGGTGGCAGCTGAATAACACAAACTGCATCCGCACCACTGAGCCTTCTGCAAAGGATGGGGCTGGACTGAGATGGGATACAAACCCGGAGCCAGAGAGAAAGAGATTTCCTTCCCTTATCCCTCCAGCTGCCCTATCCCATGGCAAGTGGTCCTAAGGAAGCAGCTGCTCTTCGCTGTCATCTGTCAAGCCTGCAAAGCTGCCGTGAGGTCTATCTTGGGCAGATCTTCATACCCAGGCTATGCTGAAAGCCCTGATTGTTGTTTCCTAGATGCCTTTCCCACCAAGTGCATGGCTGAAACCTCTGTAAAAGCTCCTGTCATGTCCTGCACCCGTTGCTGCACCTGCCATCACAAAAATGGTGGTGCATAGAGCTCTTTTTCACCCCAGCCTGTTTCTGTTGTCTTGGAGAATGACAGCAACTCCCTAGTTGGCAACTCTTGGTTTTTTTCCAGCACCTCGTTGCTTGGGCACGGAGTGACCAAGCCCCCAGGGGGGCTTGCAGGTGCTTTAAGAATTGAAGTGCATTGATGATCCTGTTCAGGATATATCCTCTCCATTACTGCCCAGAGGCAGAAAGCCTCTTTAATACCGTTCTCCAGACCCATCCCAAACCATTTCCCTGTGAGCAAAGCTGCACGAAGCGGGAGATGAAGGACCAGCAAAGCCCAGCAGCCTCATCCTACCTGTGGTTTGACATCATCCTCGTCCTTGTAGTAGTAAAGCTGCTGGCCCTTCAGCACAAAGTACCTCTGCTGCCAGTTCTTGACGATAGAGCGCTGCTTCTTCAGCCAACCGATCTTCAGGGGCCGCTCCAGAGGGTTGGGAGAGGCCGGCCGCGCGCCCCCTGGCTCCCCGCTCATCACGCTCTTGGAACGGGCTACCAAGGAAAGAGAGGGACAGGCTGGCAAGGATGAGTGGGGACAAGCTGCCAGCAGACCCACGTCCCTGGGGCCAACTTCAACTACAAGAGCAAGAGCGGCTCTCTGCCCCTCTGCCTGTGCTGAGCAAACTGGCTAGAGTTTTTAAAGGAAGTGGCTGCAGTATCTGTCAGTATGTGCTTCCTTTTTCCTGCGTGGGAGGAATTGTCTTGCAAGCGAGAAGAAAATCATTAGCTTTTTTTTTTTAATGGGAGTGTGTGGGTTTTTTATACCCACCCCAACCAGCCTGCAGCAGCGATAGCAGAATGACCCACCCAGGCTCAAAGAAAACTCTTTGGGAATTCCTCTGGGAGAGCATTGCCTGATGTTTCCAATGGGACAGTTCTCACACAATGAGGTTTGAAAGTCTCCAAGAGGGAAAAAGTTCCAGTGTGGATTTACCAGCTGGGCAGAGCAGAGTCCCCTGTCTCCTGTTTGCATTGCATAGACGAGTCCCATTGGTGCCACCAAGCTGTGCCAGGGACCAGGAGCAAGGCCCTGTGGCATCTCTAAATGCTTCTGTGACAGTAAATGCCTTGGGAGGGATCATTTCCAGAAGGGACACTTTGATTTTTGCCTCTGGACCGGGCACTGCAGGACCCCAGTGCCAACCCAACTGGGTAGAGTCAGCGTTTGTTGTTTCAGGGCAAAAATTATGTGACCCCAGGGGAATTCAGCTTCACTGGTCTCTGCACATGGTGGTTTCTTGACATCTTGACATCTTTCTTGACACCTGGCTGGGTCCTGCAGTTGCGGGTGGTGCAGGATTCAGGCCCCTGAGCCCAGCAGCATTTGCTGAGCTGGAGCTGCGAGGGCGGCGTTGTGCAATGCGATGGGATGGAGGAAGCTGCGGCAGCCCCGTATCTCTGCCCCCAGATGCCTGCTGGTCAGCAGAGCAGAGAGCTGCAAAAGCTGCATTAGATATGAGTGACAATGAATCCTGGCGTGGACCTGAGTGCAAAGGACAAGCTGAAAAATGGAGAAAATTCAAAATCACCCACTGCTGCCTTGTGATGTTTGGGGCTGAGGGCGTCTCATGACGGAGTGGGTGCTCCCACTGCACAGACACCCACAGGGAGTGTGAGCCTACAAAACATTTTGCACTCAGTGCCAAGCAGTTATCAGTTGTTTCAGAGGTCAGGAGTGCTGCAGTTCAAGAGTGTGCCCAGCTTCCCCTTCCATAATCCCCTGGAGCAAGAAACCCCGCTGTGCTTTGCCTTCATCCTTAGGAAACAAGCTCGAGTAGGGCACTCAGAGCTCAGCTCTCCACTACAAACCTGTCACAGGATTGCAAATCCCTTCCCAAAAATCAAAAAGGATTGTGAATCCAAAAATCAAAAAGGTTTGGGAATCCAAAAATCAGCCTTGGAAGTGCAGTGAGGATGCTGCTGTATCTCAGTGCTGATGTGGGATGCTGCCTGCAGAGGATGTGGTTGCAAGCAAAGACCTTCAAAAGGGATTTGCCAGTCAGCTCCCCTGAAAACTGCTGCTGCTGGGGATTACCCTGATGCAAAATCCAAAATGCACCTCAAGCTCCAGGCAGCTGCTTCGCTCTCGGCCAAAACATCTGCATTACTCAAACCTCATGAACATTAACATGATGCCCAGCAAACTGCTCACGAGCAGCATCGTTCCTCTCCCCAAATCATGTTCCTTCACACCTTGTGGCTGCTGCCAACTCCTCAGGGGTAAGGATTTTTAGGGAATGATCCACAGGGGTAGAGTAGCCATCAGAAGCATGGAGGGTCCTGGCTGCAGGGCTCTCCCTGCCTCCATGATTGCTTTGCTCTGCAGGAACCCACAGCCTGTTGCCCAAGAGCAAATCCCCAGTGGGCTGGCTCCAAAATAGCCCCATTCTGCAGAAAGCAGCACTCCCACGAGCCAGAACTCCAGTGCCTTCCCATCTTGCTGTGTTTTCTCCAATCCAATCATCGGACCTCATCAGAGATGAGATCAGAGATGCTGATACTTGCTCTGTTTAATTAGCATTGACATTTGCAGAGTGAGGTCTCTGTACTAAGCACCGATGACCACAAGGGTTCAATTTGAAGGGGAGCTGTTGCGATGCAGCTCGCAGGGTCCATATCCACCCCCAAACGAGTGGAAATCAGGGATACCTCTCCATACATCAGCTCCATCTTCAGCCTTCCCCAAAGAGCAAAACCCAGCAGCACTGATATTCCAACAGCACAAGACTTGAAAGGAGGAATCGTGTCTTTTACGAAGATTGCAATGTTTTGCTACGTTTTATTGGAGATGCTGATCTCCCTCTAAGCTCATCACAGCACTGCTACAGGGCATTCCTCCTGCTCCCAGCCCTTAGCTTAGATCACCTGGTCCTTGCTTGGAATAAGGTTCGTTCTCTCCCTCTTTGCATCCTGGCCCAGGTGCATAAGGAGGGGTACATTTGGGTCCCCTCTCTTTAGCATCATCTCTTTCAAAACGCCAGACTCACGGTGCAACCAGAAGCCTGTGCTTAGCCATGGCTTAGCCGTGTCAGGCACATACAATGCACCAGTGGGAACATGTATTTTCCCTCTGCATGAGGACACAGCTCTCCCTGTACTTTGGGCTCATTTAAGGCCAAAATAGCAGTTTGCAGGATCTTTCTTACCCACAAAATAAACACCCCCCAGCTGCTGTCCCCACCACAGGGCTCACGCGGAGGTGGGGGGACAGAGCTGCTGTGGGGAGCTTGGCTTTGCAGACAGTGAGGCTATTTTTGCCCAGTGGAAAGTTTTCTGCATTCACAAAACCAGAACAACCAAGGTTGTGGCTCCCTCCCCTACCTCTTTTCCACATTTCAACCTTTTGTGGCCGGGTGCGATTCCCAGCTCAAAATTTTACGTGGGGCTGGGGCAAAGCTTTTCCCCTGACTCTCACCATGGGCCAGCACTTGAAATCATCTCCTCCTCCACCAACACATCCCTGCCGTGGCTTGGCCCCGCTCCTCCTTGCCACTCTCACAGGGTGGGGAAGAGCCACTGAGAGCAGATGTGGTGCCATCCGAAGCACTTCCTGCAGTAACCACCTCTGAGGTTGAATATTTCCTCCAAAACATCCTCGCTCTTCCTCCAGCCCTGGGCACTGGCCACAGCAGGATGCCCGTGTTCTGCTGCCTGCTCTCCAAAAAGAGGAGCCCTGCCAAAGTGTGGCTTGCAGGAGAAATTGCATTGGGTGCTGCCACGGTGTCCACATCAATGCTGGCTCCTGCCCCAAATCCTTGTCCTGGGCAGGAGCCCTCACTGCCATCCCCTTTGCTCCTGCCCCACAGGAGGGATGTCAGGTACTTGCAATAAAAAAAAACAGTAAAAGCAAAAGTGCCACATTAGGTTTTGCAATTAAAATTGCAAATGCAACTTTCTCCTTAATTGGAACAAATAGTTTTGCATTTTTTTCAGTGTGAGGAAATTCACAGGAGCCAGTGTGCTCTCCTGGGGCTTGCAAAAGCTGCTTCTGCCACGGCTGGGGACAAGGAGGGGGAAGTGTCCTGTAGCCAGGAGGAGCCAGTGAGGGTGGTGGTGACTAATTTGCAATTATTTTCCACAAGCAACTCACATCCCTGTTGCAGCCCTGAAGATGGCAGTGGCTCGTGCCCCCAGCCAGAAACCCTGAGAAGAGTCGATGCACCAAAATGTGCTGCAGCACTCAGGTCTCTGCACACACACACACACAAAACCCTCATCTCATGGGCTCATAGCAGCTGCAAGCTGCAAAAAACACCCAGAATTTCATCACAAGCAGATTTTCTTGGAAAAAAGCAATTCCTGGTAAGAACAAGGGTTCCAGCCTGTGTCCCATCTCCACCTTCTCTGCTTCCCAGCAGCCAGCAGGCTCAGTGGCCCCTGGCCTTTTTTTCCAAGCTACCAATTGAATTTACTCACTGCTCCACAAAAAAAACCCACAAAAACTAATTACCTTAAGAATGGGCAATGCAGAAACTCAGGATGCTTCTGTGATAACTACATGAGGATTTCCCCACTGCTGCCCTGCAATCTGATGGGTAGAGGTGGTGGTGCTGCTTCCTCCATCCACCTGCAAACTCCTGGACCACCACACCATCACTCTGCATCGTGGTGGTTACCAGGCACCAGCAGTTTATTTGGGGCCTTGTGTGAAGCAAATGGTTTGGCTACCCCAGTGAAGGCAGCTCCAGATGAAAGTCCAGATTGCCTTTGCAAGAAAATCCAGCCAGGATGAACTCGCGTGGGCACCATGAGGAGGAGCTCAGCATCGCAGAGACCAGCTTGGTCAAATCACCCTGCTGCAGGGAGGTCCCAAGTTGCCAATGTGTGCCCTGATCATGTTTTGGCACCAGTGCCAGGGCCATGGAAGATCTTTGCCTCAGCACAGAGCTGGGCTTGTGCACCCCCTCCTCAACCACAGCATCCTCACCCCCAAAATCCCCTCCCTGGTTGCTTGACCCAAAGTCTCCGCCATGGTATTTCAGCCAAAGAGCCTGCTGTAGGGATCCCAAAGGCATCCTCAAGTGGGTTTTCATGCTGGAGATGGATCCCATGACAGAGGGGAGCCGTGCAAAGCCTGGGCAGAGGCAGGAGATAGGTCAGGACATCACACAGTGGAGCTGTCCCGTGGCACCAAGCCCGGAGGAAACCAATGACTTGGGGATGGGCAAAAAAACCTGAGCAAGAGCGAGATTGCTTCCTGCAGCCTGCACCGCGCCGTCCGCCTCTTGGCCTGCACTTCACCTCCTGCAAAGCTTGCACCAGCAGAATGACCCCGTGTCATTTTAATCCCCCCAAACCTGGATTTGGGATGGGCAGGAGCCCCACGCTGCCCAATCCCCCTGTCCCCACCACTGCTCCAATGCCACAACCACAGCCCTGGCCCTGCTCCTACCGCGTCTTTCGGTCACAACTTTGCAAATCGCTTCTTGCAAATCATTTGCAAATCATCTGCTGGCTCGAAAGCGGTAGCTGGGGGCCAGGTCCCCCCACTGAGGCCAGAAGCAGGTTTGGGTCTAGGCCATAGCCCAAACGGCTGCTGGGCTTGGCCACAGACAGCCCTGGCTCACACCTGGAAGGCTGAAGCAGAAACAGAAGAGCACGAAGAAACAGGCACCGTACCTATTTTTGCAGCATCCATTTTCAGGTTGAAATCCCAGTTCCGTGGCAGCTTGAGGGACATTTTGGATCAGGAGGGGCTTGTGGGGTTTTTTTTCGAGGGGGACTTGCTTAGGAGACAGGCTGAAATGAAGCTCTGATGGTCCCGTGGGGATCCTGTGCCCGGGGTGCGATCCCCCCCGTGAAGAGCGGTGGCTCAGCAAGGGTTGATTTGCCAACGTACTTCCTCCTCCGTCCTCCGAGACCGCCTGTGAACAACCCCATAAAAGTACTTTCCTGCCCTGCTTTCCTGCCAAGCTCTCCTCTTGCTTCCCCGAGGCGACGCCACCTTTTTTTGCTCCCCTTTTTGTCCCCCCCTTTGGCTGATGTGGGGACGCAGCAGCTTGGCCCCAGTTTGCACCGAAACGTGGCTGCCCGAGATCACTCCCTGCGCGCCGCTCGTTGCATTTGAGGAAGTGGGTGTCCTTCTTGGTGTGCTAGAAAACTGCTCGCTGAAGGACATGGCCCAGCAGGGAGTTTCAGGAAATGTTTTGCTCGGCAGCAAAGCGGAGCAGGCTGTGGCTCAGGTGCATCTCTGAATGTCCTAACGTGTGCGCGACATGGGTGTCGCTTGCATTTTCTTATTGCAACTGCTGTACAGTCCCCCCAGCTGATGGAAGGTTTCTACACCCACTTTGTAACAGCAGAATGAGGGAAATAATGGTGAAATGAGCAGTGAGGGCCGGGGGATGCAGGCACAGACCCCACCAGGGCCACCTGAGCAAGCAAAGCCACTTCCCCTGTATTGTTTCATGCCATTTAATGCCGTTTTTCCACGAAAGAAATGACTGTGCACCTGCAAAGCAGACTGCAATGCAACTAGACTGAGATGCAGCTCTCGAGACGCAGGATAAATGCAAATAAATTGCATTCACAAACACCCAAATGGAGCAAAAAAGCAGTGAGGGCGGCTGCAAGACTGGGAAAACCGGGAAAAGTTTCCCAAACTGGGAAAACCCGGGCCTTGCGCAGTGGGCAGCTGCCCTGAGCAGAAGAAACAGTGATGTGGGAAGCGTAGGGGGCTGAAAGAGGATGCAGCCACCAGTTCCTGTTCTGATTTGCAGCCCTGGGATGCACCGAGCTCCTTGCAAAGGTTTTTTTTATAATGCCGTGGCATAAATTGAGGATGTGCCTCTCGGGGAAGGGGCTGGAGCCTGCACTGATGGCTGGTGGGCTAAGTTGGGTTAATCACAGCTGAAAAATGAATTTGTTGCTTTGGGCAGTGACTAGAGCCAGCTCTGAGCTCCCTGGCTCACATGTTCCACTGCTGAAAGCTCAGAGAACATGACGGTGTGGAAAGCGGCACTGTCGCAACGGAGCAGCCCAGCACATCCCCACGCCTGAACCAGATTAACCCCAAAGCCTGCTTTGGACCCAAAATGCCTGAATTCACTCCATTTCTGCTGTACCCTGAGCAGAGGGTCCTGAATGAAGCATCCTTTCCCCCCCTCTTAACAGTATCTGCAGAAAGGTAGAGGAGCTCCAGCTGCTCATGCATTTTTATCCTTTTTTTTTTTATTCAATCTGGGTTTTTTTTACCCAAAGCCTGGCAGCCACTTGTGAACAGCCACCTCTCCCCACCTGCCCACGAGAACAGGATGTCACGTGGCACTTTCCCCTCCTCTAGAAAGAAAACAGCAAGTGCATCAGCCCCAAAATGCCCCTCCTCTCAACCCAACGCCATGTGGCTACACCACAGCAGCTCAACCCTCTCCAGCACCCCAAAACCACCCTTCACAAGCACCGTGAGAGCTGTTTTGGCTGCCTCCTACTTCCTCCCACTGGGTACACAGTGGCTGCCCCTGGATTTGGGAAAGGACATTGTAAGATTGGGGATTTTTTTCTTAGCAATCAAGCTTGTTCCTGAATCAAATGCCCCAGGGGAACTTAAAAATGGCAAATCTTAGCCCATAAGGTGGTTTGGTTTGGTTTTACATCCCTCTTGTATCAGGATCTCATGGAAAATGTGAATGGACAGAGGGTTGCACGAGACCTGCTCACACAGCCAGCCTTGGTTTGGGGTTTATTGTCTTTCTGGGTATGGAGCACACCCAGCACCAAGATTTCCACTGGCAGTTTGCACTTTTTAATGCTTGATTTAATCAAACTGGCACAAGATGGGGAGGAAGAGGGAGGGATCTTCATCTGAGCAGCTGAAATGCGAGCAGCCATGCAGATACACCGGGCACAGAGGCTGTCAGATGTGTCTGACTCACTGCAAGGCAATTGCTTTGTAGGACTGCAGAATATTGCATGGTGCTGCTCAGCAGTTTTCTGCTTAACTGGCTGGCTCAACCCATGATGGGTTGTGAGATTTGGGGCAATTTTGCTATAGAGAAAGAGAGGGCATCGTATTTTGTTGTTGTTGGAGGATTAATTTATCTGAAAATGCCCACAGAGCGTGACAGGAAGCGAAAAGAGAGCTGCTGAGGGGTTGGTTTGGTTTAGCTGATAAGTCCAAACCAGTCAAAGTAACAGAAGAGCTAAAAATAGTACATTAAACAGAAGGACTCTGCTCTTCTAAAGCCACACAAGTCAGGAGAAAAGGCTGAAATCAAGCAATCATTCATGCTCAGTGGAATTCTGAGTGTTTTTCACATTCCAAATGGAATCTTCAGGGCAAAATGAGTGGACTCACAGGATGCAGTGGTGCCAACACTTCCCTCCTCTTTGATCAAGATGAGCTGGTATGATCCGAAAGCAGCTTCCAACTGAAACCACCCTGGAAATGCAGCCACTTGTGTCCCTGGTGCAGAACACAGATGGTCCCATCCTGCCTGAGCGCTCAGTCCACCTGCAGCCTTCATGTGTGTCTTTACCACACCCAGGTCTGCTCTCTGGAAAATCCACGAGGAGGGAGAGCTACAGGGCAAGGACCAGGGGAATCTGAATTTAAAACAGATCAATCTGCTCAGAAAGCACAGAAAGGAGATTTTCAGCATCTCCTCCACTTGCTGACAGTGCTGAATAAAACTCCACCCCAGATAATGGAACTTATATTTATTTAACAGTAACATATAGTATATAAATAGGGTAAATACTTTAAAATATACAATATATCACATTTGGACATTCGGTCAAAGAAAGGCAACTCTACATGTGTAGCTAAAACATTAATCAAAAGAACAATGCACAGAGAAAGAAGCAGATGGAAGAAACGCATCAGGTCTGGAGAACAGGAGCACACAAAGATTACAGTAGTACAAAATGCAGCTCTGGGGCTGGTTACAGAGGGCAGGAACCACACGATGCTTTTCATGACCAACGCCTGTCCCCAGGAGGGTCTGGATGGGCCACATGGATGCTTTCCACACAGCTTTGCCCTCCTCCCATCATACAGAGCTGGTCAGAAGAGGTGCAGGAGGAAAGAGATGCCAAGATCCCACTGCAGCCATGCTCAGAGGAGACACACATTTGAATGTAAGATACCAGCATTTCACAACCTGCTGCAGGTATTAGCCCATGCTATGGGACTTCCAGCTTCATGAGCCACACAGGGTACCTTAAACCCCAGGCAATGGCTGCCTTTTTGGATCAGTATCAGCAGATTTCTGAGCCTGTCACCCCAGGGAATATCTAAATAATACATGCTGATCAGCACAGGACATGATACCATATGCAGAAACTAGGTTTGGATGTTCTGCTGAGCACTGCAGGTCACGGTCTGGCCGTGCATCTGATCTGCAAATTAATCTGGGCTACAACCAGCCTTGGAGAAGCAAATTCCCATCGGAGCACACCAAGTGCTCAGCTACACAGACCCAGCCCAGCCGTGCCTGCTCAGGCTGCGGATCAAACCAGTGTATCACGAAATCACCCACCAGCAACCAAACTTCATCATTTAGTCAGCCCAGCGGGACAGCAGCTTCTCACGCTATGCAAAAGCAGCTCTCTAGCCATATGTCATCCCTTTGCTCATTAAATATGCTCACATCCCTCTCTGCTCTGACTGGAAAAGCAGTGACCACTTGTGAAGAAGTGGTTTCCACACCAGCCTGTCCCCTGCCAGCAGCACTCACACCCCCATAGGCTTCACATCAGCCAAATCCTACTTTTCCCTTCCTTCCAACCCAAGCACACGCTGGCTGATACCGTACTTCCCCCTTGCTGCTCTGCTCTCACAGTTATTTCCCTCTTCTTGCCACGCAAGCAGGAGGAACTTCTCATCATGGAGCCCACTGTGAATAAAAACTATTGTGCAATGCTGAACTTGAGCCCTGCAGCTGGAGAAACTCCACCTTACCTGGACATCCCTGGGGTAGGTTTGGCCTCTCCAGCAGTGCTCCCACCAAACATAAATTCTTGTGAGAGCTGCAGCATGGCCAAGGTCCTGCAAGGCTTAATGCAATGAAAAGAGGTGCAACGTGGCTTACTACACATCCCTTGGCATCACAATGAACTCCTTTAGGGACAGCCAGAGGCAAGAGTATCAGCTTTTCATGTCCTTGGAGTTAGAAAGTCTAAGTTGAAGTATCTACAGCAAACTAAAGGCACTCACAGGCCAGGCTGATGGGGAAAACCCACCCAATGCTCACAGAGAGCACACTGTCACCAGGAGATGAGCAGTACTATCACATATATTCATACCAGTGGTGTAGAAGTGGGTTTGGCAGTCACAGCTCTCAGGCTGATGGACGACACGCGACCATGCTCACCAGTATCTCTTAGCAAGATCAGCTGTACAGCTTGCAAATAATCTTAACAACCCCCATCTCCCTCCCTTCCTCCTCCATTTCTCAAATGGATGCACTGTTCCCATTCAGTTTACTAAACATCAGTGCAGGATGCTCAGCCCTTTCCACATAGCTTTACCCTTCAGGACCAAAACAGCCTTGGAATTCCACCCTTTAACTGAACTGCTGGGAAGGAAGCAAGAAAAAAGCTGCAAGCTCATCAGGAAAGTAACCCACAGGGATTCTTGCTGCTGCCACCCTCCCAGCCCTAGGAAAGCCACTGAATGCAACTGCTTTGCCCTCCAGTGTCCACATTCAACACTGCACCCTTCAAAAAGGCTGCTTCAAATCTAAAGCATGCAGAAAAGCTTTGTGTTCGATTTTTGCCCCACTAATTACAACTAAAGAGGTACAAAAGGTTTAAAGCAAGACCAGCAGGAGACTAAAGACTCATTTGAAAAAATTCTTAATGTAAAGAGCAGTACACTTTTGTAATATTTATCAACACTAGAGCTTCTTCTGATGACCCAACAGTGCACTACAAGGGATTTTGGCAGATGTTGGCAACGGGCAGGAGGAATCCAGAAAAGCACCAGCTTGTCTGACACCACGGGGCAAACCACTTTTCAGGGACTACACAAAACCCTGTCACTTCTACATCTACTCCCAGCCCAGGTACTCCTTGCAGGTGCCCTCACTTTGCCCAGCTAAACTCATCCAAATTGTCATGAAAAGCAGACCAAATATTACCCCTGGGCAAAGCAAGGTGGAAGCACCTGAATTCTGCCCTTCAATTTTCATCTTAGAGGCTTGGACCAATATCCTCTAAGCCAACAGAAAATAAATCCCTGCCTAGCTCAAGCTGGAAGCAAACAAACTCCACAACTAGTCCAGGAAAACCTTTATGTACTCCAGTGGCATTAACCAAATGCAATCCTGAACTGGCTCCCACCAGGAGCCAGCACCTTTGCCAGCACCATGGAAATGGACCCTTCCTCTCTGCAATCTGTGCTTTCCATCAAATACCTGTTTTTGCAGTATGATGGGCACAAACTTCTGCCCCAGGGTTCCTGCTTAGGGAGATGAAGCAGAGCTTGTGACACAGAAAGAGTCCTATAGAAATGTAAGAGAGAGGTTGGTATCTATTAATGTATTTACACACGCGCTCTCTGGCTCACTCAGGGTAAATGAAAGCAATGGCAGGATCAGAATATGGAGTTATCACAACTATGCAGTATTTTCAGGTGTTTTATTTCCCATAGATGCTTAGCTAGCTTGCAGCATGTGCATGTCTCCATAGGGGGGGGGTATCTGTATAAGGTTTATGTCAGCAGCTGTTTGAAAACAGCAATGTACTTCTGTATTATCTTTCCCTGTCACTCGTTCCCCAGCTTAAAATAAGGTAAAGTTTCTCTCTCTTATGCACAAACAATGGAAAGAAGTAAAATCAGAGTCACCTTATGTGTGGGAACAGTGCTTAAGGTGTAAACTGGGGATATTTTCACTGTCTGGTCACAAAAAAGAAAGAAGTTTTACAATCTTCAGGGCTCTCCTTTTTAAATAATATAAAAGTATGACAAAATAAAGGTAAGTAGTTAGAGAAAATCTGCTACTATTAAGTACAAACTATTTATGACAAGATTTAGTAAGCCTGCAGGTGAATGAACCCAGACTGAAATGTAACACAGACCATGATAAACTCAGCAGCACGACACCTAGAACTCAAGTAACAAACAGGTGATAGACATGATCCCTGAAAGAAAAACAAGGTACCCAGCTGACAGCACCAGCGGGGAGCTGGAGCCCCAGCCAGCAAACTTCAGAAAAAAAACCAACAACAAGTTGGAAACTGCTCTCCAAATGAATTAAAATATCCCAGTGTGGGGTTTCCAACCACTGAGAAATTAAAAAGTGTGGTTCAGTGTTTCTTAAAGGTTACTTGAGGTGGGGAAAATGACTTAAGTTATTTAAAGGGTTGTTCTTACTCGGCAGGAATTACTCGGTGAAACTTCAACCTTCTTTAAAACCTATTTACTTGATTCAGTTTTGAAGCAATTTGAACCTCCCACATCTCCACTAGTTTCTTTGTCCCCAGTCTATTTCTGGTTTAATTGCTTATAAAAATCTTGTTTGCTAAAATATCTGCCAGAAGAGGGGGGATGTGAGAGGCACTGCAAAAAACAGCAAGTGAAAACAGACACACGTGCCTGGCTGGGTGGAGGAAAGGTGGCTCGATTAAGTACGAGATCCTTTTCCAATTAACTGAACCTTGTGCCTTGCAGTCTGCAAGAAGACTGCACACAGGCACGGACGATGCTCTCTGGGAAAATCAGCATTGCATTTGCAGTCACCACCAGAGAAAATGATGGTCCCCAGAGCTGCCGTTGTGAACGCAGCCTGGCACGATGGCCAGAGGAGCTGCACAGCTTCACCTTCCCTGCTGGCTCCCACACGTAGAGGCGGTTGTATGGACAACACTTGGTGTATTCCCTGTGTAAACACCCTCATAGGAAAAGTTCAGCTCTGCCCACACTCATGGAAGGTTAAGAACAAACCACGAGGACAGTCATACCCTCCTACTTCACCCAACAGTCCTTCCAAGCCTTTTCAGTTACAAACCCAAGATTTGCTCATTTGAACCAAAGCTATATAAATAGATTATTAAAAAAAAACCAAAACACAAATGCAAACATTTACCGAGAAAGGAAGAAAAGTTACAGTGAAATGAGGCCTTGTTATTGTCTTAAATCAGGCAAGCCAGGAATTTTCTCACGAGAGGCTTGTCCGTTTTCAGTCCCGATCCAATCGCCCGGCTGTCTATGCATCCTCCAAACTCCCCAACATACCCTTGTCAACCAGGTGTGCTTTTAACGTGTTGAAGATGTGGAGCTGCTGGTCTGGCCGCAGGGTTAAGAACTGCTGGATCAGTTTGCTTGGGTTAGGACCTCTGAAACAGAAAAGCAGCATTACCAATGAGTCACGTTGCTAAGTCTTAATGAGCTGGGAACCCAAGTTCATCAAAATAACAGGCTGAAAGTAATAGCCATGTTGCTCCTTCCTTCACCAGCTCTACCCAAGAAGCTTAACTCCATTTGAGCTGTGGAAATGGATTCAAAAGGCACAGGATGAACTGCAAACAGAAAAAACACCCCAAGCTCAATCTGTTTCAAGAGGGTTGGTGCATCCTCCCTTATCAGCAGATGCTCCCCCTCAAAAATCAAAGCAGCAACATAAGGACAGTTCCTCAACTCCTTCAGTACATCTTGTAGGCACCTACAGGCTTTCTACTAGCCTTGGCTACAGAATATTTGTTAAATTATGTTCATTCAACTCCAGAAACGCTGCTCAAGGGTCACAGGGATGCAGAAGGGACAGGGACAGAGGGACAGCCATTGGGAAATGGGGGTTGTGTTTCCAGCTCTGCATTACCCTGAGATGCTGAGAAGCTGAAAGATGCTTCTCTTCTTCAAGCCACCACTTCCTCTCTTTCTTTATCTTGTATTCTGAGGTGTCAATCTCACGGGGACAAAAACTGTCTCTTATATATATAAAGCAATAAATACCTGATGAAACTTGCAATGTACACATTAACAAAGGTGGCCATCAAGTACTGACAGTCAAAGCGGTCCATGATGCCTCCATGCCCTGGGATTGTGTTGGCAAAGTCCTGTGGAAGCAGAGAGATTGTATTTAGCAGTTGCAAATGCCCATCACGACACTCACATCCTTGCTCTAATCCTTGCCAGAAGGCCAAAGTCAGGCTAAGAAGACATTTTGTTTAATCTCTCCCTGGTTTTAAAAGTTTCTCCTTTATGAAGGCTGAGGGACATCAAGGCTTAACTCGGATCTGTCCCTCCAAGGTCAAGGCAGGCCAATGTTTATCTCTTGCAGCCCTGTCCTGCCTTTCAAAACTGAACACAGGCTGTTTAGACGTAAAACCAGCCTGCAAGACATCAAGGGAAGCCTCGGATTGCAGAATTTCCTGACTGGGTCTTTCTTCCTCTACCCCAGGCTCTGCACCAAAGCAGGGTTTAGAATATCAGTGCTGACATTTTAAGGTCTCTCCCCATTCAGTCAAAAAACCCAGATCCTGCCCCAATGACCGAACAAACCAACTGCCTCTGCCCTAAGCCCCC
This sequence comes from Aegotheles bennettii, assembly GCA_013398125.1. NCBI lineage: Eukaryota > Metazoa > Chordata > Aves > Caprimulgiformes > Aegothelidae > Aegotheles > Aegotheles bennettii. The sequence goes on along the minus strand of VZRW01000531.1, from coordinate 18,839 downwards.
AGCCTGCCACTCCTTAGGGCACGGGGACTGTTCAGAGTGGTAGCAACCGCTTAAGTCTTTCCTTCCTAAAATGTAAATGCCCTTCACCATCCTCACCTTGATTTTGAAGGCTCTCTTAAATCCACTAGCAAAGAAGCCTCCGAAGGGCCCAATGAGGGAGGCGAAAGTGGAGAGCGCGATGCTGTGGATTTGGAAGGGGTACATCCGGACTGTCTTCTGCAGAAAGAAAGCATAGCAGAGAAGGGTTTTTAACAACAACAGCACTGTCCACTGCTTGCCCCTCTTTCTGTGCTCTCCAGGCTTTAGACAAGTTGGTTTTCAAGTGGGTTAATGTCCCACCAGACTTGGGACAGTTCCTTTGAGTCGCCAACCAACACGGTCCCATCATCCCTTGTCATGTTCCTTTGAAGACCATAAAATTAAAGCCCTTTTCTCTTTTCTTGGTGTTCCTATCCCAAGAAATAAGATCAAATAAACAGAGAGAGTCCTACCCAGCCCACCACAGACTGCAGCACCAAGGGGATGTTGTACTCCTGCAGCTGGAACAGCTCAGATGGTTCACAGTCCACCGTGAAGCTGTTGGTGTCATTGTTGAACTCCACTGGGCAGGTGAAGCACCGGTACCCGGACATCACATAGGACAGCTTCAAGGAGAGAGAAAAAGAGATGCAGCAAGAGAAAACAGGATTAATCTTTTCCTGAGCAATGGGGCAGAGCCAGTCTCAAGGGAAAAGGCAACTCAAGGAGACAGGGTGAGGAGGGAGTCACACTCCCTGCTCCATTAAGCTGTAAGTGGCTAAGGGCAGAGTAAGCATTTTCATTTGGTAAGTGCATTTATTCAGCAGGCAGTGATCAGAGCCCTGTATGAACAGGCTGAGACTGGCTGCACCACCTGGCTGAGAGGATGGAAACAACCAGACCCAAAGATCACCATAAAAACAGGTAAAAATATTCCAGGAGTGAATTCCCCACACAGCCCCTGAAATTATCCACAGCATTCACCTGAGAGCAGCAGGGAGACAGTTTCAAGGATAATTATTGTAATAAACATGTCCTAGGGTCTAACAGGGACTTCCTTTCCTCCAGGGACTGAAGGAAACCTTCCTCCAGCATCCTGCTCCATCTGCAGGACCTGCACACAGCACAAAGCACAGCCAGGGACCAGTTCAGCTCCTGGCCAGTAAGGAAAAGGTGAAGTCTCTGACAAGAGCTGGGAGAGCTTAAAGCTTGCATGCATCTTCTAGACAAAACCCTGCCACCCTGCCAAGGGAAAAGCCCAATGAAATAAGCACCATGGTTGCTACTCACCAGCAAGCCAAACAAAACAGTGGCAAAAAATCCTCCAATAAAACCCTCCCAGGTCTTCTTTGGGGAGAGCTGCCAGAGAGAAAAGGAGAATTACAAACACCACCACACACCCAGGCAGCCTTTCTTTGCTTGTGAATTGCAATTCAAACACAAATTGGTGCCAACACCCAACGAGTGTGTGTTTGGTCTGCCATTCAGCCTGAAATGCTTCACAGCCTCCAAGACTGCGACGCGCACCGAGGTTCATTTGGAGGCTTGCTTCAGACCCACAAAAAGCCACAAAACTGGAGATGAGGGAACACAGGACTAAGACCCCAAGAAGGAAAATGGGTGTTTTGTCCACCAATATTACAAACCTTGATGAGTGGGGTGCGGCCAAAGAAAAACCCAAACATGTATGCCATGATGTCGTTGCAGATCACGCAGGAGATCGGGACGATGAACCTGGGTGGGAGAAGAGTCAAACCACCAGAAAGTACCACGAGCAGACAACTCCAAGGCTTAACTAAATGAGCAGTTGCTCCATAAGATGCTTTGCAGTGCCATCACATCATCTCGCCCTCAATGCAACGCAAGGGGCAATCACTTGAAGCTCCTAGGGAGATCTGGGGGGGTTACTCTAGTGCTCTGGACTAAGGAGCAGGTTGTGTACCCAGAAGGGTCCATTGTAAGCACATCTGCTTTTGCCACATGTGACATGCTGTTAGACAGTTGTCCCCTTGTCCCCCATAAAGGCTGAGTTTTAGCTGTTCCCAAAGCACTCCAGGCTGGTTGTAGCACACAGAGGAATAAGGAATCTTAGAGCAGCCCAAATTAGTTCTGCTAGTTTTGGGAAGACCACCCAAAGGGCTTCCCCTCTGCATGGCAGCTGGAGTCAGGTGGCAGGCTGCAATCTCCTTCCTTTTAACATGATGCCCCAAATCAATTCCCATCCATTTTCCAGCTGTGGGTATAAAAAGAAAGCATCTACACAGGCCTGACACTGCCTGAAAGGTCCCTGCATCCCACAGCAATTTTCAGATGCTTCTTTACAACACTCAGTACTGCTCAAGTAGCACAAAGTCACTGAGGTATCACTCAATCTTTTGCTTTTCTACTCCGAACAGGTCGGTCTCTCCCAGGAAGCACCTTCTCCCTGGCCATTTGCTTTCTAAAAGAACAGTTTTAACTCAAAACATGGTCCTCTGTTTCAGGCTGCAGAAATCAAAGCAACTCAGAACACACAGCAACTCACCATATCATTCCTTCAAACAGGTTGTGAATGATGAGGTGTGACTGGGTAACAACGATTAGCAATGTCACATGGGTCCATCCAAACTGGAAGAGAAGACAGTTGTCAGCTATCTCTTGGACAGAGAACAGCTCATGCACATGTGCATTTCTAGCATGCACCTTCACAACCATGAACAAGTCATGAAGTGCAGGGAACAGTCACCCACAGTAATTTATGGGCATGTTCTTCAGCTCAAGCCCAGATGTGACCTTCATTGGGAAGACTTCTCCTGGACCCAGTGCTCTTTAGCCCATCCCTGTCCCATACATCTCACTCAGCCTTCTGGCTATATCAGAAGAGGTGCAGACTGACAGATCCAAACTGTGCTGAATATACTGGAAAGCAAAACTAGCTGCAGGGAAACACGAGCAATGCCTTTGGGAAAAAGGGGACATAGCCAATTAACCCTGGTGGCCATCTACCCTCAGAACAAGAGCCAAGTAGCGAGAAGAGAGGAGAGAGAAGAGAGAAGAGAGGAGAGAGAAGAGAGAAGAGAGGAGAGAGAAGAGAGAAGAGAGGAGAGAGAAGAGAGAAGAGAGGAGAGAGAAGAGAGAAGAGAGGAGAGAGAAGAGAGAAGAGAGGAGAGAGAAGAGAGAAGAGAAGAGAAGAGCATACATTTGCAGGGGAATTTGGTCAGAGCCACTCTCCTAAAAATACAGTCTGCTCACAGGAACTTGTCTTCCAGGCAGTGTTAGAATGCTCAACCAGCACAGAAGCATACACTGACAGGCAGTCCCCTACACAACATTTCCAAGCAGCCTACACTATTCCTTCTTCTGCCTCCAACTGGGGGCAGCCAGGCCCTGCTTTTAACCTTACCATGTAGAACTGGAGGCGATAGTGCTTCTTCACCAGGCTCAAGACAAACATGCAGAAACCTGATGAGAGACAGAAGAAAAGCAAATGGTGGGAATGTATCTTCAACAGGAAGAAATACTTTTCTACCATGACATTGCACAGCTCCTTAGGATTTCACTTGAGTAGGAAAACATACTACAAAATACCATTGCCTACAAGTAACACCTGGACAGATGAACAACCAAGCCTGGCTGTGCCATTCAGATTAGGGAGTTTTCTTCTACAGAGCTTCGTGGAAGAGATTTGCCACCACTATTCCAACCACACAGCCAAGTTACAGCCCCACTGAAGAGCAGAGACAATCTGCTACGGATACTGCATTGGACATGATGCTCAGGACAAGAGTAGTTCAAGGAGATTTCCTCCCTGCAGCCCAGACAAGATTAACCAACAGAAAATGTCATCTCTACCTGTTAAGTACAGGGCGAAAGAAATGAAGCGGTGGTATTTGCTGAGAATTCTCAGGGGCTCCTCTCTCTGAACCAGGGTGAAGAAATAATCTGTCACAGTCTCGCCATAGAAGAAGTAGTTCACGCAGAGCAGGAAGTACCTGTGAAGGAGGCAGATGCTTGTTAGCAGGAACCCTAAAAGGCTTCTGGAGGAACACAGGAAACAGCTGATCCCAAAGTCTGCAGACAAGCTTTCTTCAAGTGGCTGCCAGAACTTTATTTCCCCCAGTTTAGAAATGTCACCTTCATTTAAACTGGTGGCTCCACCACTCGGCTCCACTTCGCGGTGGATCACAGCGCTGGGTTGGGTTTTGGCCTTCTGATGCACAAAAGCCTTTCTGCCTTTAGGTGGCACTCCTCAACAGGTCTCTACGAGCCTGTGCATCCTACAGGCACCCACTTTGTGCTCTCTGAAAGCCCTGCTCCTGCCCTCCCCAGCCCACACGCCCCAGTTTCACAACCACCTAAAAACTCTCATCCCACCCAAGCAACCACGTCCATCTCCAACTGCTGACTCCTGTCAGTGTTGTCCCTTGCACACATCATGAGATTCAAATCTTTGTGCTTCATTAACAAGTCAAACTTTATCAATACATAAGATACTGATCTATCAAGATCTGGGGGGGCTTTTCCTTTACAAGAGCTGCAAAGACATGACACTGCTCAATTGGTCTCTGGTTTGGAGGTGTGATGATCCCCTTGCTGCCTGGCTACCAGGAGATGAAGTGCTACTGCTGCCCACAGCCTGGGGAGAGGAGCAGCCCCCTTACTCACCAGCTGAGTGTCCTGAACCAGGGCAGGTCATATGAGTGGTACACGTTATAGCCAATGGTGATAATCTCGTGGAAGCATTTGATCTGGACACACATCACCTGTACAAGAAGATACCCAGAGGCTGTAATACGTGTTGGTTAAAGATCTCTGTCCTCAAGGACATGAAAACCATGCATGTGCAGAGCAAAAGATACTTTTGCAGCTGCTGTCAGTCTGGCAGAAGACTCCTAATCCAACATGGGAAGCTCACCATGTTGTTTTTCCCTCCCCTTTCCTCTGCAGGAGGTTTCTAACAACCCCTTGTACTACTTTCAATTGCAGCCAAATGCTGATCACCAGGGCAGGCAGTCAGATTCCGTTCAGGTTTCCTCCATGGAGTGAGAAATCCAGAAAACTGAATAAGGACCTCTAAAATATGAGGCTCTAAGTTGCCCACCCCAGCAACAGGTCCAACAACCTTCTCCCCTGTTGCAGTGAACATCAGGGCACATCTCTCTGGAGCACTTACTATTGTCATTAAGACCATGGGTCCCAAGTAGATGATGATGAAGAAGAAGGTGATCATTGCCAGCGTGAGGATGCCTCTTACCCACCAATTCTTCCATCTAGGTCATAGAGAAGGAAAGGAGTTACAGAAAGTCAAAACAAAGCAAGGAAGCAGGAGAGCACTTCTGCTCTCTGCACATCACAGGAAGGAAACTGAGCCCTGGAAACCCCAAGTTCCCTTTCGGTGCTGCAGAGAGATCTGACCCACTGATGAAGGCCTGGTTGCAGCAGCTGCAAGGCTCAGCTCAGTCTTCCCTGCTGTGAACCTCACTAAATGCAGAAAGCATCAGCCAGGCACAGAGCACCTCCGAGGGCAGTGAAACAGGACAGGAGAGTGCCTGTTCCTGTTGTGCTACAGGTTTCCCACACCTTGGACAAGCTGCGTGGCAAGTTCAAACAAAATGGGGACCATTACCCTTCTCTGCACTCCTTTCCAGGAGGAGACATTGGCCCTGGCATGTTACACCCTCACTACTCTCCAACAGATCCTGCCTTGAGCCTCTCCCATCCCCACAGCACACCCAGGAGAAACACTTTCTCCCGTGATATAAATAAGATGCTTTTTCCCCAAAGCAGTCTGTAAAGATCAATTCCTGGTTTGTCCTTAAATCTTGCCCTTATCACCATGCTTTTCCTGCAGAAGTGGATCTCACCAGTGGTGAAAAACCACCACCGTCGAAGTCTTTGCTGAGAGTGCTGTCAAAGCTAAATGGGTCTTCTGCCCCATCACGCCTCTTTCCACCCATCAAGACCAAGGTGGCAGCAAGAAGCCTTATGGAGACCAGCTGAGGGAACTGGGGTTATT
>VZRW01000531.1:0-12537 GCA_013398125.1 Aegotheles bennettii | reverse complement strand
ATGATTCTATGATGGGATAAAGGTTGGACTTGATGACCCTGGAGGTCCCTTCCAACCAGAATGATTCTATGATTCTATGAGGTGTCCCTCCCACAGACTCCCTTTGCATGCCCTGAGCCCTGAGCCCTGTGCTCTGCTCTCCCTACCAGCATCACTGTCATCTTCTGCTTCCTGTGGTCTCGGAGGCACCTTCCTGCCTGCACACCTGGGAGCGCAGCGCTTCCGAGAGCTGCTCAGTCAGCTTCCAGGAAGGCTGCAGTGAAGATGTGGGGGCCCTCGCAGCAGAGGGGAACGATGCTCAGGGGGTGCTACCTTGAGGACAGGTTGGAGAGAGCTCTGTTCAGGACCTCTGGAGTGTCATCCGATGTCGGCACGGGGGGCGATCCTCCAAATTCAGATTTGCTTTCGCTGTCTGATGCTGTCTCTCCATCCAGCTTGTTCTCAGACTCTGACTCCTGCAAGTTAAAATGACAAAGAGCTTTGCTAGACACACTCTTTGAAGAACCTCAGCCCAGCCCACTGGATGGAACACCTACCACCACTCTGCTTCTGCATAAATGAGAGAGAAAGAGGAGAAGAAAATATTCTGGGTCTTACATGGGGTTGTACCCATGAGAAACAACATCAGGTGTTGAGGGGAAGTACATGATGATGGGTTTTACTCTCCATCAGTCTCAGCAGCAGCCACAGAAAAGGATCTGTCCCCTTTGAACAGCTAACGATGCCCCAGAGCTGATTGGGAAGTGCCTCCAAGTGCAGCGATGCTTAAGGGACACAGGCTCGTTAGCAGGAATTTTTACAAGGTCTCCCAATCCCCCGGCAGATCTCCAAGTATGCAACCCTGCCTGAATTAGACAGAAAGAGAGGCCTCCAAGCAGACAGGCTCAAGGCTTCCAGGAAGACTTTTCAAGTGCTGCCTTTACACGTCGGCACTAAAAATAACACTGAGCCCATCCTCAAATAGCTGAAGAGGAAGAGAATGGCTTATCACTCGGGCCCAACCATCCTCCCTGGCCACAGAAGAAATGTGATGTGCTGTACAGACACACACGTGCTCTCCCCATCCCTTGTGCTGCTCCAGGGCTTCACTCAAAGTCCTGCATTTGGGGGGGTAAATAAATACAGGAGAGGCAGGAGGTTACTGGAGGCTCTGCAACAGCCCAGTGGTGGCAAAAGGATTACAAACCATCTCCTGGCTCCCAGGCAGTCCCATGCCCTCTTCCCAGTGATAGATTTTCCTCCAGCCCAGCTCCCAAATAGGGAATGAATCCAAAGTTGCTCCTCACTTCAGCAGCAGAGCTTCATCCTGCTCCTCCATCCCTGGAGCAAGGAAGGAAAAGGCCTCTCCCTGGGGAGCGCTCATGCATCGGGCAAGGCAGAGCCCATCCACTTGGCCTCAGACCATGGGCTATTTTAAACCTCCCGGAAAGGAGAGCGTGTTCACAGGAAAAGCAAGGAGGGAGCCAAGCTGACAAACATCAGGAGCTCTGCAAACAAAGGGCTCCATCTCCTCGGGCTCCCAGGCAGCACTTGGGGAGGGGGGACACCCTCCAAAAGGAGCATCCCCTGGGACTGGTTGGGTGTAACCAAACCGAGGGGCATTTGTAGTTCAGTAGAGCAGCAAGGCTTAAAGCAGGAAAAGATAATTACTCCCCAAGCTGTGAGGTATCAGTGGCTGCAGGCCAGGTTCTTAAAACAGACAAGGGCAGCGAGACACTGTCAGGTGGAGGCAGCTAAAAATACAGCGCTGCTGTCAGAGATAACTTCTGGGGATGAGCAAAGCCACCGCCATCGTGCCAGGCACACCCTGCATCTCCTCTTCCCCACCATGCCCTGCACTCGCTTCCAAAGTTACCAAAGTTACCAGGCAAAAGAGAGAGGATGTGCACAGTAAACTCATTGATTATATGATGCAGCAGCTTTCCATGTGGGTATTACCACCCTGTTGTGTTTGCATACATCCATGCCATGTGCATGCATATTGAAGACCAAAATTCCAGATGCTACATCCTGTAAAGTGACAGAAGGTAGATGCTGTATCTTTTTATATAGTTAAGGGATCTGCATTAAGTGTTATTTGTCTGCACTATTTAGGATCTTCCTGATTTAGAGACTGCAGGTCTAATACTGGTGTCAGACTTTGTGTGATGCCACTGGGAAGGAAGAGGAAAGCAAAAGCAAACACCTCTGCCAGCACTCACGTGGGTCTGGAGCTGGCAAAGGGATGGAACGTGGCTTTTTCTTTGTGAAAAGAAGAAAAACTTCTTTTTCTTCAATGCGAAAAACAGACTTTTTCTTCAATGTGACTGTTTTTTAACTGACCTGTGACATCCAGTTGTCCCTCACACTTCAGAGAGGTTCAGTGCCATTTAGCTGGGAACACACAAAAGATCAAATCCACAGGGATCCACAAGGCAGCTGCAAATGGCAGCAGGCAAAAGGACTGGAAAAGATAAAACTCCCTGAAGCCCTTGAGTTTGGTGTCCTAGAGCAGAGCAGAGGTTGGGGGCCTTGTTCTGGAGCAGGTTTGGGGAAATCAGTGCCCAGTATTTAGCTACAGCCCATGCCTCCCATGGCAATGCTTTCTCCAAGAAAAGGATTCTCTGAAGAATTCCTCTCTGAAGAATTCCCCTGTGAGCAATTTAATGAAACAGTTTCTCCTCCTGGCCTCCTAGATTGCCTCTAGGAAACGGGGGCTTTGCTTCTCTTGTCACACATTTCTAAGAAAGAAAAATTCACGTGGCTGATTCAAATCAAACGGGCAAGGAAGAGCACAGGTACTCAGGCCAACCACCATCATCTCCATAGGCTAAAAGCAAACACTTCAGGCAGATTTCTAATGCAGTCCAAGCAGCCATCATCTCATGCAAGTCCCAGGCTCGCCAGCCATGTGGGAAAAGGACCAAGCACTGAAACGAGGAGGCAGATCCAAGCCAACATCCCTGCGTTTCATTCCCCAAAGCACTCACATTGCAGGGCTAAGTGCAAAGCAGGCAAATTATCCCTTGCCTGCAGCCCAGAGTATGAGAAGTTTTGCAAAGTGCTTGGAGACCAAAAGAAAGGGAAAGAGCAGTGATGCCTTCCCGGCCAAGAACATGAAGGATGAAAGCAACTGCATAGCTCAAGAGGCAGAGGAATTTGATGTTGCAACCGAGCTGATCTAACAGCTGCTGGAATGGGCAGCCCCAAGCTCTGCCATAGCCCAGCCCATGATTTCTTGCACTAATTGCAAGTCACAGAATCATAGAATCATTATGGTTGGAAGGGACCTCCAGGGTCATCAAGTCCAACCTTTATCCCATCATATTCCTAACCATCGGACCATCAGACCATGGCCTCAAGTGCCTCATCAACCCGTTTGTTGAACACCCCCAGGGACGGTGACTCCACCACCTCCCTGGGCAGCCCATTCCAGTGCCCAACCACCCTCTCAGTCACCAATGTTGCAGCTAAATTGATGTAAACCACATCACCAGTTACCTGACCCACGCCAAACCAAACCTCGTGCCGCAAAGTGGTTTGGTCTCCAAGAGCAAAAGCAAAGCCTCACTGGATCAGCCCATCCCATTGTTCCCAGCTTCATCCTCAGCAGGGGGATCCTATTCCCAGCAGGAGGTTGTGCAATACCCACATGCAACACCCACAGCTCCAACAAACATCACCCCATTATTTCCAGGGAGCAGAAAGAAGGTGATTGAGTGGTTTGTCATGATAAAGGCATGTTGTTAGGATTCAAAATGAAACGTCTTGCTTGCTCAATTTAAACCTGATGGGAGGTGGAGAAAACATTTTCCCTGATGGAAAAAATCACCGGTCAAAGGGAGGACTAATGTACATTTGAATATCTTCACTTTGAAAACAAAAGAACAGCATTGGGAATCAGCTCCTCTCCCTACTTCGATCTCTCTCTGAAATGGAGTGTTGAGATTATATAGGACACCATGCCAGATACAGGCTATGGAGAGGACTCAGTAATTGCCACTATTTTTATACCTTTTATGCAAATTGCAACCAACAGCCTACAAATAACCAGTCTAAGCAGCTGAGCAGGGTGCTAAATAACTTGTTTAAGCCTAAGCGTGACGCAGCCTGGTCCGGGCTACTTAATCCAGCTGTGGCATTGCCTTGGTAACACCTACCCACACGTCTCCACTGCTATCTCAACAGTCCCCCGAGCGAGCCAGACAGCTCCTTTCCCTGAAGGATAATCATCAGATAGCAATGCTTCCCACAAAGCAGCTTGCAGCAGCAGGCACAGGGCAATCGCCGTGAAAATTCAAACTCATTACAGAGTTGGTTCTTCTGCAAAGAGCTTGCAAGGGGCAAGTTTGCACTGCAAACCCAGCACAATGCCAGTATAAAGAGTATTTCGGGGAAGCTGGGTCTAGTAGATGATATCCCAGCACCAATTCTGCTGCTCCCCTAAGAACCACCAGGTTTCTGATGCTGTTTTCTCCCATTTCTGCCCTTGAAGAAAAAGCCTGGAGAGATTCAGACTTGCAGCAAGCTAACCCAGAAATCAGGACTTGTCTCCCTTGCCAGCCACTGGCCCTTCAATAGACCTTTTTTTCTCCCTCTGCTGTCATGGCATTTACCAAACTGGCTTTTTTCAGTAACTGTTTAGGTTTTTCCTAAAATCAAAGCTATTTAGCCACAGGCTGATCCTCCCATCCATCTGATCATGCCTGAACCAACCATGACTTTGAGGCAGCAACTAACACAGCACGACACTGGTACCTAAAAGCTTCAATACCTAAAAGCAATCAACCAAGCTCTTGCTGAACCCAGAGAAATGAAAACACAGCCCCATCACCTTCCAGCAATCCCACCACTCTCCACTGGTGCTCCTGCACTGGGACACATTCTGTTACCACACCTCTCCCTCCCCAGTTTTTCCTCTTGGTTCAGAGGTTGATATTCCCCCTGTCTTTCCCCTGCCAGGCAGAAGGAGGGCAGAGCACCCAGGGCAAACGTGTGCCAGGATATAAGAAACCTCCATGCATGATGCAGAGCTGTGGAACAATTAAAACCCATTAGTAAGAGCAAAGCAAACTTCCCCTGCAGTTACCTTGCAATATGGCTTTATTTTTCCATTTCTTTTACAGGGTAAGCATTAAGTCTATCAAAACACAATTAGATGCAGTAGCTTTTACTGGCTTTTATTACCCACACGGAGTTATTACATTGAAGGGCTCTTTTTTGTGCAAATCTGCCTGTCCAGCACCGCAGGCAAGCCCAGTGCTCCCTCCTCAGCTTATCGTCTCATCATTGAAGGCTTCTTAAAGGATCAAGGCAATAAGTAATGCAGGAATAAAATCAAGACAGCACCGTGCATTTTCTCCTGACTTATTCATTTCTACTCAAGAAAAGAAAGAGCAAAACCCAGAGACCTCCGTGGGGGCTGCTTCTCTTGACCAGAGCAGACAGAGCTAAAAAGCCAGATACCTCCTTGCTTGTTCTATTTATGAGACCTGCAGATCTAAGCAACATTTGGGAACAAATATTTTATCACCCTAAAGAAAGATCCATGGAGAAATTACTTGTCTTGGCTTTTTTAAAAGCAACTTAAACTCCTGCAAGCATGAGGGAAGACATTTGTGCTCACGTTTTAAATGGTTTTCCTGCAGAGGAAGCTGTGAGAGCTCGGGGCTTTTTTGCCCAAGTATCCATGACATGATCTCAGTTGTCATAGAAACAAGTCAGTTATCTCCCTGCCAAAAATTTCCTGCCCAATACAGAGATACAGTTAAGTATTCAATGCTGGCAGATCAAATTAGTTCAAGAAATCCCATTATTTGTGCACCTTTCTGGAAAAAAGGTTTGTTTAGACTTCCTGCCAGGTTTTAACAAAAAAGCAGTGATGGAAAATGCTAAAACACTGCTAAAGGGAAAAATACAGTTGCTTTTTCAAGCAATAAAATTGCAGCTAGAACAACAGGGACCAATTGTACTAAGCCTCCACTCACCTCTGAGCACATTTGCAGGATCAAGGCCAATATAATTAGTCTAATGGATGCAAAACCAGCAGCCTCAGCTATGAAAATCTCAGTGTTTTTCAGAACTGGTTTTGCCTCCTATGTCCAGGAAAACTGTTTGCTTCATTCCCCTCTCCCCTTCTTCACTGCTTCACCTACACAGCACCTGCCCATCTCCAACAGCTGCTGTGCCCCAGCCCAACCCACCTCAGACAAATCCACCAAGACAAGGTGACAGCCAGGCAAAAAATTGTCCCATTATTCCCCAATCACAGGAAATTTTCTTTTAGAGGTAGTACAAAGTGGCTCATGTCCTGGTGCTGGTCTAGGGGAAAGCACTTGGACGCTGGAGCTTGGACTTCTTGGGCTGTGAAGTTACCTGCAGGGCAATTAAATTCAAGTTTATTCAAGATATCCCCCAAACTAGCATCCAGTGGGACCTGGTCTCAAAAAAACCTAAAGGTCAGTTTTCATTTACAAGGGGCTCCCTTCCCCATCCCAAGAAAACATCATCCAGTTGAAAGCACACACAGAAATTAGGGCATGCCTAAAAATGGAGACCATTAGCAGATAACATCACAGCAAGGATAAATGTTTGCACAGTGGTTGAAATAACTAAGAAAACTCCCATGGCCATCTCGTGTTTTGAACACAAGCAGGCTCAGCTCAGCTCACCAGCGGGCTGGGAACAGAGGTATGCACAGTTTGCATTCAGCAGAACAACAGTCTGATACAAGAGCCTGATCTCAGTGTCAGCAAATATGATTCATGTGCAGTGGCACATCCCTGTGACTCACTCAGCACCAGTTAATCCCCTGCCTGGCCCCCAGCACAGCGCCCACTCTGGGGTCTGCTCATTCCAGGAAATCAAGGAGGTGAATGCATCAGGCTCCAAGTCCTTTCGAGAAGCTATTGTATACAAAAGAGCATAAAAATACAAAAGAGCATAAAAATTGTATACAAAAGAGCATAAAAATAGGTTGCTGCTTCTGGCATTCCCCCAGAAATTCCTCCTGCTAAGAAAGGAACCTGCCTCCCCCCTCTGAAACACGGGATGGAGATGTTTTGGAGATAGATAGGCTTCAGTGCTGGGTTCTAGATCTAACTGGCATCCCTCTGCTGTCATGGCATTTCCTGACCTGGCAGACTTTGTTGTCCCTGCAGAGACAGAAAAAAGAAAGCAAAGCTCCTAAGTGCTGCTTGGAACTGGTGACTGAAAGAGGCTGTCCCAGCTTCGAGCCGCGTCTGCAGGATTCTGCACAGACATTTTGATCTGTTGTTACTTGGAAGAGCTGGGAGAGGGAGAACAAACAGCTCTGCAGCACCAGGGACACTGTTTGCATCGGAAAGGTTAGTGCAGGAAAAGTCTATTTTTGTCCCCTGAAATGAAAGCTTGCATCACGCCAAGGCTGGTGGCTTCTGACCCTCAGTTCCTCTGGAGCTCCACATATTTTCCCAAAACCTAATCAGAAAAGAGTCTTACCAGTTCATTTAAATTGGTGACTCTAAGGTGGCAGCACAATCTTGTTCACATTCCTCTACCCTGATGGCTTTATTTGAACTAATCAAGGAAAGGAGCCATGTAGGACTTGGACCAGCATGTCCTGATGAACCCCAGTCAGTCGTTTTCTGAAGTCACAGCTGTCAGCACAAACCCACAGACCAGCACAAAACTTGTTCTAAAGAGAAATCTATGATCGTGGTCCTTTATAATCCTGGAAAACATCAATCAGAGGAAGCCCAGGTGAAGCAGATCACCAGGAGGGAGACAAAGCACATTTTGGGGGAAAACAAAAGAGCTATTGACAGACATGGGAATCATTGTCTGTCCCAAACTCCTGCTGATGCATCCTGGCCAACACAAAGAAAAACAGCAGAATCTTTGCTTTCAGAAAAGAAATACAGACCTGTTGGAGACTCTGCATCTCCAGGTAAGTTGGTTTCCTAAGGGTTTTCTCTCCAAGGGGAGCCTCCCCCCCGTGCACATCTCCACTCATTCAAAGCAGGCAGGAGGATAAAAGGGTTTTCTTGCCACCTGATGTGTGGTTGACAGACAGTGAAACTGGTCCTTTCCAGAAACGCAAACATCTCATCACAACTTCCCTCTTCCCAGCACCAAACATCCCTCTGCTGACAAGAATCACCCCCAGCAAGCACATGGCTTCAGCAGTGCAAGCAGAGACACTGTTTGCATACAAACCAGCTCAGCTGAGCTCTGAGGAAGAGCCCTGACCTCAACCTGCAATGGTGGGGTCAGAGACAGCACGAGTAGATGTGCCACGGGCTCCCTCCATCACCCTGTGCTACACTGACCCCATTGTGCACAACAACGAGACGTGAGCAGAGCAGCAAGAGGGAACTCACCAAGAAGCTCCCAGCTCCAAGAAGACCCAGTGGGAACACTTCAAAAACAGGTCAGCCACCTGCCTGGAGGCAACGGCGACTTGCAGACACTACCAAGAGAGAGATTCTCCTGTGTAGCCCTCCAAACCAGACAGAAATAAATCATCTAGTCTTTAACTAAGGATGGGAGACAGAAGTCAGCTCTGAACTACGCTGAGGGACAGAAAAGCCATGGAGGGTTCAACCTGAGCCCCTGTGCCCACTCCATCACCACGAGTGCTGGGCCCAGTGGGAAGGAGCAGAGCTCACAGCCCGAGGTGGGGTCATCCAACATCCTCCTGGGATCAAACTCCTCTGGCATGGCCACAAATGAGCCTGCACACAGGAGCAGTGGTCAAGCCAAACACCACCCAAAGGGAATGATGAGCAGCCTGGAGCTCTCTCCTCTGCCCCCGGGGCAGGCCAGAAGCTGGCGAAGGGATTGAATTTGACAGCCGGTGATAATGAGCTCCATCAGTCCAAGTTCTCATCGCCACAACTAACGGTGACAGCCAACAACACACTCCTGTCAGCAGGCAGACATGGAGCAAGGGAGGCTCAAACTCATCCTCACATCAGCCCTGAGGTTGCTAACATCTATCAAGAATAAACGAGGCTCATGCTGCAGCAGAAGCCAAGCAACTTGATGCCTGGTATCAAGCCTAAAATAATATTAAGAGTATTAAAAAAATAAAAGCCTTTGTGGTGGGTCTGGAAGCAGATTTGTACTTCTGCCTCACTTAACTGTGGATGAAGATGAGGAGAGGCATCACTGCAGCACTTTATTGGGTTTGGTCCTACCAGAATGTTATGTTGTTATCACAAACTCCCAGCTACTACGAGCTCTCCGGTGACCTGGGAAGTAACAGGATTTGAAATTGCCTAAAGCTTCAGAGAGCCTGCACTGTCATTTCTCTGCATCCTGCACCCTCTCCTGAGCCAAACACCTATATCAGAGCTGCTGCTTCCTTTCCAGTGCACCCCAGGCACCGTTCACATCCACCCTTCACCCTCCCAAGCAGACCTAAGGGACCGTTACTTCTCAAACACCCGGCATTTACTTGGCTCAGCATCTTCAAAGCACTTCAGATCACTAGGGAAGTCTTGCAAAATGCCTGGAAGCACAAGAAATCACGAGTCTTGGAAGCCAAAGTCCTTCACTTCTCGTATCATGGGACACAGATAAGAAGTGACATCACCAGTCCACTGCAAAACAGGGCTGGAAAGAACGAGAGTCCTCATCATCATCACAGGACGGGAACATTTCACCCCTTCGTGCCTGCTCTTCAAGACCTTGAAGCAACACTCTTGCCATCACTGTCACCCCTTTTCCCATAGGAAAGGAGCGTGCCCAGCAGCTGTGGGTGCAACGAGGTGCTGAACACTCCATGGGAGGAAAATCCACCTGCATGGGCCGTGGCACAGGATGGCACCAGCACAGCAGCTCAGCCACCACTTCCATTCGCTCCTGCAGCTGCCACCTCTTTGAAAAGGGACAGTGTTTTCCAGCAAGACTTTGACTGTGCAAACAAAGTCCCAAGTGATGTAGGGGAGTGATGTGCAGCCCAGATAAGCCCTTCCCTACACAGACCTGCCCTCCTCCCCTCCATGGGATGACCAAGAATCCCCCTGATTTCAGACAACTACTGCAACGTCCTAGCAAAAGGATGGAAAAGGAAAATCCTTCTGTCCTCACTGTCAAGTCACACAAACCACCCTGAGAAACCATCTCAAAATCCCATTAAACCAGCAGGAGTGCTCAGGAGCTCTGCAGGCACCATGAAATATTTTTCTTCTGCACTTTTCCCGTTCTCTTTGGAAGCTGGAAGAGAAAACGCGATTTAATGGGATGCACAGAGCAGAGAGAAGGCATTGGCCTCTGGGTTTAGATAATGAGTGACTCTACAAAGCAAAGGGATGAGGAGAACGGGGTCTGTAGGGTAACAAGAAACTCGAACTTGTTTCAGTCACACACTAACAGCACCAGTTAACAGCACCTAAGCCCTCTGGGTAAGAAAATGGGTATCACGCACAAATAAGCTCAGGGCAAGCTTCCCTGTTTTTTCACTGGCGAGATCAGAGGGAGTTCACTGATCAAAGAGATGTTGCCCTGTTCCCTTTGAGATGTGGGCTGGGTGTTGCACAACAGTTTGAACAGAAATCGATTTTCAAATGTTCCAGCACAAGAGTCTGAGCTGAAGCAGCCACAAGCACCGTGCCAGGAGGGAAGAGAACATCAAAGCTGCGAGGGTCGGAGGAGCAGAAAGTGAAAGCAGCCCCTTGCTTTCCATTAACAAAACTGGGAACCAGTACAAAATACAGCTCCCTGTGGCTCATCTCAAATGCTTACACCTCATTTCAACTCATGCCTTTCAATACACCAAGAGCTCTTTGCAGAAGGCACGAGGCTTTCTCCATGGCTGCATTATTGTTCTTGGCAAGGCTGACTGGATGACAAAGCAGAACGAGGAATCTCCCCCCTCGACAGCAACACCTGCAGGGAAGGTGCTGGGCAGGCTGAGCCCACCCATAGCCAGGACCCCAGCGAGCAATTCTGTAATTGCTGGAATAAAGTGGTGTCATTCCCAGGCTCTGCCAGGCATTTCCTCAGCACTAAAAACACAACGGCTTCATCTCGGGGGAGGGAAGAGAAATCTCCCACTGCTGTCTGCTGCCACGGGAAGCACAGTGCTGTGCAGGCTCAGGATTGCTGTTCCCAGGTAACCTTAATTTGAACAGTTTTGGGAAATTCTCTGCCTCCCCTAACTGCTCACTGTTGTTAAAGGAGCTCAGAGGAGCCGTTCTTCCCTGCTTGGAAATATCTCCTTGTTTGATCTGCTCTTGCAATTCATTTGAGCTGCTTTAGGAGAAGCAGAGGGGCAGAAACATTCCCTCTCCTTACCAGCAAGGACACTTCAAGTCATTGACTCAGAGGAGCCCTTCAGAAGGGCTTGGTTCTATGGACAAAGCATCCTTGCCTGGAGATTGCACTCGACATAGGGGCCCTCTGACCTTCTTTAGGAACACATCACAAGTCACTAAAGATTGCAGCGGGGCCCAGGGAGTTTGTTTGCAAACCAGTTAAGCAGCACCAGTCCTTCCAGGCTGTCGAGGGACATCTTCCAACTCCCACAAAAGTCCTGGAATATAAAAGTCCCCGAAGATTTTCCGCTGCAAAGTGAATTCCAACTGAGACAAACGAATTTATGGAGAGGGAAACAGCTCTGTCCTGTGCACGACCACAAAATAGGAGCCATTTTACTGCTCCCTTAATGGAGGTCGCTGGATGTCAGCTTTGTGCAAGCAATGAAAAAGGCAGAACCTTCAGCTTTACATCAAAGCAACCACTCTGGATGCTGCCAGCACTTTCTGTGCCCTCCCTAAACACATCACAACAACCAAGTTTCCTCCAACCTGAGCACACAGCTCCTACCAGGGGTTAAAGCAGCACTGAGAGCAGGGCTGGCTGTGGCATTTAGATGGCAGAAGACATTTTGCCCGGTGATTTCACACTTCTCTGAGCTGTGCACTTCCTACACAAGCAGGGGAAACACCAACCCCGTGTTACTGGGGGCAAAGGAACAAATCCAGGGTTGCTCCTGAGAGATGGGCAGCGAGGAGCTGCTCTTCCCTCTGCTTTTTGCTCTCCGTGACCCTGCAAATGTTATTTATGAACTTTCCCTCGGTTCATTGCTCTCGCTCCTCTTTGGGGAGGAGGAGCACAGATGACAAGGGTGAGACGACGTGACCACCGAGCTGGGAGCATCCAACCGGGCTCGGGATGGGAACGGAGGAGACTTCATGGGAAAACACTCGGGATTTCTGCTCACGGCTCCTCCTCGGTGAGACGCAACCGTTAAAGCTCGTCCAGCCACGGATGGGGACGGGCACCGGGGTGGCTTGGGACGCACCGGAGTCTCCCCTAAGGGGGTCTGGCCCCACGCCGGGGGTGTCCCCAGCTCCCGGGGGGACCCGGGGGGACCCGGCCCCGGCTGCCCCGCCACGGAGCTCCCCCGGGGCCGCGCTCTGCTCGCTCGGGGCCGCTTCTGGAGCTCTCGAGGGGACGGAACGAACCCAGCGAGGGGTCCCCGAGCACGGTGCGGGGATGGGTGCGGGGATGGCAGCGGCGGCCCCGGCCGGGGGAGCCCCCGCGCTCCGCAGGCCGCGCAACCCGGCCCCA